>VZQC01014532.1:2812785-2897785 GCA_009823505.1 Rhizomys pruinosus
GATCCAATGCACTCTTCTGTCCTCTGCAGGCAGTACATGACAGGAATGCACTTGTGTACATGCAGGAATAACATTCATACACATAAAACAAAAATTAGTTAATTAAAAGTTAGTTTGTACTACTTTCAATTTTAAAAATCCATTTTTTCAGGTGGTATCTCTGTCTCTTGCAAAAATACAGCTAAAGTTTTCACATCAAATTTCTAGTATGAGTAATATTTCTCTTATGTAGATACATTTTTTTGTATATGTAGATACTGTTTAAATTCTTTGAAAGTTTCATACATGTATACAGTGTATCTTGATCATATCAGCTCGTCCTGCCATCCCTCTATCTCAGCCCAGGAACCCTCATCAATTATGTACTCCTTTTAACTGAAGTATAATGTACATGCAGAAGTCATTCATTGAAATTTATGTGAACAGGCCCATGGTATGAACTTTTGAGGACTGCTTTCTTTCACTCAATTTTTTTTTTTTTTTTTTTTTTTTTGTCTTTTAGAGACAGGGTCTCTCTGTAGCTCCAGCTGTCCTGGAACTCACTCTGTAGACCAGGCTGGCCTTGAACTCACAAAGATCCTTTCCATGTTATTGCACACAGCAGTACATTGTTCTTATTATTTTGAATATATAATCTATCCTTATTCCATTGTTGATAGTCTTTCATGTTCTTTCATTTAGATGTTATTAGAAGCAATGACAAAAGGATCATGGATTTTGGAGAAAATTTTGATGGATTGCTGTTGAGTGAAATTTTCAGATTAAAGTTGGAGGGTCATGAATATGCATGTGTGTGTGTGTGTGGTCAATTTAGATACTGACACACTTTCACAAGATGGTTGCAACCAATTTCCACACTCACCATCAGGATATGAAAATTCTAGTTGTCTTAGGCCTTCATCATCAATACACATTTTATATGTTGTTATATTGTTATATGCTGTTTGGCAAGGGGATGAGTTTTACCATCTATTAGTTATGTAATGATATTATGTTGTATTTTTTAACTTTATTGCCCTGTTAACTGAAGCTACTGAGAACCACATTTTCTCAGTAAAATTATACATTTGTCATTTGGCCATTTTCTTTTTTGAAGTGATTGATTGTTCAAACCCTTGCTCAAATGTTAGAATATTTCACCACTGTCATTTTTATTTTTAAGAGTTACTTATATAGCCTAAAAATAAGCTTTTGTTGCGACAACATCCTTTTAAAATCTTTTGCCTGATTTGAGCTAGGTTCTTGCACCATCTTTCTGGTCTAGTCCCTGACCTTGGGGTCTGTGATAATCTTATTAGTCTGATTTTAGCAAGAAGCCTACTGAATCAGTTTAGTGAACATCTCTCATTGATCTTTAATTGAATTCCTTTCTCTACACCCTCAATAACTTATCATCTTTCCAGCCTTTAGCAAAGTCCTATCTAGTCAAATGGGCAGAATATCCTCTTCCCCTTAATGGCCCTACTTGGTAGTTTTTTATCCACTGAATCATCTCCTGGTCTTAGGCTACCTCACTGTAGAATCCCCCGGACCACAAAATCCCTCTACCTAATGTCAGTCCTACCATCAAATTTATATATTTTCTGTAACTTCTTCAATTTGGTAGCAGGCTTGAAAAAAAGATATTTTTGATTATCATGCAATTCATTTGTTACCAATCCACTTTATATTTTACTGCTTTTTATATTTTGCTTACACAGTAGTCACTAGTGTAACTCATCTGTTTTTCATTTTTGAAGTGGAAGATAGTCCATGTATGGATGGTTTTGCCAGTTTGAGATGATGATATGTTTTGGTGGAAAGTATTTAAATAGTAATTATTAAAATAGTAATAAGCTATGATTTGCCATGATCCTTAATGACACAATAGAGATTTTATCCAGAAACATGTGGTCCAAAGTATAATACTGTCAACTTGTCTAAATCACAGATTGCAAGTCAAATCTGCAGTATTTATACTATAAAAGGCTCATCAAACCTTGTTGCTATGAGCTGAGAATAACTGAGGTCCATAGAGACTGGGAATTATACTCATGGATTTCTTACCAGGGATTACTCTCCACTGAAAAATTCTAAAGTTAACTCTGTGCCAGGCACCAGGGTGTATGCCTTTAATCCCAGCATTCTGGGAGGTAGAGGCAGGAAGAGGAAGATCTGTGAGGTTGAGGCCAATCTAATTTACATAGAGAGTTGCAGACTATATGAAACTACAGGGAGATGTTGTCTTGATAAATATATAAATAAAATAAATAAATAAATAAAAATGTTTGACAGTGAAAAGCTAATGGTTTTAATATATGTCAACTCGCCATTGGCAGAATTATTAATTATCTGGACCCAAGCAAGTATATGATGCTGCTCTCATTTACTGAATAGCAAATCCTTTTGCCAGATTTTTATTATACAACATAGCACAATAGATGTGAAAATGGCCACTAGGGTGAACATTTTTCCTGATAGACAACAGAAATTGAGATGGGCATCCACCAGACAGGGAGTGGAAGAAGCTCCCCCCCCCCCATTTTCTCCTGCTAAATCAGCAGAGTCAGAGAAGCATTTAATACCCAAAAAGAAAAATTCACCACAGCACTCTTTCTACTCTCTAGTGTATATTAATTTAGAATTGTCTTCTGTAATATAGAAAATAGGAACTCTTCTTTGAACATCTTTCCAGGTACAACACTTTGTGTCATATTCTGTTTAATTTCATGTGAAAACTGATGAGTCCGATTTTCACCATTTTACAGATGAAGTTACTGTGGCTCAGAGAAAGTGAGACAAGCAATGTGATCCAAGTCACACTAAGAGAAAGAGATTTTGCCTGAATCAAAAGGTGTGTCCAGCCTGCTGGTTTCCTTACATTTTGTCTTCTGGTTGGAATTCTTCCTCGACTACATTGAGACTTCACAGAAGTGTGCAAGCTAAAAGTGTATTTTTTTTTTTGTCTTTTCTAGATAAGGTCTCCCTGTAGTCCTGGAACTCACTCTGTAGACCAGGCTGGCCTTGAACTCACAAAGATCAGCCTGGTTCTGCCTTCCAAATGCTAGGATTAAAGGTGTACACCACCACGCCCGGCAAAAGTGTATTCTTTCCTAGTCTGCCTGCACCTTGTCCACACCAGACCATCCATCTTAGCACACATACTATGGCCACTGAAGAACACTAGAAAAAGAAGAAAGAGCAGGAGTACAAACAAGGCTGCTGGGTTTGCATGCTGCAAGAGAAAGAGCTTTGTGGGGCTGGGAAGATGGCTCAGGTGTTGAGAGCACTGCTTAGTCTTGCAGAGGACCTGGGTTCAATTCCAGCACCCACATGGCGGGCAATAACCATCTGTAACTCCAGCTCCGGGGGATCTGACACCCTCTTCTGACCTCCTTGCGCACTGCATGACATGGGTGCACACACCTACATTCAGGCATTAAACTCATACACATAAAAAATGATTAAAATGGTGATGATAATAATAATAATAGTAATAAGAGTGTTAAGACTCCAGCTCTCAGTTTCTTCTGTGTATGAACTAATGTCTTCACCTTCCTCATTCTGCTTCATTATTTGGCTCACTTATGATAAAAATTTTCATTTCATTGGATTTATTAAATGGGAATCTACAGGACAAAACATTCTTTGTTCAATAAAGTATCAGGTAAGACTGTAATAGTTTTGAAACTTTACGGAGCTCTGGAACACCAGTTTTAATAATTATATCCTGTGTGGATAATGAGAACACCTGGACTTCACCATACCACGTTGCATAAAGAGTCCTATTCGAGTTTCACTGTCTTTGTATGAAAATGGATCATTATCTTGAGTGTGGACTAGTGAGAGGATGGGAAGTGATCATATTCGAAATAACATGGGCTTTCCCATTAGATCATTATCTGTATTCCAGGGCCTGCTCTTACTGCTAGGAATACTCAGAGAAATAGTTCCAGACATTTGAAGGCCTGTGTGCATCTCTACACAACATACGTTGAGCAATAGAGAGGAGAAATATATAAAATCATTATGTTGCCTTTATACACACAGCATTTATATCAATGTACTACACAAGAGCATCTAGTGTTATGCAGAAATGGCTCATCTCACCACTACAGATCAGACAAGGCAGCTGGTTCAGTAGCTCAGGAGACAATGAAATGAACTCTGTCTATAGTCTTAAGAGATAATGAAAATCTCAAGTGGTTTTGAGCCATGGGAGGAGGCTCTTGAAGGAATATGTGGGACCCCATTCTCTTGTTTCTCTTTCTATTTTCCTCATATCCTACCCCTAAGATGGCTAGTTTTTCTTTACCACATATGTCCACCATGATGGATTGCTTGCTCTAGACCCAAAGCAACAAAACTTATTCATCATAAATTCAAACAGCTGTGAACAGAAATAAAACATTCCTTTATTTTGTCTTTTTTTTGAGACAGGGTCTCCCTATAGCCCCAGCTGGCCTGGAACTCACTCTGTAGACCAAGCTGCCTGGACTCACTCTGTAGACCAGGCTGCCTGGACTCACTCTGTAGACCAGGCTACCTGGACTCACTCTGTAGACCAGGTTGGCCTTGAACTCACAGAGATCTGCCCGCCTCTGCCTCTGCCTCCTGAGTTCTGGGATTTAAGGCGTGTGCCACTATGCTCTGCTTAAAGACAATTCTTAGCAGCCATGTGGGTGCTGGGAATCAAACCCAGGTCCTCTGCAAGAGCAGTCAGAGCTCTTAAGCACTGAGCCATCTCTCCAGCCCCATAACCTTTCATTTTTATAAGCTAATTTTCTGAGTTTTTGTTACAATAACAAGAAACTGACACTTGAGCACCAAGAAATATCTACAAGTTATCAAAGCAGAAATCCACAGCTGTTATCTAAGTTCAAAGATCAGTTGTTAAATGGATTTAGATGTAAATTATATGAGCTCACTAACCCTAGAGAGTAATGTCTCTTGGATTGGATTTAGAAAACCAGACCAGCAGAATTAGGGCACTGCCATAGCAACAAAAGGAATACTTACAGATTTTGTACTTAGATGCCCCTCAACTTAGTGAGGTTCTGTAAACTCATTATTGTTGAAAATATTGTAAATCAAAATCATATTCATTATTATTTAATAGCACAGGTAGCATACAGGTTGTTTCCCCTTATGAGTATGTAGGTGATTAGGATGTGTTGCTCAGTGCTGTTTCCCATCTGACAGCCTCTCAGGCTGTGTAAGAAAACACCAAATTCCTTAACTTGAAATATGGTTTCATTAAAAGACTCTTTTTCCCATAGTCACAAAGAAGAAAAATCATAAACTGTGAAATCATTAAGGAAAGGATCTAGTTTCAATCCTACTTCATGTATTTTAAGAAAGTTACCAGGTACTACACTAAGCAGTCTTCTCCAAGTCAAGATTCCTAGTTTCTTTAACTTTGAACTCAGATTATGCTTTTAAAGTGATCATGATGGAAACACTCCTATGGCTACACAATGATTCATCCATTATTTTTAAGTAATAAGACATCAATATCATGTTAATCTGCATTTTAGACTCAGTTCTACTCGGTGATATTTCAAACTGCTTTGACAAGTGTTCAGTTTGGATTCCACAGTGTGCCCTGCCTACCTGAAGCTATGTCTCCATCATCCATGTAGACCGTGGATGATTATGGATCTCAATGCCATATTTCTCTCACATAACTATAAAGCAGAGTCTGAAATATTCTAAAAGATCTTCCTGTACAACGAAGTGAAATTAGCTTATATTAATATATTAATATATCTTGTGTCTAATCCTTACAATCAGGTTGCCAGATTTCTGACTAGGCTCATTAATTTACTTAATTATTAGATTTTAGAAATAATTGAACCCTCAATTTAAAAAGCCTTGGGGCATAACTCAATAAAAACTTGCATTAAAATATCAATGAGCAGCTGCAATAATAACAAAAATAAAGTCTATCTGCATAAAACTGCATATTTGCCCACCAATTCACCACTTTGTCTGGACAGAGCAATTTATAAGAACAAGTTTATCCTCCTGCCATAAAATTAATTTGTCAGAGCTCCCTTACACCTGGAATACATAGGTCACTATAATAGGAAAGTTTTCTGTTGACATATGCTGCCTCTAACACCTTAAAGTAGAAACTGAGTAAGTTCAGGGCCTATTATGAGAGGCACTGATTTAGATAGTGTGTGCCTGGGGATTACACCTGGCAGCATTCCAATCTTTGGGTAGGTCACACAAGTTACTATGGTCATCACTTTCAAACGTTTAAGATAAAATTCTAAGAGGAGATGTTTCTAGCTCAAAAATGCTTTTCATCCATGAAGAAAGCTGTCAGTATATTAAGAACTATGTTGAATTTTGTTGATGGTGCCTATTGTTTACCACTGCCAACTACTCAAGTTGTTTTCCAAACTTTAGAATCACGTTGCCACTAGCAGTTCATATTCATTTAGAAGCCAGGGTCCCAGAGTGATTTGTGGTAGTTTCTAAAATACAGAAAAGATGTGATCCATGCCCTTGATGTACTGACAGTGGAATTTTTGTTTTGCAGTGCACTCAATTATAATAACAGACTCCTATTCCATATGCAGAAATATCTCCCAGAAATAATTAGCTGCAGACACAAAACAATTAGGTGGTTGCAACCTCATAAAATGTGGTGGTTGGTTAATTGGCTCACATTCACATTGTCATGTTCACATCTACCACCTGACCACCTGTGAAATGTTAGCTCACAAAAATTAGAAGCAAGGTTTCAAAAATATGGCCTAGCCAGTGTAATCTAAATAGTCCATGTGACCTGAATTTTCTATGGGTATCCTTAATAGCAGTAAAAAATGCTCCTGCATATGGAAATATGAAATGCTAATCTCTGGACTGCAAACTCTTTGCAGAAAGAATGATGAATGCCAGGGCCTTGGAGCGACACCCAGACCTCACCTCAGTTTTCTGTCTAAAGCTGTTCTCTGGAAGTGAATCTCTTCATTCCTTCAATACCTGAAGACATTGGGCAGCATCTTATTTTTAGTTTTTAAGCAACTGGAAATAATTTTCATTTGTAGGGTATCAGTAAAGCATATTTACTTCTTATCTATTTCATTATGGTTTGGACTAAATTCTTCATTATCTCCTCACAGATCTCCCCAGTGACTATCTACGTCTGTCACTCCCTGACTGAGACATGGAAACGAGCTTTTTTCCCCTTTCACTGATCTATAGTGTAAAATTGAAAGCCAAAATCCTAGCAGTACTAACTGCCCAGGTTAAACAAATGAGGGTCTAGACATATGTAGATAAAGGGATGCAGCACCTAGACGACTAAAATAGTTACAGTGGAGATGTTTTGACCAAGACTCATGACTGGCATCTCTCTGTTATGGCTGACTTTGAAAATGCTTAACCACATCTCTACAACCCTTAATTTCCTAGTCTCTGCAGCAGAGCAAGGAAAAAAAGAAGAGCAGTATTCTAAACTTTTCCTGAGATTCTCCAACAAGGGTTCTCATAGGACTTTCCCAGCATTTCCCCAGTCTCCCCAGTGTGGAAGCTAATGTTGTTTACCAGTTAAGGATGGTGTTGTCAATACCTATTTGTTCAACAAATATTTGGCTTAAAATAATCAATTTCGTACTACTGGATAACATCAGTGTGGGGCTGAGAAGGGAAGTTGTTTATGAGAAGGAAGTGTCAGGTCCTGCCATGAAGAAATCCCACTTTCAAGAAAATGAAGGAGGAAGAAGAGGCGAGATCAAAAGGAAGAAGAGGAACCGCAATGGAAAAGGCATGCAGGACAGGAAGGAAGAGAGAGAGGATGGGAAGAGAGAGGAAAGAGGAGAGAGAAGTATGAGGAAGAAGAAAACAACATCCACGTGTGACTGGTAGAGAGCTATACTCAGAATGCTGTGGGAGGCGGTTTTTTGTTATTCTTTGAATTTCATAATTTTTTATTTAATTTAATCGTTCTTATGTTCTCAAAAGTAATGTGTTGAGGGAAGAACAGAGAAAAATAAGAAAGAGAGGGGGATGAAGGAAGAAAGAGATGGGGAGAGAGAGAGAGGGAGAGAGAGAGAGAGAGAGAGAGAGAGAGAGAGAGAGAGAGAGAGACTGTTAAATAACAAAGGGTCAAGCCAGATGCAGGTAGAATAGATGAAAGCCCAATTCAGAACAATAAACTACAGCTAGTGTCAAAATTAATAACAGAGAACCAGAGATTTTTTTTTACCTCATTTCTAAAAGCAGAAACTATGTAGGAGTCCTTTGTCTTACAAAGACAACTGGGAAGGCACAGCCCAAATAAAGGTGTGAAAAAAGCCAATGCTGGAGAGGTTGTTCCTGGCTGGTGGTTCCTGAGACGCTCCAACTTTAGAATGTGAAAAAGAAAGCCTAAAGGAGAGGGGTGAGTGGAGACTAAGAGCCAGCCTCCTCCTTAACCCAGCAGGCACAGAACTGTCATCCTGTTGGGTTTCATATATATATATATCTGTGGTGGTTTGAATGAGATTTTTCCCCCATAGGCTTCAAGTATTCAGACGGTTTGTCCCCAGTTGGTGGTGCTGTTTTGAGAGATCTTAGAAGGTGTGGCCATGCCGGAGGAAATACGTCACTGGCGGGTGGGGGGCAGGCTTAGTGAGTTCAACAAGCCTTGCAGGCTTCAGTTCCTCTCTCTCCACTTCCTGTACTCATTGGAAGATGTGAACCTTGGCTTTCTGCTCCAGCCCCAGCCACCATGCCTCCCTGCCACAATGAACTTTTAATTCCCTGGAACTGTTAATCTTAAACTCAAATAAACTCTTCCTTTTTATAAGTTCCCTTGTTCATGGTGGTTTTATCACAGCAACAGAAAAGTGACTAATACACTATCTTTATCAGTTCCTGCAAAAGATATTTTAATAACAAGTCTATAGGTCTTGTGATTAAAGGTCTAATTTATAGAATGGTTAAAGGACATTGTGCTTGCAGTTGATGAAGAGGTATGGAATATATCTGCTATTATCTCAAAGTAGAATTCACTTTATAACAATGGAATATGTTCTGTTGATATATACATACACATAAACATGTTTTATATATACACATATATATGTTGTGAAATATATGCATATGTATGATAGACATCGGTATCTAAAGAGGTAGAACTACTTAGGGAAACCCAAGATCTGGGGAAGGATTATGATTACAGAGATAAGTACTCCTGGCACCATGTAGAAATCTTTTCCTCATGGCCCTATATCAAAGCCCACCCATTGTCAAGCACCATCTATGTGTTCAGAGCTTCTGGTCTAACCTAGTAATTCTTGTGTTCAATAAGGAAAAACAATTATCTATAGGAAGTTGAGCATTATTTTGGCACAGAGAAGAACAAAGTCAAAGCAAAAAGCCCAAACTCACAAACACATAAAGAAACAAATAGAAATACAAAAGAATTAGATTGGTGCCAGGAGTGGTGGCACAGGCCTTTAATCCCAGCACTCAAGAGGCAGAGGGAAGTGGATCTCTGTGAGTTCAAGGCCAGTCCAGCCTACATAGAGTTCCAGGCCAGCTGGGGCTCCAGGGAGATCCTGTCTCAAAGAAAGAAGAAAGAAAGAAAGAAAGAAAGAAAGAAAGAAAGAAAGAAAGAAAGAAAGAAAGAAAGAAAGAAAGAAAGAAAGAAAGAAAGAAAGAAAGAAAGAAAGAAAGAAAGAAAGAAAGAAAGAAAGAAAGAAAGAANAAAAAAATCTTTAAAAAAAATAATAAAAGTTGTTACTATTAAAAAAAAAAAAAAAAAGAAAGCAAATAAAACAGCAAACCTATATTTATTTTCCTCAGAATAGTATGAGAAGAATTTTTATTGATTATCAAAACAGTCTACAGTAAAAATTTACTATTTGAGATCCAGAAGAGCTTCTAGGAAGTTAATGTATGATTACACGAAAAGCAAAGATAAAGACAGAGTAAGGGCAGGGCACGTTCCAGAAAGAGAAGTGCATGTGTACCAGAAGACAAAAATGGGAAAAGTCAAGGAACCTGTGTGTTAACTCTAAAAGTGCAATGTCTCCAGAATAATACTATCAGAATAAGAGAATGTATGAAATGAAAAGGGAGGGAGTATTAAATCAAATGAATGAGTGATTCAGCACACCACAGAGATTACTTCCAAAACAGTTACCTGTCTATTACCAAACAAGAGCACTGGAAATGAAGGAAAGCAGAGGCACACAAATGAGAAAATAAAGAAGAGATTAAAATACAGATTTGAAAATGTTTCTAGAAACAGGGGCTGGAGAGGTGGCACAGTGGTTAAGAGCACTGGCTGCTCTTGCAGAGGACCCAGGGTGGATTTCCAGCACCCACATGGAGACTAACAGCTGTCTGAAACTCCAGTTCTAGGGTATTGGATGCCTCCCCTTCTGACTTCTGCAGGCATTGTACCACATGGGTGCACTTACACACATGCAAGAGATATATTCACATGCATTAAAAAATTGTTCTAGAAACAAAGTATAACAACAATCTATAATAACATAGAAAGAGGAAGAAAAGAGGAAAAAAAGAGATGAGGCAAAAGACTATTATTATTGCTGTTACTGTTACTGAAGGAAGCATTAGGCTGGTGTAAGTAGAGGCAATAAGATCTGGTGGAGATTTACTCATTATTCTGAGAACTCACACCTACTCACAGCAATAGGATCTACAAATAACTTTTGAGAAGATCACTATAAAAAGCAGTAGTTATAAAACATGGTTAGTTATATTATGTAAATAAGGGTTTTTTGATCCTGAATTGAATAAAATATATTATTGTATTTCATATAAAATAAAACATATTTCATACCATGCAATTTTATATATAATTACAATGGCAGTACTTTGTGTGTTTAAATGTGTGCACATGAGTGCATGCATCTGTGTGTGTGCGTGTGTGTGTGTGTGTGTGTGTGTGTGTGTGTGCATGCATTGATAACAAGGATGATGGGGAAAATAGCCATTGATGTCTTCAGGAGCAGCTTTAAAATGGAAAGCACTATACGTGAAAACTGAGAGAAGAATTTCTTCAAAGAAATTGCAAGCTAGAAAATATTTTTTGAGGGGATCTCCCAAGACCACCTGAAGCAAAGAACACTCCCACAACCCCCCCACCAACTGGGATTACAAAAGGAAGGAGTGTCCAAGTGGATTCTTTGGAGAACCTTCAGAACAGAAAGGGAAGAGTGAGTGGGACTTCCAATAGAAAGCCTAGAGCTTAGAGAAGTCAACACTCCATAAGCAAGGAGTAAAGGAGAAAAACAAATCAATCAAACAAACAACCAAGGCATCTGAAGGGGGCAAGTAAAGCAAGCCTTCAACACAGTGAAGAGGCATTTGGGATTCACATAGGAATACAGGCAAGGAGAAGCCCATATGCCAGGGACACGAAGAAGAGACAACATGGGAAAGGTGCAGGATAATCCCGCACCAAGCTCTACCAACCCTATGGAAGATTCCCACAGTGAGAGGCCCCTGGGGATGGCCCAGGACACAGATATCAGAAGCACAATTGTGAACATACTTAAAGAAGTATGTTCCTGCCTACAGGTATGTGTACAACAACTGCCTTTTTGAGACTCGATGGATAAAAAAATAAAAACCTAAAATAAAAAGGGGGATACAGATATATATGAAAACTTTTTGTCAAAAACTTTGCAATTTAAATCTTAAAACTAACTATAGGAAAAGATTTGCATGTTCCCACAGGTCAAAATGTCACCAACTTAATGGCTGAGAAAGAAAAGATATGGCTTTGCATTGTGTAGGATGTACCAGGAAGTGCCCGCAGAAAGGTTGGCCTGTCTGAACATTGAAAGGAAGAAAAGCCTCAGACTGCTAGAGGCATCAAACCCTTCTGTGGATCCTACTTGTAACAATTGTTTATAATGTGTCCTAATGAAACTTACCTTCTAGGTGCTGCAAAGTTTTAATACGACAGACTTTCTTATCTCCTCTTCATAGAACAAGGAGGAATATGATGATGATGAGGTAGTTCTCTAACTGTAAATTGGAGCCAACTGTTATAGAAGTAATCTCTTATAAAACCAGTAAAACTGCCTTCTTTAATTGACTAATAGACATAGGAACTGTGAAAAGGATTATTCTCTATTCAGAACCAAATATAATACTAAAGTCTCCTTAAGCTGTGCACTTAAGCAAAATATATTAATACAGGAGAGCTCTGATATCAGCAATGGATTATTCTACCAAGGAGATGTTGGCCAGGGGATCCAAGCCCCCCCAAATGTAAAGGCTTCTTGCCTGTAAACTGGGATACCTACAAGAAGAGAGGCGATAAGGCCCTGCTGTCAAAGACCTGATGTAAGCATGGGAAAGATGTATTGAGACTGCACTTGCAAGTGTACAGTTGGTCTCTGGAATACCCGAGAGTGTTACCAAAAGCCTCTAAACCAATAAAGCAAATATGGGTCTCCTTGAGTCAAGTAAGACTCCTCCGTCACACCAGCTACACCTCACCTGCCTGGAAATACTGTGCAGCAGTGGCAGCCATATGTCTGCATATCCCAAATCTAATTGGCTATTAGCTCTCTCCTTGGAGGAATAACCCATGGCTGATGCCACAAGCATACATTCTCTAGTGGTTAGGAGATGTTATAAGCCGAAGTAAGACCCTGTCATATTTTACAGAAAAAAACATAATTCATGGATTAACATACCATCCAAACATCTGTGTCTATACCAAAGTAACCTACCATAACAATTAGTACTGTATATATCTAATTGCTTGTGCTTCATTAGTAGGATTGAAAGGTTATTCCTGGACAAGCTGTCAGCCCATGAAAGGAAACAGCCAGAATTGACCTGAGTCCAAAACGACAGCTCCAGTGAAAGTAGACTGTTTTGCTTCTCATCCACCTGTGCCCCTTTTCTAAGCCTAGGGAACAATCTGCAGAAGAGGGGCTGTGGTAGAATGTAAGGGCTGTGATTGGGGTGAATGGTGAAAGTACAGTAATATAAACTGGACACTTATTTGATCATCTTGATTGTACATACAAGCCCCCCCTGCTGGATGGTGGGACCCTTGGGCTGTGTGGGTTTGGGCACAACTGCTTGCAAATTGGTTTTACATGAAGGATGCTTGTAACTCATAAATTATTACTTATTGTTAAAAAATGAAAAAAAAAATAAAGAAGTAATAGAAGAAAAAAACAGAAAGATGACATCATGAACTTTGCAGGTAAATGGATGGAACTAGAAGATACTATGTTAAGTGAAGTAACACAGTCCCAGAAAAACAAACAATGAATGGTATCCCTCATCTGTGGATGCTAGCACCAATTACCTAGCAGTAAGCATTTATTGTGCAGGGCTCCTTGAGCTTTGGTCCAAGTAGTTGAGAGTGGCCCATATTGAAAGAACAACACCAAGGACAACAACAACAACAACAGAAAAGACTGTGTCAAAGAACTGACTGAAATGGTGAACTTCTGCTTGAAACAGTCAACTTCTATATTGAGAATTTTGAGAAAGATTGATAAAAAGATGAAAAACATGTTTGGCAGAATGCATGAGCTTTGGTGGGGTGGGGGGCTAGGGAGGGGGACACGGGTCTAGATTTGATTTGTAACATAATCTTGTACAAATATATATATATATATATATATCAAATATATATATATTTGATATATATATATATCTATAGATATATATATATCACAATAAAAAATGAAAAAAGAAAATATTTTTGAAATAATACTATGACTATATTATATACTTAAATACATTTTTCGTTTCTAAATTACTTGGGGACATATAAGGAGCCAATTGACTAATTTGTTAGTCACGTTTCTGTCACTGAAACAGTTATCTAAGGTAGCCAACAAGAAAGGTTCACTTTGGGTCACTGTGTGAAAAGATCCAAGTTTTAAAGAAGTTAGTCTCAACACTGGGCCTTGGAGAGGCAGCAGATCTGACAGGAGCAGGAGAAAAACTGTTCACGTCATGGCCAGGAAGGAAAAGAGGAAAGAAGGAAGTGCTGAGGGTGTCCTCTGTGTGGGCCTGATCCCAATGATTTAAAAACCATCTATTAAGATTCCATCTCTCCAAAATATGCCTATATAAACATCATATATGGACCAGAATTATGTCCTCCAGGAATAAACTGTATGTTAACTCCAATATATATTTTGGAGCAATACAGTTGGGAGGGAACCACAACATAAGGACTGGGTCAAAGAATGTCAAAGAACAGACTGATAGAGTTAAATTCTGTCCCAAACAATAAACCTTTGCAGAGAAAAAGTTTAAAAAGACTGAGAAAAAGATGCAGGACATGTATGGCAGAATGCATGAACTGGGGTGGGGTGGGAGGAAGGGAAAGGGGAATATGTCTAAAGTGAACTGAAAAAATGATGTATAAAATACACAAAACATCAATAAAATATTACATTAAAAATATCTTAAAGCTCAAAATTTTTGCTGTGCTCAGTGAAATAAAGCATGCATGATGAACAATTCACCATGAAAAGAGAAAAAAAAAAAGATTCCAACTCTCAGCCGGGCGTGGTAGTGCACACCTGTAATTCCAGCACTTGGGAGGCAGAGGCAGGTAGAACTCTGAGTTCAAAGTCAGCCTGGTCTTCAGAGCAAGTTCCAGGACAGCTGGGCCTACAGGAAGACCCTGTCTCAAAAAGACCAAAAACAAACAAACAAACAAACAAACAAACAGATCCCACCTCTCACACATCTCATCATCTCTCAGTAACGCCACCCTAGGAACCAACATTTTATGCATGAGTCTTTTGGGGATATTCAACATCTAAACTATAGTAATTACTTTATGTCATGAATGTGTGTCTTCAAGTTAAACACTGAGTCTACGGAAAAGTTTGTTAATTGGACAAATATAAGCTCTGTACTGGTTCCAAAAGCAGAGGAATCCTGTGATGAATTATAATTTAGTGAAAATAATATTTACAAATCTGACAAAAGTTGAGAAGTAGAAAGAATGCAGAGATACGTAAACTAAAGCATGAAAGCTTATGTTAAGTAGAATTGTAGAAGAAAAACTAAAGGTAGGACACAAGTGAAATCCTTCCCTCTCATAATGGGAATTCAATATATATGTTTCAGTTTACTAACTTAAGAAGTGAAATGGGGGTAGCATTTAAAAAAATAATTTGAAATCAAGAACTATGAGAACTATATCAAATGTTTTTACAAAGTGATCACTTTTCCAAAGATAGGATGTGTTGAACAAATTGTGAAGGTAACTCAATGCTGACAGTATATCTGAGAAGTAGATGCTGTTTATATGCTTAGTGCCTAAGTATCAGAACCTGGATAAGTGGTGTAAGTGGTAGAAATGAAGACCCATGGAAGTAGTAGAAAATCAGATTTTCTAATTACTCCTTTGGAAACTCAAAATATCAATGGATATAAATATTTTTATGCCTAAATATTTCAGATATCCTTCTTATGTCTACAGAGGTATCTTAATTCAGGTGTTAGAAAACTTGTTTTGTAAAGACCTGATGATAAATATATAGTTTACTTTACCCTCATGTGGTTTCTGTGAGTCTCACTGGACTCTCCCACATGGTATAAAACCAACCTGATGCCGGGCATGGTGGTGCATGCCTTTAATCCTAGCACTTGGGAGGCAGAGGCAGGTGGATCTTTGTGAGTTCAAGGCCTGCCTGGTCTACAGAGTGAGTTCCAGGACAGCTGGGGCTACAGAGAGACCCTGTCTCAAAAAGATTAAACAAACAAACAACAAAAAAAAAACCCAACCTGACAATAACGGGTGATTACATGGATACAGTCTGATTGGATTTGTGGACTGTAGTTTGATAAGACTTAAATCAATAAATTAATGTTCTCTTTAAATTATCATTTATCATTAATTTTCAGGAACAGGGTGGGAAAAAATCATTTTCAGTGAACCTAACCTATCATCTTTCTCAAACCCCTTTCCATTATTTTCAGCTAGAAAGTGGAAGCATTCAGTGGCACAGAGTCCCTGCCACTGTAGCTGGCTTTCTTATTCGGACCTTGACTTTGCCCTCTGTAAACTCTGAAAATGATAGCAGGCTTCTACTGGGATAGGCAGATTCTCTTGTCATACTGTTTATTTATTGAGGCAGAAACCAAACTAAGCTAAAACAAATAACAAAGCCCACATAGCTATTTTCTTTTTTTTTTTTTAATTTTATTTCTGTATGTGTATGAATGTACTGTCTGCATTCAAGTTTGTGCACCTGTGTCATGCAATGCCGCGGAGGTCAGAAGAGGGTGTCGGATTCCCCTGGAACTGGAGTTCTCCTGGAATTGGAGTTTCAGACAGTTCTCGGTCGCCATGTGGGTGTTGGGGATCGAACCCGGGTCCTCTGTAAGAGTGGTCGGGGCTCTTAATCGCTAGGCCATCTCTCCAGCCCCCCGCATAGCTATTTTCAACATCGAGAGACAACATGGCAGTGCCAGCCATCAGTGTTGGGGCCCCCGGTCCTGTTTAGTGATCATATGGGGTAGGTGTGTCCAGGTTGTATTTATGGAAAACCAGTAGGAAATAGAAGCAGAAGGCGTGAAGAAGGATCTGTTCACTTGATTGCTTGACACACTCATGAAGTATGTGAAATGACAGACTTGAGGCACATGAAAATCCTAATGTACTGTAGTAGATTAAATACCATTATGACAAAGTAGGAGAGAATATCCATGATGTGCCAAATCAATGGTGGGGGCAAGAATAATCTCTTTAGGGGATTTTCAGAAAGACTTACCCCTTTACTTTGCTACACTGCTTACTGTGCTCACTTCACATTCTGGGACCAGAAGACACTACTGGAAGAGGCCCTGCTCACACAGAACCTTCCCTTCTCTTGGACTGTGTATGGCATGGTAGTGGGTGTGGGCATTTCCTAAAACACACACACACACACACACACACACACACACACACACACACACACACACTCCAAGCAGCTTGCATACACAACCAAAAACAAGGCACTGCTACTATCAAACAGGAGAGAAAATGGCCTGGTCAAAGCCAATGACATCCACTATAGTTTATAGCAATGCATAGCATCAAAGATTTTTTTTTTTTTTGGTCTTCTTGAGACAAGGTCTCCCTGTAGCCCCAGCTGTCTTGGAACTTGCTCTGTAGAATAGGCTGGACTTGAACTCACAGACATCTGCCTGCCTCTGCCTCCCAAGTGCTAGGATTAAAGGCGTGCACCACCACGCCTGGCTAGCATCAAACTTTTAAAAGATACACACACTTATTCCAACATAGCTGAATAGCTGTAGCTAAAGTAATCCATTGCTTTGATATTATATAAAGGGCCCATTTCTCTAAATATAATGTTCCTACCTTCCTTCCTTTTATTCCTCCTTTTTCCTTTGCTTCAAAAAAAATTTTTTTTGCACCATTTGTTTGTAGTTTCTCTGATCCTACTGAAAAAAATGTAATGCTATGAACTTGGGAGATTTTAGGTTGAAACAAGTGCATATTCTAAACCATCACAGGAATCCAATGTCCTAGTTCATATCTTTCCCTTAGTTTATGGTGGAAAGCAGCTGACCCAACTCGATCTTGATTCTGTGCAAAGTGAATGGCACATGATCATTGACTTGAACATGCACATTCACATTTCATTCAAAAAGTATGAGGATATCACTGTGGGTTTGCTATTGACTTTTTTTTTTAACTTTGCAGCGATAACATTAACATATCAATAACACAGCTTGCAAATAAATAATGACCTGTGCATTTTGATGCATGTTCTTGCTCGGTTAGTCCATCAAGGGTGATTTTTCTCCCAAAGTATGATCACCAAGTTTCAGCATATGAACGGGAAGTAAATATTTGTAATAATATTTCTTTTTTTGTTGGGCATGGTGGCACACACCTTTAATCCTACCACTTGGGAGGCAGAGGCAGATGGATCTCTGTGAGTTCAAAGCCAGCCTGGTCCACAAAGTGAGTTCCAGGACAGCTGGGTTGGCAGGGAGACCCTGTCTCTAAAAGACCAGAAAAAAAAATTTTTTTTGAACGTTAGGAGTTCAGATCTTTCTTAATTTGAGTATATTAACCACATGAAGAGAAAAATGAGATATATTATATTCCCCAAAGATGTAAGTGTTGAAATTATATTCAACTACCTTCCTTCCCAGAAATCCTCCACACAATATCTGCTTCAGTTCCTGCGTCCAGGGTCCTATCTAGATCAGTTCCTGCCTTGGCTTCCCTGGATGAGAGATTATAAACTGTAAATCATCCCAAGTTGCTTTAGGTTATTGTATTTATCAAAGCAACAGCAAACAAACTAGAACAAGCTTTAATTTAAAAACATCTTGCTTTTAATGCTGGGGCAAGATTATATAGGGACCTTGTGCAATGACAAAGGAAAGGACATTTCCACGCTTGTTTTAATCCAATCCCAGTACTTAAGTTAACTTGCATTGTTTATGTAAATCTCTCTTATTACTTAATCAACTCTAGTACAATACTCATGTTTCAGGTGATAAGACCCAATATCCAAAACACACTTGAATATCCAGTATTTGCCAAAGTGTTTTTCTTAAAAGTTTCATCAACATAGAATACTCTAGCAGAAAGGTAGTTATTTGGATTTGAGGCTTGAAAAAAGTCATTTTTAGAAAATGTGGTCAACTGTATTTAGCCTATCACTTCACAGACTTGCTTATCTTTGCACCTACATCTTACTAATACACCTTTGTGTGCTGCTAGTAGAGGAAACCAAGGATTTAAATCTCAGGTATTTGTTTGGAAATAAGTGGTAGTCTTAACATTTGACAAAAATTCCTGCTTACTGAAGGCCTTGGCAATGTTTAAATAAAATCTTAATTCATTTTTCGATTTATAAGACAAAAAAAGAATATAGTGGAAAGCTGAAAATACACAGGAAAGGTATGATGGCGGAAGTGTTGTCCATGTTATTTATGAGAATGTACAGCAGGCAGTTTAGAGTGAGCCTCTAAATTTTGATCCTGGAACTTCTCTTTGAGTCTAGAAGATCAGAAAAAAATTAAAAGAAACAACAAACAGTATTGTTCGTCTCTCTGGCCACTTCAGTGGTCCTTATTAGATGCCCGCGAGCTCAGATTCTGATCATCTAACCACAGACCAATCTCAGTGGTGTGGATGTTCATACCACCAAGAGTTACATGTCTTGATATATATATATATAGCTAAATGATAGAAGTCTGCAAAGTAGGGATGAGTCTTGAATTCCATTCCCAGCATAACATCATTACTACCACAACTAATTTTCTTTAGTATCAGCCCTATAAAACTGACTAACAAACAGAACCACAATAAAATAAGGAAGAAAATTTAAGCTATGGGAATATTCAGAATGCAAATAATTCTTTATTCAAAATGGCACATTCTCTGTGAGAAATTTATTTTTCTTTTATTAAAATATTTTATTCATTATTTTTATTGTGTATGAGTGTATTTGTTTGCATGCCTGGAAATGTACCTGTATTGTGCAACACCCACAGAGGGCAGAAGAGGGTGTTGTATTCCCTGGAACTGGAGTTACTAACAGTTGTTAGCCACCCTATGGATGATGGGAATTGAAGCCAGATCCTCTTCAAGAGCAGTCAGCCCTCTTAACCACTGAGCCATCTCTCCACCCTAAGAAACTTATTTTTCATGTCTTTTATGGGGGGTAGTATTTTTTTTTGTCCTGAAAATATTATTTTATCACTCATAGATATTTGACTATAGCATTGTTCAAAGGGAAGACACTATTTTCAAACTAATGTGTGTTTAGAAATGATGAAGTTCCCCTGTTCATCCAGTTTCCTATCAGTAAACATCCATGGGAGAGAAAACAAAAAGTGGTGAAGATCAGCTACTGTGGTGCTTCAACACCGTGAACTCAGTGCAGAGACAGAGATTCTAGAAGACTATAAAATCAAATTTTCTTTACTTGTGAACTGGGGATGGGAAGAAGACAGGAAACAAGGGAGAGAGGGATGAAGTAAGGCAACAGTGTAGCAGAAGAATACTTTTTTAATCCCTTAAAATTATTACAGTTATCACTGGTGCCTCTATACAAGACACTGTGTGACACAGCAGAGAGTCACTAGAAAGCTGCCCAGCTGCATTCCCTCCCTTGCCCTCTTGGACACCATGGCCTTAAGCAAGAGCCTTGACCTTCTGCACTTCCTTCTCCAACTTGAAAATCTTCATGTAGAGGAAAGCATGCTGACATCCCTTAGGCATGGGAGAATGCAGACATTTGAGAAACAGCCAAAACAGTTAAAGGATTGGCCAGACTTGGGAAAAAGGCTTACTGGGGCCACATGTTTTCCTAGTGACCTGCAGGCACACACCTGGGCTCGGTCAGGTTACACAGGTCTCTTACTAGCCCTCAGGGCAAGCCCTTGTGAATGGATGATAGACCCAGGACCCTCCTTAATTAAGCATACCAATCACCTAAAGCAACAAGAGCGTCTTAGGGAGTATTGAATGCCATTGTGTCTCCTTAGACTTCCTTTCCCTTTAATTATTTCAAAAGAGAAATGCTGTTTTTTTTTTATCATCTGTACATCTCATACATGGTTTCCAACTAAACCCAGTCCCCACCATGTCCCAAACCCCCCATCAGAACTCATGCATTGCAACATCCAAGCTAAATCTTATCCAGTCAAGCTACTAAAACCAGACGTCTTTCTGTGCAAATAGATCTGCAGGAGTCTACTCAGCACATCTAGGGATCCTAGGCAAGGCATACTCTTCCCCACCCAACAGTGCTCAGTCTCCTATAGCTTTAAGTCCAGGGTCAGTACCCCACCTATTTCTCTTTCTCCACTTTTTGCTTGTTTGTTTTGTTTTTATTTTTTTTATCATTTTTATTGATGTTTGTGTATTTCATACATCATTTTTCAGTTCAGTTCAGGCATGTTCCCCTTTCCCTTCCCCTCCCACCCCACCCCACCCCAGATCATGCATTCTGCCATAACTGTCCTGTATCTTTCTGTCAGTCTTTTTTTTATGTTTAGGAATTCACATTTTCATTTTCCTCCTTTAATTTTATATTACTCTAAGATATGGATGCATACTCTCCACCCATATACAGTAATTACAGAGGCTAAAAATAATTGGTGGGTGGATTCCATAGCCCGTTGAGAGATTCACATTATAACAACATAGTTGCTTTCAGATAAACAGAAATATAACAATAATGCCATTCAGCTTGCCTTTTGTCTGGGGGATTTGGTGTCAGCATCCACAAATGAGTGAAACCATTCTCCCTTTGTTTTTCTGGGACTGTGTTACTTCACTCAGCATAATGGCTTCGAGCTCCATCCATTTACCTGCAAAGTTCATAATGCCATCCTTCTTTACTGCTGAATAGTACTCCATTGTGTAGATGTACCACATTTTTATCATCCACTCGTCTGTTGAGGGGCATATCGGTTGGTTCCAGCTCTTCACTATTGTGAAGAGAGATGCAATAAACATGGATGTGCATGTATCTTTGTGGTAGGATGAGCCTTGTGGGTATATACCCAGGAGAGGTATGACTGGGTCAGGTGGTAGGCTCATTCTGAGTCTTTTTTTTTATCTTT
Organism: Rhizomys pruinosus; assembly: GCA_009823505.1. Classification (NCBI taxonomy): domain Eukaryota; kingdom Metazoa; phylum Chordata; class Mammalia; order Rodentia; family Spalacidae; genus Rhizomys; species Rhizomys pruinosus. The sequence goes on from VZQC01014532.1 coordinate 2,834,338, forward strand.
TTTTTTATTGATGCTTTGTGTATTTCATACATCATTTTCCAATTCAGTTCAGGCATATATCCCTTTCCCTTCACCCCACTCCACCCCTACCCATCCCAGATCATGCATTCTGCCATAACTTTTCTGCATCTTTCTGTTTTTTTGTTTTGTTTTGTTTTCATTTTTTTAACAATAAGTGATAATTTGTGAGTATAAGCATCCTTCATGTAAAACCAATTTGCAAGCAGTTGTGCCCAAACCCACACAGCTCATGGGTCCCACCATGCAGCAGGGGGGGGGGGTTATGTTCAATCAATAGAGTGTTACCAAAGGACACTAAACCAATAAAGCAAATATAGGTCTCCTTGAGTCAAGCAAGACTCCTCCGTCAGCACCAGCTACACCTCACCTGCCTGGAAATACTGTGCAGCAGTGGCAGCCGTATGTCTGTATATCCCAAATCTAATTGGCTATTAGCTCTCTCCTTGGAGGAATAACTCACGGCTGATGCCACAAGCTTACATCTTCTAATGGTTAGGAGATGTTATAAACCACAGGAAAACCCTGTCATACTTAACAGAAGAAAATGTAATTCATGGATTAACATACCATCCAAACATCTGTGTCTATACCAAAGTAACCTACCATAACAATTAGTACTGTTTAAATACCTATATATCTAATTGCGTGTGCTTCATTAGTAGGATCGAAAGGTTATGCCTGGACAAGCTGACAGCCCATGAAAGAAAACAGCCAGAATTGACTAGAGACAAAGACAATAGCTCCAGATAAAGTAGACTGTTTTGCTTCTCATCCACCTGTGCCCCTTTTCTAAGCCTAGAGAACAATCTGCTGAAGAGGGGTAGAATGTAAGGGCTGCGATTGGGGTGAATGGTGAAACTACAACAATATAGACTGGACACTCATTTGATCAACTTGATTGATCATTCTGAGTCTTTTAAGGGTTCTCTACACTACTTTCCATAGTGGTTGTACAAGTTTACATTCCCACCAGTACTGGATGAGTGTTCCCCTTTCCCCACAACCTCTCCAGCATCTGTTGTCTTTTGTTTTCTTGATCTTAGCTAGACATATTGGAGTGAGATGATATCTGAGAGTGGTTTTAATTTGCAATTCCTTAATTATTAATGATGTTGAACACTTTTTAAGATGTTTCTCAGCCATCTTTAATTCCTCACTGGTAAAGACTCTGTTCAGCTCTTTACTCCATCTTTTGAGTAGGTCATTTGTATTCTTACTTCTTTGTTTCTTCAGTAGTTTATATATTCTTGATGTTAATGCTCTGTCAGATGCATCACTGGTAAAGATTTCTTGCCACTCTTTGGGTTTTCTCTTCACCTCCTTGATTGTTTCTTTCGCTGTACAGAAGCTTTTGAGTTTTATGAGGTCCCATTTGTTGACTGTAGACCTTAGTTCCTGTGCAGCTGCTGTCTGATTTAGAAAGTCTTTTCCTACACCTATGTCTTGTAGGTTGGTGCCATCTTTTTCTTCTATCACCTTCAGGGTTTTGGGCTTCACGTTGAGATCTTTGATCCACTTGGAGTTGGTTTTTGTACAGGGTGAGAGGTAGGGGTTTAATTTTTTTTCTTCTACATATGATCCAATTTTGCCAGCACCATTTGCTGAAGATGCTATTCTTCCTCCACTGAGGCTTTTTTGCCCCTTTGTCAAATATGAGGTGGCTGAAATTGTATGATCTCAAATTTGGATCTTCAATTTTGTTCCATTGGTCAACAGGTCTGTTTATGTGCCAGTACCAGGCTGTCTTTATGACTATGGCCCTATAATATAGTTTGAAGCCTGGTAGGGCTATCCCCCATGTATTGCATTTTTCACTCAGGGTTGCTTTAGCTATTTGGGATCTTTTTGTTTTTCCATGTGAAGTGAAGGATTTTTTTCTAAGACTGTGATTGCATTGAATCTGTATATCAATTTGGGTAAAATGAACATTTTTCCTATATTAATTTTCCCAATCCATGAGCATGGGAGTTCTTTCCATCTTTTGATGTCATGTTCAATCTCTTTCTTCAGGGGTTTAAAATTTTTGTTGTAGAGGTCTTTGGTATCTTTGGTTAGGTTTGTTCCCAGGTATCTTATTATATTTGAGGCTATTGTGAGTAGGAAGGTCTTCCTATATTCCTTCTCCACTTGTTTATTGTTGGTATAAAGAAATGCTGCTGATTTTTCTAGGTTAATCTTGTATCCTGACACTTTACTAAAACTCTTAATCATTTCTAGAAGTTTTCTGTTGGAGTTTTTAGTGTCCTTTACGTAAACTATCATATCATCTGCAAAAAGGGATAGCTTAACTTCTTCTTTTCTGATTAGTACTCCTTTAATTTCCTTCTCTTTTCTTATTGCCCTAGCAAGTGTTTTGAGCACTATGTTGAAGAGGAATGGTGAGAGGGGCAGCCTTGCTGGGTTCTGCCTTTAAGAGAAATGCTTCCAATGTTTCTCCATTTAGGATGATGTTGGCAGTGGGTTTGCTATATATGGCTTTGAGAATGTTGAGGAATGTTCCTTTCAGTCCTATTCCCTCTAGGACTTGAAACATGAAGGGATGCTGGATCTTGTCAAAGGCTTTTTCTGCATCAATTGAGATGATCATGTGTTTGTGTCTTTCAGTCCATTTGTGTGTTTTATGATATTTATAGATTTGTATATGTTGAACCATCCCTGCATCTCTGGTATAAATCCAACTTGATCATGATAGATGATCTTTTTGATGTGGGCCTGTATGCGATTTGCAAGTATTTTGTTGAGCATTTTTGCATCTATGTTCATTAGTGAGATGGGTCTATAGCTTCTTTTTTGGCTTGCATCTTTGCCTGGTTTGGGTATTAGAGTGATGCTGGCTTCATAGAAGGAGTTTGGGAGAATTCCCTCTGTTTGTATCCTTCTAAACAGTTTGAGTAGCAATGGTTGTAGGACCTCTTTAAATGTTTTATAGAATTCTGCCCTGAAACCATCTGGCCCAGGGCTTTGTTTTTAGTTGGAAGGTTTTTAATTACATTTTCAATTTCCTCAAATATTATTGGTCTGTTTAAACTGTCAATCTCTTCTTGGTTAATCTTTGTTGGTTCCCAGGATTTCAGATATTCATCCATTTCTCTTAGGTTTTCAAATTTAGTGGAGTACAAATTTTGAAGTATTCCCATATGATTGTCTGGATCTTTTCTTTGTTGTGATGTTTCCCCTTTCATCATGAATATTATTGATTTGGAGTTGCTCTCTCTTTTTTTGGTCAACTGGGCTAGAGGTCTGTCTATTTTGTTTAGTTTTCAAAGAACCAGCTTTTGGATTTGTTGATTTTATGTATTTTTTTTTGTTTCTATTTCATTGATTCCTGCTCTGATTTTTGTTATTTCTTCCTGTCTGTTGGGTTTAGGGTTCATTTGTTGTTGTCTCTCAAGTGTTTTTAGCTGCAGTGTTAGATCATTTATTTGTTCCCTTTCTGTTTTTTGGATGTGGGCACTTAGGGTTTTAAATTTCCCTCTCAAGACTGCTTTTAAAGTATTCCACAGGTTTTGTTGTGTTGGATTGTCTTTTTTGTTCAGTTCCATGAATACTTTTATTTCACTCTTTATTTCTTCCCTGACCCATTCGTTATTGTCTTTTTTGTTCAGTTCCATGAATACTTTTATTTCACTCTTTATTTCTTCCCTGACCCATTTGTTATTCAGGATTGTGTTGTTTAGTCTCCATGTGTTCTTGTAGCTAGTTGGACTTATTCTGGTACTCATATTGAGCTTTATTGCACTGTGGTCTGGTAGAATGCATGAAATAACTTCTATCCTTTTGTATTTGTTTAGGTTCCTTTTGTGCCCCAGTATGTGGTTGATTTTGGAGAATGTTCACTGAGGTGCTGAATAGAAAGTACATTTTCTGGTATTTGGGTGGAATATTGTGTAGATGTCTGTGAGGTCTATTTGGTGTATTGTATTGTTCAGTTCTGATGTCTCTCTGTTTATTTTTTGTCCTGTTGATCTATCCAAGGGGCTCAGTTGAGTGTTGAAGTCTCCCACTATTAGTGAGTTAGGATTCATCTGTGTCTTGAGGTCCTGAAGAGTTGTGTTTATAAAGTTAGGTGCACCAGAGTTTGGTGCATAGACATTTAGGATTGTGAAGTCTTCATGGTTCATTGTTCCTTTGACAAGGATGTAATGGCCCTCTTTGTCTCTTCTGATTAATTTTACTTTGAGATTTATTTTGTCTGATATTAGAATTGCCACTCCAGTTTGTTTCTTAGTAGCATTTGCTTGGAATATCTTTTTTTCCATCCTTTCACTCTAAGGTAGTATCTCTCCTTGAGGGTGAGATGGGTTTCTTGTAGACAGCATATGGAAGGGTTCAGTTTCCTAATCCATTCTCCCAGTCTATGCCTTTTGATTGGGGAGTTTAGACCATTAATATTTAAGGTTATTATTGAGAGATGTGTGCTGCTTCCTTTTACCTTATTTTTTGTTTGCATTCTTGGTCTAGGTTTATATTTACTCTGTTAGATTTTGTTGCTTTCTCTGTTTAATTGCTTAGGGTTTGTTGCTTCTTTTCTCTGTTCTTTGGATTGCTTCAAGGATTTTCTGAAGCGTTGGTTTCTTAGACATGTATTCTTTCATCTTGTTTATGACGTGAAAGAGTTTTCTTTCTCCTTCAACTATAATTGATATTTTTTCAGGATATAGTAGTTTGAGTTGGCATCTAAAGTCACTTAGCACAGGGAATACTTTGGTCCATGTTCTTCTAGCTGGTTTGGACTGAGAAATCAGCTGTGATTCTGATATGTTTCCCCTTATATGTAACTTGTTGGTTTTTTTTCTTGTGGCTTTCAGTATTTTGTCTTTGTTTTGAGCATCTAATGTTTTAACAATTATATGGCATCGGGAGTTTCTTTTCTGGTCCTGACTATATGGTGTTCTATGTGCTTCTTGTATTTGTATGGGATTGTCTTTTTTCAGTTTGGGGAAATTTTCTTCTATTATCCTTTTGAAGATCTGGACAATAGTGTTGTCTTAGGATTCCTCTCCCTCCTCTATCCCTATGATGTGAAGGTTTTGTCTTTTCATAGTGTCCCACATTTCCTGGTTGTTCCACTCTTGTGTTTTTTTAAATTTTTCATAATCTTTACTTGAGCTTTCTAGTTGCTCCATATTATCCTGCAGGTCTGATATTCTTTTATTCTGCTTCTTCCATTCTGCTTTTGAGGCTTTTCCCCCATCCTTTCCTGGTGGTTGTATGAACGTTCAATATCCTTTTTCATTTCATCCTGTGATTTCTTTAGATTTTCTACTTCCCTCTGGAGCCTGTCATTCTCATCTTGTAGCTTCTTGGCTCTTACAATGTTTCTACCTCCTTCCGCAATGATCTCTGAGCCTTGGGTAGTGATGTTTAATACAGGGGCCCCATCCAGGGATACACACCATCTTTTGCATAGAGAAGCTTTTTTGATGAGTGGCATATGATATGTTTGTCTATAAATACAAGATTCCATAGTTAGTGTATGGTAAGAAATTTCTTTTGTCTAGAGATATGACCCTGATAGGCTTTTCTCTAGGCTCTATGTCCCTTCCAACCTTGTACATTTGGCTGAGTTTATAGTAAAAAAAAAAAAAAAAAAAAAAAAATCAAAGCCTCTCAGTGGAGTAGATATCGCTAAAGATTAAGTAGCAACTGCCTAGACTATTAACTCTCCTGCATTTGCTTCAAAGTGGAGCAGAAGGCTGGATTTCACAACAAGGCATGGTCTGTCCACTCAGCGGCTCCTCCTGCCCTCTCCCATGTAAAATGGCCATGGTCAGCCACTGTCTGGTGTCTTGAATGTGTGTTGGCTTTGGATTTCTTCTTACTGGGAAACATTTTATTTTTATTATTGCCCCTGGCATTCCTCCTTAAATGCATTGATTCTACGTTCAGATTCAGGGAGAGATTCCTTCAGAAATGACTAAACCACCAACATCAAAGGGGAAAGAAGGATGCTTCCTGTTACTTAAAGGGGAATCACAGTATAAAGGGCAGGCTCCCTGCAGCTACAAATGGTACATGCCATTCACAAATACATAATCTTTTTAATTATTAAATTGCATTTACTTATTTATTTGTGTGTGTGCACACATATATGGAGTCAGTTCTCTCTTTCTGCTATGTGGGTCCCAGGGATGAAACTGAGATATCATATTTGATGACAGATGTCTTTACTGACTGAGCCACCTCACAGGCCTAAACTTAGAATCTTTCTCATGAATGTCTAGAAGACTTGACCATAGCAGAGATTTTACTTTCTTTTACATGAAGAAGCACCCAAAACTAAACTAGTGGAATTCTCTCTCTCTCATTTGTGTGTATGAATATATGACCAATTGCATGGGAAGAGGTCAGTATCAGTGTCTTTCTCTCTTGTTCCTGTCTACCTCTCTTGGCCAGCACCATGAGCACTGTCTAGAATTTTGCCAGACCTCACTTTATGTCTTCTTTTTTTTTTTTAATTTTATTTATTTCCGTATGTGTATGAATGTACTGTCTGCATGCAAGTTTGTGCACCCGTGTCGTGCAATGCCGCGGAGGTCAGAAGAGGGTGTCAGATTCCCCTGGAACTGGAGTTCTCCTGGAATTGGAGTTTCAGACAGCTCTCGGCCGCCATGTGGGTGCTGGGGATCGAACCCGGGTCCTCTGTAAGAGCGGTCGGCGCTCTTAGCCGCTAGGCCATCTCTCCAGCCCCACTTTATGTCTTCTTAAGGAGAATGCCATCTAATGTTAAACCCTAACCTAGACATGCATTATAATGTCAGCACAGCAATTTCTCCCAATTCACTTTGCTTATTATCATGGGTTCTTCTAAGTAAAATCTTAACCCCTTGAATTCACTAATTTGGTTAAAATTTACTGGTTAACTAAGAGAAGCACAGTGCTAGCTCAGTTGACATAAAACAATGTAGGGAGGTATCCACCTACGAACCTACATACACAGGATAGTATTTTCCCGGTGCAAATATAAGCATTTAGATTAATCTGTCAATGTTAATAAGTAATTATCAATATATGTATTTTCAGCCAGATACTGCTGCACACACTTCTAATCCTAGCACTTGAGAAATGGAGTCAGGGATTCAAGGTGATCTTTATCTTTATAGTGAGTTCAATTCAAGGCCAGCAGGGATATAGAAGTCCTGTCTCAAAATAAAACAAACCGACAAGCAAAAAAAATCAAACCAAAACAAACTTAGTCAATAGAAAGATGGATGGATAAAAACATATCTCATATTTATCATCTATAAAGCAAAGGAGGAAACAGAGGAAGAGAAAAGAAAGAAATCTATCTCATATATCAAAGTATTATAAGTATTAAAATGTCTAATATACCCAGAATTCAGCACCTTCCACATAGTATAATTTCAAAACTTGATCACCTTAAGTGGACCTGGGGCAAAAGCTTGTAATCACTGCATTTTGAAAAGTAGATATGTAGCCGGGCATGGTGGCACATGCCTTTTATCCCAGCACTCAGGAGGCAGAGACAGGCAGATCTCTGAGTTCAAGACCATCCTGGTCTACGTAGCGAGTTCCAGGTCAGCTGGGACTAAACGGAGACCCTGACTCAAAAACACCAAAAAAATTAAATAAATAAAAAGTAGCAATGTGAGGATCAAATCACAAGTTCACAAGTTCAAGGAGAACAGGACTAAGAGCTATCTGGTGCTACCTAGTGAGACCTTGTGAAGAGGAAGAGGAAGAAGAAGGGGAGAAGGAAGAGGAGGGGGAAAGTGACGTCTTGCTGATGACCTGGTTTGCTGTGCTGTGAGACTTCTGCATAGACAATTGGCACGAATTGAACATAGAGCTGAAGGAAGCCTTAAGTACATTTTCTAGAAGATGTGTCTTTTCCTCTGGGGCTATTTGTCTCACAGGCCAGCAGAGACAGTGAGCCAACCACTCTTTAAGAGAAGCATTGCCGTCCCAATCTTTGACACTGGAAGTTCATCTTAAGCTGACACCTGTAGAGTACATTTGATTTAAATCTTCCTTAGAATCCTTATAATAAAAGTTCCAGAACCAGTGGATAAGTTCTGTCCACTAAACACTGAACTTCACTAGTATAATTAAGATTCATTCAGAATAGAGTTAACTTTGCCCTGCAGCAGAAGCAGAAGTTAATGCTGTTCTTTATTCTCTCATAACCTTGTTACACCATGCCCTTGGAGTAGATGAAGGAGCACACTGCTTGCACTGTTCTCTACTGTCTTGCTGTGCTTTGTGTTGCTGTAACAAAGTAATTGAGACTGCCTATGTTATAAATAGTAGGAGTTTGTTTGGTTCACCACGGTTTTAGAGTCCTGGAGGGCAGATTACGTCACTGGTATCTTGTAAGGACCTTTGTGATGCTTCACACCAAGGTTGAAGACGAAAAGAGAACTGAGAAAACAAAAGCAAACTGGACTCCCCTTCCTTATTGGACTCCAGAGTTAACTAACCTTCCTGTGATAGCAGCACTAATCCTGAGATCGAAGCCCTCAGGACCTCATTATCTCTTTTTTTTTTTTTTTTTTTTTTTTGTCTTTTTTGGAGACAGGGTCTCCCTGTAGCCCCAGCTGTCCTGGAACTCACTCTGTAGACCAGGCTGGCCTTGAACTCACAAAGATCTGCCTGCCTCTGCCTCCCAAGTGCTAGGATTAAAGGCGTGCATCACCATGCCCGGCAGGACTTCATTATCTCTTAAAGATCACACACTCTTATTATGGCCACCACAGCTGAAATTTCATTTCCACATGAGCTTTGGAGGAGATATTAAAAAAATAGTTACTTAACAAACATGTCATTTCTCAGCTGCTCCTGTCCCTTTGCCCCATGGCAGTTCCTGGGAGCTGGCCCACCCCAGGCTTTGTTAACATGAATTTATTTCTCTAAGCATGGTAACCCCACCCAGCCAACTGCTTTTCCACCTGCATCATTTCTGAGAAGACTCTAAGACCTACCTACATTCCAAGAAAAGATGAATTCTACTCTTAAGAACAGCAGTAGTGTAGCTGAGACATGACTTTCTAGAGGAAGCAGAGGAATAAATTTAAATCAGTGGATTCTTTGGCTTTGTCCTCACTGAATAATACTTTGTTTAATCAATGACATATCAACGAATTATTTAGTAGTTTTAAATGCAAATAAGCAATTAAACCTCAAATTGCAGCCAGCAGAAATTGTCAAGTTATTGAAGTCATATTTTAGTTTGTATTTACCTTTTAAAATTACTTATTTATAAATTTTCATCCAGATTATAGAAGTATTTTGTCTGCTATACATAATTTAGAAAGTATAGAAAGCAGTGTAGAAGAAATGAAAATTATCCATTTTCCTTTCAGCCATTCAGAGTCAAATCTCATTAATATATTTTCTCATCTGCATCACCTGAATTGTATATAAATGTTAACTTTACAGAAATTGGGACTGTATGCTTTATGCTGCCCACGATTGATCCCCTTCACTAGAGCAATATGTTGGGCAGGCTAACTTACGAAGCAAAGAGGTTTGTTTTGGGTCACAGTTTTAGAGGATCAGTGCTAAAGCTACACACCCAGTAAAAGCCTTCTGGCAGATTCTCAAGACAGCACAAGGTATCAACTGCAGGTGGTAGGAGCCATGTGCAGGCTTCTCTGCTCTCTCTCCTTCTTGCAGTTACCAGGACTCAATCAATGGGACTCCACACTGAGGACAGGATCTGATTTTAATTACCTCCCAAAGACCTCTTGTCTAATCCCTGTAGCTTGGTGTTCTAGTTTGCCTTCAATTGCTGTGACAAAACACTGACCAATACCAATTTAGGAAGGAAAGGGTTTATTTGCCTTACATCTCCCAGGTGACATTTTATTGCTTAGAGAGCCCAAGGCAGGAACTCATAGCACAGGCCATGGAAGAACACTGCTTACAGGCTTGCTCTCCTCACCCGTGCTCTGCCAGCTTTCTTATACAATACAGAACCACCTGCCCCGGGGTGGCACCACCCACAGTGGGCTGGGCCTTCCCAAATCCCCCAACAATCAAGAAAAGCCCCACAGATGTGGTCACAGGCTGGTCCAATGGAGGCAACTCCCCAAATGAGACTCCCTCAAGCCAGGTGTGTCAAGTTGACAACTAAAGCTGTCCACCACTCTTGGTAAGTTTCTACTTTCTTCACATGTCACAAAGGTGGTTAGAGTTCAACAGATTAAAATCCTACTAAGCCTTAGCACATTCACTATCTGCTTTTTCATTGACAATAATTTCGTACATAAATCTGATTACTATTGAATGCTATTACAAAAGGCTATCCCTGACTATGTTATTCAACAATAGAAGTACTTGTCTCATAATAGTAACACACATTGGTAATACATAAATTGGGAACAGTGATTAAGTGTTGATAATAGAAATTTTTTTCAAGACTCAGGACAGAGTTAGCTCCCCTTTTCAAATGATACTAAAAGAAATTGTGAACAATTGTGTTTGAATGTGAAAATTAAAATATAAAATATAATCCCAGCACTTGGGAGGCAGAGGCAGGCAGATCTCTATGAGTTCAAAGCCAGCCTGGTCTACAGAGTGAGCTCCAGTCCAGCTGGGACTAAAAGGGAGACCCTGTCTCAAAAATACAAAAATAAAAAATAAAATATAAAATAATTCTCACTATCAGGGAAGCATTAAATGAAATTCTGTTGCATTATAATTTAAAAAAACGTTTGTGTAGATGCAATTTAAAATATTCATCAATTTAGGCAAAATATTTACAACTTTTAAATAGCCAATATATAAATATGTTATATGTAAATATAAGTGACATATGGAAGTAACTATAAATTAGAGAAGTATGAACACGCTAAAAGAAAATGTATGAGACCCATAAAGAGGAAAATAACACACAAGCACACATACATACAAGGGCTTACACATGTGCACACATACACATCTACACACATAAGGACACACATATACAAGGCTTTACACAAATACATATAGATATGTATATATATATATATATTTATACACACAACAACCACACATACACACATTTATAAACCCACATGCACACATACATATATATCTACATGCATGTTGACACATATAAGCTCACAGACACATATTTACACCCAAACAAGCACACACATATATGGAGTTACACAAACATATGCATTTACACACATAAGCTCACATAAACATACAACTGTTTACACATATGCACAGATGCTTGCACTTAAACACATTTGCTTACACACACATACATACAATTCACACATACAGGCTTACAAACATACACATAATCACACAAACACACAGGCACACCAGGGGAGGATTATTGGCTTCCATCCTTAATTTGGTCAGAGATATAATATGTTCAACCTCAGTAGCAACCAAAGAAATGTACCTTTATATGCCATATGCCAGTTCTATCATTTATTGATTTATTTTTCTTTAAATTAATCACTACACAAGAATAGATACATGTGTATCATTTGTTTTATGTACTTGTTTTCCTTAATACATTTTGCTTTGTGAAAGCTTTTGCCCCTATTTATTCTGTGCTATATATTCTCAGTGACAAGATTAGGGTTAGACATGTGTTGGACTGATCCTCTCCCTATTGCTCAGGCCCAAAAGATCACATTTTGGTGGCATAAAGTAATAAGTATTTATACGTATTTGCTAACTTACACGTATGTGTTTTTTTATCCTTTAAATTTTTCTCAGTCGGCCTGGGTAGGGGAGCTTCAAATTTCTGTTGGCTGGGGTAGTGTACATGAGAGGTAACTTACCCTCTTGAGGCCAGCAGGCCAAGGGGATGTGCCCCTCCTGAGGGTGGCACAAGGCAAGGATGGTGCGCCCGGCTAGAGAAATCTCACTGCTAGCCACTCTTGCATTATAAATCTAAGCTGAAATTGGCCACAGAAAGTCACATTACTAGGTGGAAATTCAAAGGAAGTCAGTCCAGTATAAGCCACCTAGTAAGATTCTAGGACCCATTTCCACAGTAGAGACTACAGTTACAGATACGATGGTGGATTGGAATCCATAATCTTCATGTGTGTGTATAGTGTGTGTGTATGTGTGTGTGTGTGTGTGTGTGTGTGTGTGTGTGTGTGTGTGTAAGGTTAAAATAAATGGTACATTTTTCTAGGCAACATTGACAAGAAGTGAGGCGAACTTCCTACCTTGGCTCAGGTTTCTTTCCTAACATGTTATATTGCATTTGTCTATTTACTTGGTGTATATGTGCACATGCTTGCATACATGCCGTGGCATGCATGTGGAGGTCAGAGGAAACCTTGTGAGTGTCAGTTCTGTCCTCTGTCATCAAATCAGGCCCTTAGGGTTAGTGACACCTCTACCTACTGAGCCGTCTCACCATGGCTTCTTTATTTCCTTTTGTTTATCTTTTGTGTGTAGGATGTGTAAGTGTGTGTGTTAGTTCCTGTGTGTAAGTGCGGGTGTACACATGCCACAGCATATCTGTGGGTAGAAGATGATGGCCTTGGGTGCTGGCCCTAACCTTCTACCTTGTTTGAGGTAGGGCTCTTCTTCATTCTTGCCTGCTTTGTAGGCAAGCTTCCAAGGAGTCTCCTGTCTCCTAAACTCATCTCATTCTCAGAGCAGCATGATTACAGAAACAGATCTGATTTTGTGAAGTTTCTTGGAATTCGAACTTAGGTCCTTGTGTGCATCAAGTGCTTTGCCCACCTAGCAGTCTCTTAGATCTGGCTCACTTTTTTCTGTGAAATGACCTTTACAACTGTAGAGATTAATTGAAAATTTTATTTCTATGGATTTTTTTTTGTATTACCTATAATATAGAAATTTGGAAGTAATCAACTTTTACTCTAAGAAAGCCCTTTTCTTTCTTATTGTATTTGATTTGAACTAAGATTATCAATGTTTCTTATTATTTTATGTGACTTATTAGAACTTTGACTACATAACAAAAATTCATTTTTTTCTATGCAATCAAGTATAAGATGTAAGTTAAATAATTAAATAATCATTTGAACTTTAGGAATAAAAAAACATAGTCATTCTTTCTTGTCTTGAACTATTGAGTAATAGATAGGGGATACCTTGTTGGTACAAGTCACGCTAGATTTTTTTAAAAGCTCAGTTACAGATAAACATGTTTTTTTAAATAGCATAGAGTCGAGGCCACAGGCAGCTAACTCCACCAAAAGATCAAAGTAAATGAAGACCTGAAGCAGGCAGAGTTAACATCTAGGCTTTGGCAGTGTGTTCAGACATGATAAACCTTAAAACGGAGCAAGCATCAGGACCCAAATTTGGATTCTCCACATGCACGTAAAAATGGGATATGAGGGTACACACCCCAACAATAGGATGGAAGAGGCAGGACAATACCTGAGGCTAACCAGCAGCTAGACTTGTCACATTGGTGAGCTCCAGGTTCAGTGAGAGAAGCTGTCTCAAAAAAAAAAAAAAAAAAAAAAAAAAAAAAAAAAATTGGAGAACCTGGGTGTGGTGGCTCATGCTTTTAATCCCAACACTCAGGAGGCAGAGGCAAGAGAATCTATCTCTGTGAGTTCAAGGCCAGCCTGGTCTACATAGTGAGTTCTGGGCCAGCTGGGGCTACAAGGGAGACCTTGCCTCGAAAAGCCAAAAAAAATAACCAGACCAGACGAAGAAAGATGCTGGACATCACTTTGGCCTCTCTACAGGAACCCCTGCGTGTGCACTCGCGCACACACACACACACACACACACACACACACACACACGATTAATCACTGAGTGGGCATTTGGAAAATTTTTTTTATTTTATTTTTATTGATGCTTTGTGTATTTCATACATCATTTTCCAATTCAGTTCAGGCATATATCCCCTTCCCTTCCTCCCACCCCACCCCTACCCATCCCAGATCATGCATTCTGCGGTAACTTTTCTGATCTTTCTCTGCTTTTTTGTTTTGTTTTGTTTTCATTTTTTTAACAGTAAGTGATAATTTGTGAGTACAAGCATCCTTCATGTAAAACCAATTTGCAAGCAGCTGTGCCCAAACCCGTGTGGGTTTGGGCATTTGGAAATATTGATAGAATAGGACTTTGTTTTCCCATGACTTGATTGACATCTGTGCCCTACTTCTGAGGAAAGAAGAGGGTAAGCTGTTTCTATGTCCACACTCTTGAAAAATGGGATGTTCTCTTCGTCCGGGGACCCTGGAATGGAGCAGGGACAGAGTTCAGCTAGCTGATAAGCTGAGAACGACCTAAATTCGCTGCTTCTTCCAGCTTCTAGCCTGACATTCTTTCCTTCTCATTTGTAGCCCTCAACTAAAATTTTGTAGTGAGGATTGCTTACTCAATTATTAGGAAAAGAAACTAGCTGCAATAGTTTTGTGGGGTTTTTTGTTTTGTTTTGTTTTGTTTTGTTTTGTGTTTTAACTTATTATGACCAAAATATGAACTCATGGAGACTCCAGTTCTGAGAGTCACTGTTGATAGGCACACGGCTATCAAGTGGGGAAGTGCCCAAGGCACTGGGAAATTCATATGCTATATTTTTATTCTTTTTGTTGTTGTTTGTTCTTTCATTAATTTGTTTAACAAACTTTTCAAAAATATTGGAAAGCTCAACTCTCTAGTTTCCTTGAAGTGGTTTAGCATTGTAAATATATTCATTATGATTCAATAATATCAAGTAAATATTCACTGGGTGGTAAGCGGTTTTCAAACTAAGGGTCGCAAAGGTTTGGTTTAGCAAGGTAGAATCTCACCATTCAGGTAAAAGGAGGCTGCCTTACAACTCAACTCCATCAGCACTTGAAAGGCCCAATCAGGGGCTGGAGAGATGGCTCAGCGGTTAAGAGCACTGACTGCTCTTACAGAGGACCCACGTTCAATTCCCAGCACCCACATGGTGGCGAAGAACCGTCTTTAACTTCAGTTCCAGGGGAATCCGACGCCCTTTTCTGACTTCTGCGGCATTGCGCACCACGGGTGCACCAACCTGCATGCAGACAGTACATTCATACACATTTAAAAAAATTACGGCCGGGCGTGGTGGCGCACGCCTTTAATCTTAGCACTTGGGAGGCAGAGGCAGGCAGATCTTTGTGGGTTCAAGGCCAGCCTGGTCTACAGAGTGAGTTCCAGGATGGCTGGGGCTACAGGGAGACACTGTCTCGAAAAGACCAAAATAAAATAAAATAATAAAATAAAATAAAATAAAATAAAATAAAATATGAAAGCCCAATCAGCAATAATTGCATCTGAAAGTTTCCTTCTGTCCTAAACATATCAACCACCCACCAGTTATTTTGAGTAATATCGAGTAAAATTGGACTTTGAATAGTGGGCTTGGGACCCCTGATTTCAGCAGCATCAGCAAAAAGAGTCTCTTCATTTCGAATTAACTACAAATTCAATTAGAATAAAAATCTTCTCTCACCCTGCAGATTAGATTTTACACAAAGAAAAGCAGATGTTGCCACAACGTTGAGAGCACTTTGCCCAGCAGTCTACGGAATTTTCCATCTTGCAAGTCCAATCAGTGGTGAAAGATACACAGGGGCAGTCTCTCCAACTCACAAAACGGCTTCCATTTCCTGTGCTCCTTTAATTAGATTTACTTCTTTAACCAAAATAATATTGAGCTCAAAGAACAGAGGGAGGAGCGCTCTGCTTAATATTGGATCGGCAAAGGGATACAGAGATGGGTCAGTCAGTAAAGCGCTCGTGGCTCAAGCATGAGGACTTAAGTTCAATGCTCAGAACAAAGGTGAAAAAGCTGGATGTGGTAGAGTACACTTTTCTTATTTATTACAAGTTTATTCAGTTGCACATAAAATAGCAATAAAATTAGTCATTAGAGGTTGTGATGAAATCATACTTCAATTCTATTTTCAACTTTGAACAGATAATGGAGCACAAATGGAAATTAGGAGAGACCTAGGCAGACCTTGTACAGGACGTTATTTTGCATGCAGAATGGCCTGTGATGCAAGGTGCTCAGTGAAGCAGTAGTGGGCCATAGCTGGAAAAAAAGCACTAAAATGGAAGAGACATACACAAAACAACCGCCATAATATCTTTGGCTTCTGGAAATGTCTTAACTTTGCAAGTTTTGAATTTATTTTAATTTGAATTCATTCATTTGATCAGGAAAGTGCAATGACAAAGGTGAGACTCTATTTTACAGGGAGGAGTAGTGGATCATTAAACCTTAAGTACAATGGTTGGTCATTCTTGATGTTTATATGTGTTACTAAATATGGCAGAACAAACACACATGATGCTGAGTTTGCATTTCATTCTATAGGATTTGGTTTCTGTCATATTCTTGTTCAAACCTCATTAAGATTCGAAGACTATTTCTCATGTCTTTTTATCCCTAGCCAACATGGGTATACTTTGAACTATCCCAACACCCCCAAATCCAGGTAGACTGACTTTCCTGAACTTTGCATCTGTTTAAAGTCTCCAGTTTAAAATAGTCAGGAACAGTCATGTCCATGAAAAAAACCCTTTCGAGCTTCCATTCTCCAAGGTCTTTCTCTTTCCTGGGTCATTTCCTTTTCCCTCTTTCTACTCTGGGTCTACTTCCTCTGCACATGTCATAATGGTCTTCAGTTCACCACTGTCCTTAGAGCTTGTTTTAAAAAGTGTTTGTGTCCTTTGTGATAGACAATTTTATACACACTAGGTAAAGAATCAGATGAGTGAAGTCTTTTCAGGCATTTTTAGGTCAGGAACTCAGGTGGAGTGGGGGGCATGGAAAGGGAAGTGACTCTAAATTCAGGTGGGAAATGATGTATAAGGTATGGAAATAGTTTAATAACAATAATAAATTTAAAAAAATAAAAAGAAAGATATCTAAGAGAGAGAGAGAGAGAGAGAGAGAGAGAGAGAGAGAGAGAGAGACTATAAGCACAGCAAGCCTACAACTGCACCTGCAGATTGTAAAGGGGATTAGGAAGAAAAGTAGAGAAGGGAGAGCAGATGAAGAGTGGAATTTGGATCAGAAAACCATGTCCTCAAAGATAACTTGTTATTACTGAAGAAAATGAAGTCTATAGGAATGCCTATGGTCTGGGAACCACTCTCTGGATTACCTAGAATTTAAAGAACTGGATTTATCTAGAATAAGGACCAAACATTTGTACTTAAAGCAAAATAAGAAAAAAAAAAAACTGTTACTATTATAATGATCAGCCAATACGTGTAGGTTTGAACCAAGGGAAGGGTTTTAGTTTCACATGGGAAGCCCCTAGTTCAGAAGGTACCCACTCTTTCTGATTATCAACTTTCCTCTGAAACCCGAGTGGAGACAAACTTGGGGAGAACCAGAGAGGAAGCAGGGTGAAGAGAAAGAGTACAACGCCTCCTATGAGATGAGAGCCATCCCTACTATGAGATGAGGGCCACTCTTCCTATGAGATGAGGGCCATCCCTCCTATGAGATGAGGGCCATCTCTCCTATGAGATGAGGGCCATCCCTCCTATGAGATGAGGGCCATTCCTCCTATAAGATGAGGGCCATCCCTCCTATGAGATGAAGGCCATCCCTCCTATAAGATGAGGGCCATCCCTCCTATGAGATGAGGGCCATCCCTCCTATGAGATGAGGGCCATCTCTCCTATGAGATGAGGGCCATCTCTCCTATGAGATGAGGGCCATCCCTCCTATGAGATGAGGGCCATCCCTCCTATGAGATGAGGGCCATCCCTCCTATGAGATGAGGGCCATCCCTCCTATGAGATGAGGGCCATCTCTCCTATGAGATGAGGGCCATCTCTCCTATGAGATGAGGGCCATCCCTCCTATGAGATGAGGGCCATCCCTCCTATGAGATGAGGGCCATCCCTCCTATGAGATGAGGGCCATCTCTCCTATGAGATGAGGGCCATCTCTCCTATGAGATGAGGGCCATCCCTCCTATGAGATGAGGGCCATCCCTCCTATGAGATGAGGGCCATCCCTCCTATGAGATGAGGGCCATCTCTCCTATGAGATGAGGGCCATCTCTCCTATGAGATGAGGGCCATCCCTCCTATGAGATGAGGGCCATCCCTCCTATGAGATGAGGGCCATCCCTCCTATGAGATGAGGGCCATCTCTCCTATGAGATGAGGGCCATCTCTCCTATGAGATGAGGGCCATCCCTCCTATGAGATGAGGGCCATCCCTCCTATGAGATGAGGGCCATCCCTCCTATGAGATGAGGGCCATCTCTCCTATGAGATGAGGGCCATCTCTCCTATGAGATGAGGGCCATCCCTCCTATGAGATGAGGGCCATCCCTCCTATGAGATGAGGGCCATCCCTCCTATGAGATGAGGGCCATCCCTCCTATGAGATGAGGGCCATCTCTCCTATGAGATGAGGGCCATCCCTCCTATAAGATGAGGGCCATCTCTCCTATGAGATGAGGGCCATCCCTCCTATAAGATGAGAGCCATCCCTCCTATGAGATGAGAGCACTCTGGACTGGAAGGGGTTTATTGGACACGATAGGAATTGGCAGATTGGGATCCAAATAGTGATGGTTCATCCCACACATTCTATCATTATTTGGTCTTATTTTCCTAGTCCCTGGATTTTTTAGATTGCATAAGTGTGTCTTATTTGGTAAGAATAGTTCCTTTAGACTCCCCACCATAGGCATCTGTTCTCACCTGGCCCTGCAGGCTTCTGGGACTGGGATCCTCTTTTGGTGCCCTGCTGCATCTGCTTAAGTGCTTCCCTCTCTGTGTTCCATTGACTCTCATGCCTTTGTCAGGAACCATAGTCCCACTATTATTGTTGTTGTGTTTGTCCCTCTGAATTATACCATTTTATTCATATTAGGCTACCTGGGATCTAGTGTGAACCCTTGGAATTTGTGATGGTTAGGCTATCACTGAATAAAGGTCCAGATTACACTGTAGATTATACCATCAAAATTATTTGATTCTAAGTTCAGAGTGATAGAATCATTGCAATTACTTCAGTACTTTTATTTTAAAATTAAATTTTTATTTTGAAATATTTTCAGATTTACATGTAGTTGTAAGAAAAAATGTAAATAATCTTGTACTCGATTTCTCCCAATGCTAACATCTTAAACTTTCACCGTATATTAGCTATTGAAATTTATAGAGTCAGGATACAATATACTTTTCCTATAGTATAACCATCATTCTGTTATGGCCACAATTCCTGCCTTTTACTCCTTCTTATAATGTTTCTATAATGTTACCATCTGAAATTTCCTAAATAAATGAAAGATTGTAAACTTAGCATTAGTCAGTCTTAATTGTTATTGGTGTGCAAGCATTCTGTCTTACACAAAGTTCTGGCTGTGCTGTGTTCTGGTGTGGATTTCCTTTAATTCATCCTGTTAAGCTTCACTCCACATCATAAATATGTTGTGTATCTTTCCCAAATTTAGGAAATGTTTAGCTATTGTTCCCTAAGGGACTTTTTCAGGCCTGTCCCCCTCTTTCCCCCAAAGGCTTTGGTAATGCTAATGTTAGATCTTTTGTTATAGTTCCAGAAAGCCTAGAGGTTCTATGCATTGTTTTCCAGACTCTCTGTGGTACAAACAGGTGGTCTGTATTGTTCTGTATTCCATTTGCTTTCTCTGTCTTAGTTGCTCTGGTGTAGAGCCCAAACACTGAGGCTCAAACATTTTCCTTCTGGCTTATTCTCATTTTTCTTGTTTTGCCTTCCTCTTTCTTTTCTTTTCTTTTTTTTTTTTTTTTTCCTTCCTTCCTTCCTTCCTTCCTTCCTTCCTTCTTTCTCTTTTACTTTTCTTTTTTCTCTCTATTGAAATCTGGACACTGAGGGGCTGTGGAACTGTTTATCTTCCCAACTTGGTTGACTTCTTGCAAAAATCTCTCTGGCTAGGGAAGAGGGGTGAAAGCTGGGGACAAAACACAGGTCCCTTAGTTGGCTTCTGTTTATAGATGGGAGAGAAGATGCTGCTTCTTATGGCAGAGCTGAGAAGACTCTTCAGCAGTAAATAGTATTTCCCCATGTGAGAGGAACAGAAGTGTCTTGCCATTGCCACACCTATGCCTTCCTCTAAGCAGAGGGTAAGGGGTGTTTTCTGCCTTTGAAAGCTCCTCATTTTTCCTCCTGGGACATTGTTTATTTAGTTTCCTGTGTTTGGTTTGGTACAGCCATTACTGTTTAAATGCTTCATTGTCTTCTTTGTTTTTCCTTTTTCATTTCCTGTTTTTTTGACACCTGCAGGAGAGAGAAGACAGGAGGAAAGGAGGGCAGGGGAGAGGAGAACAGCCCTGGATTTTCCTTAGAGACTCTCTTGTCTGTTTCTGTCATGATTCTTGGATTCTCAACATCAGTTCTAGCTCTCACAGGCAAATAAAGCCAAGGGGAACTTTGGTATGGTCCCCGGTATCCTTGTGTCCCAGGAATCCTGCTCAGTCTACATCCTTCTCTCCATATTTTAAGAGCTTCTTAGGTGTGTTTCACATATATTCCCAGTATTATATATACGCATAGAATAAGAAGCATAGAGAAGAATTGTAGTCAACCCTCAACAACTGCTAAAAAAAATTGGCAAAATCAGAGATAGAAATCAAAATAATATTTGAGTAAATTGGGTATCATTTTGTCACAGTTTATTCTTCTTTTCAGAGAGACGCGTCTCAATCCAAATTGGCCTAAAATTCACGATCCCTTTTACCAGATCTGGAATAACAAGCATGAGGCACTGTGACTGGCTTTGTCACCATTTATTTTCAAGATAAAGATAATTTTCCATACGTATTTGTGTCTGTCAAGTTAATCAACATATCAGTTTTAAAGTACTAATGTCTTAGTTATAGAAAATACAAAAACTTATCTCAGATCCCTGAAATACAGTTCTCTCATCTCTCCTTACTGGTTTTAAAGTCATGATCACAGTGGCCACCTCACCAGGCTGCTTCTCTGGGAGGACCAGAAGGGGAGGTAAGGCAGTCATTTTGAACATTTAGTTTCCCTCTTTGGGTAATTTCACAACACTCACTTGATAAAACTCTATATAATTTGCCTCTTACCAGCCTTATTCTCTTAACTACAGAAAGGGCACTGATTTTAAGCATTGAAATAATATCATCAACAAAGCAATGGCCTCTGTATCTAAGACTGCTGAATCCCAACATAAAAATCAACCTTTTTGTTTATACCATTTTTTCCAAAGTTTTAAACTTCTTCTTGATGCTGCATGGCAAAAAGATCCATGGCAGACTATAGGCTGTGATGATTGGTGCAAGGGTACGGACCTCAGTTGAGCCATGGGAGCTGAATGTATGTGTTTCGCATGTGGCAAGCTAATGGCATTCATATACATGAGACTGTAAAAAAATAAAAAATAGAAAAATAAAAAAAAGATCCATGGCAGACTAAATAAGGAGCATTTCATTTTAGAGTATGACA
Source organism: Rhizomys pruinosus (assembly GCA_009823505.1). Taxonomy (NCBI): domain Eukaryota; kingdom Metazoa; phylum Chordata; class Mammalia; order Rodentia; family Spalacidae; genus Rhizomys; species Rhizomys pruinosus. The sequence continues at coordinate 2,855,717 of VZQC01014532.1, forward strand.
AATGATGACAGTGGAAAGGGTTTGTTAACCAGAGGGTTGGTGTGTTCTCATGGCATGAAGAAATTTATTTAAAATGGTTTTCCACACTAAATTTATGTTTGGCCATATACCAAGATACCTAGCAACATTAATACATACACATTAGTTGGGATTTAAATTCATGAGCTAATTCACAGGGTTGAGAGTTAAAACTTTGACTTGGGGTTTTTGCAAGTATTGTGGTTTAGGAACATATCTGTGACAGTGCTGAATCAAATAACAATGAACTTATTTTATTTCATCAGAAGTTAAGTTTAAGGATCTTTGAAATGATTCTGTGAGTGAAGGAGCTTGCTGTTAAGCCTAAGAACTGGAACTGATCCCTGGAAGCCACATGGTAAAAAAAGAGAACTGATTCCCTCACAGTTATTCTCAGATCACCACATGCCTGCTATGGAATGCTTGCACACTTACACACACACACACACACACACACACACCTGCACATGTGCACCAGGATGCATAAGTAAATATTTAACACATTTTAAAGTAATTAAGTATAAGAACAAGATTCAATATTTTTTGGACTGCTTTTCTTGCTTGGAGTTCTCAAGACTCACGAAAAACTTGAAGTTCACAGTATTCATCCTTTAGAAGTTTTCAGTGGAAATACTTAAAAATGCCTATGCCTATTTTAAGACCAAAGGGAAAAAATATGGAAAATATACAAGTATCCTTTTCTTCTCTACTAAAATTTTAAAATGGAGGCACAGATGAACTAAAGCACTGGAAATACTCAGCTTCAAAGATCAAATGTGCTCAGATGACCAGCACTCAAGTACTATTTCCACACACAATTAGAGCTGTGTACAAACTCTTGTGGCATGCATCCATTTGAGATGAGAGCCTCCTAAAATGCACAGATCACATGGCTTATGATTTCTGAGCTCATGTAGCCATGAGAAAGAGACGAGGTGTCAGGAAAATGCAACAAATCAGTCAGGAACCAGCAGCCATCTAGACAGCTTTGGAATCAACCACCCCAGATTTTACAGTCTACTCTTTTACCAATCCTACTGACAAGAGGGTATCACAATTTTGCTGGGATCAGTGACATAGCAACACTGAATTATTCTCTGCTTTAATTTACAGAGGAATGAACTGGTAATTAATTATATATCAGAATATGAAAATCGACCTGGCAATAAGGTACAGGCTAAGAACCCTCTATTTACAGATGTAGGTTATTTAAAATATGTCTTGTTAAATAAATATTTAAAATACCTCCTTATTTAGCTTATAAACTGTTTGGATGGAGACTTGCAATATGACTCATTGCAGAATGTTTGAAAGAGAGAGAGTTGATGTACATTTTCAACCCTGTCTGACCTGCAGGATTTCCTGTCCCTTCATAGTAAGGCACACAGAAAACATCTTTGATGAAAACAACAGCAATTATTTATATCAGCACTGAAATATATAATGATGGCAGAAAGCTGGTCTCAGAAATTCATACCTTTTATTTCAGACCACATGTATAGAACATGTCGGCCTTAGAGAGAGGAGTCAAAAGTAGACAGGAAGTAGAGGGAACCAACGGTGTCACAATAAAATGTCTCCCTTTGCGTAATTGTTCCCTTATAAATACAAGTCCAGGCTTACTTCAAAAGGGAAATAAAACAAAATGGATAACTTCAAAGTTTTCCTTGACTATCAATCAGCACAAGAAAGACAAGGTGACAATGTGGAAAGAGGAAATCTCAATAATGCATAGTAGGACTACGTTAAGAATTAGTCAGGGGACTAGTCAGGTGTTCAAGACGCTTTTTTGCCCTGAAGTTAACTTTTCTCTGGAGGATGTATATACCTGAAACTTCAAGCTCTCTGCAGAGCGATTTTGGTCCTTGCATAATGGGACTGTGAACATGGCGGTTTCAGATCCACCAGGGGGCGCAGTTCACCAGCACAAAACAAGCCTTCCCTGAAGGAAGTCGCTGAAGGCAGCCTCTTCCTCTCAATTTACACAGCTGACAAGGACCCTGATTTTATCAGTTCTACTCGATGTGACACGCATATACCTCGCACTGATTTCCTATGGCCAACCTCATGCTGGTGGGGTGTCTTTCAGTCAGGGACACATGATCACCAGCAGGCTTTTTTGTGGAACTTGAAAAGTGTCCTTGTAATTTATTGAAATTGCTTTTTTTCTTATAGGAAGCAATTTGGGCTCTGCTCCTGCACCAGCTCTTAGGTTCAAAACGCACAAGTTTATCAAACTGGTTATTTGGTGTGGGTGGTATGAGAGTGTGTGGGAGAGGCTCCCTTAGGTCTTGAAGGGGGTGGGTGGGGGAATCTACTGCAGTTTGCTGATACCCTGTTTCTCTCTTCAGCAAACCTTTTTCTCTTCATTTGACCAGAGCCCTGGGGCTGGGAAAGAAAACAGCTGTCAGAGAAAGGCTGGTGTTGGTGATAAGCCCTTTGTGTGCAAGCTCAAACTTTGAGACCAGCCTGTCCAAACAAAACAGCTGTGGTCTTCAGTGCAGACAGCAGAGTACACCAAGGCTGCTTACCCAGAAAGTATGCTGGATGTGGAAGAATGCTGCAAATGACTGCGTGGCCAAGGAAGGAATTCCCGAGGGGGAACAAACTTTTGTTTCTAGGAGGGGTCAGTGCTTTTGTCCTCTTCTCCTAAGCCTCCACTCTGGCACTTCAGTGCATTGCTATTACAGTATCACTTGCTGCTAAAGTTGAAGACCCTGGGTCAGCAGCTCTGGCATCGTAGGGCACTTATTAGGAAAGCAGAGCCTCGGGCTCTGTTCTAGACTCCTGAGTCACTGTGCAGGTGACTAGAGTCCACAGTGAAACTGGTCACGGGGACCTGGGTCTATGGATCCACGCGCTTGGGAGCGACAGAGGCCATGTGAAGCAGGATCCAGAAGATGTCAAGGTTATTTTAGAGCCCTGTCGTATGGGCACCCAACTCATAGAAGTGATGTGGAAGTCATGCCTGATTTCTGTTGTCCCATTCAGCCTCACAGGTATTAAACTCAGGCAAACTAGGCCAGCAGCTGACATTCACAAGGCCAACCAACCTCTACCCCTCAGAACAGAGGTTTCCTGCAATGAATATCAACCAGCGTCTTGTTGTCAACATTTTCCTTCAACTTTACTATCACTCCACTAGCTACTAATTTTGTGTTTACTTCTGAATAAATCTCAGAGAAAGAGCTCATAATTCTCAAGTGATCTTACATACTGATCTTGTTATTTGCTGTGCTAAAGGGCTCTGAAGAGGAGAGAGCTGAAGAGCTAAAATCATTACTGGGAATATTTTTAATAAAATTTTAAGACCCATCTTCAACATTGCTTTAGCAAAGGAATTCATTTGTGAAATAGAAATCAAAAGTAGTTCATTAAAAATGCTGAACAGTGTGAGCCAGGCATATTGGCATGTGGCTACAATCCCAGCACTCGGGTAGCAGAGGCAGGAAGATTGGAACAAACCCGTGCTAACACTGTCACCTGATGCTATGGCAAGTGGGTGGAACACATGACAAGCTTCTATGCTGTAGCACTGGATAATCTGTGCTCCCCTGGGAAGAAGGGAACCTCAAGAGCAGTGCCCTATCTTGCTCGCTATCTTCCCAGACTTTATATTGCTTTTTATTTTTTTAAAATTTTTTTTTTTATTTCTGTATGTGTATCAATGTACTGTCTGCATGCAGGTCTGTGCACCCGTGTCGTGCAATGCCGCGGAGGTCAGAAGAGGGTCTCAGATTCCCCTGGAGCTGGAGTTCTCCTGGAATTGGAGCTTCAGACGGCTCTCGGCCGCCATGTGGGTGCTGGGGATCGAACCCGGGTCCTCTGTAAGAGCGGTCGGCGCTCTTAACCGCTAGGCCATCTCTCCAGCCCTTATATTGCTTTTTAAAACTACTGTAATGCTATATGCTGAATGCTGACACAAATAACTTAAAAAGTAAAACTACTATAAGTATCAAGCTCTTGATCTATAAATTGAATGGCATCTCTTCTGAAGAAACTCAAGTTATATAGCATGTATAACTTGAGGCTTATTACCGGTCAGAGTAGGGGACTGTCCTTCCTTTCCCTTTTCCTTAATCCTTCCTCTCCCCTTACCTTCTTTTTTTTTTTTTTTTTTTAATCTGGAGTGCTGGGACTCAGACCCAGGGTCTTGTTTAGGTTAAGCAAGCTCTTTAAACTGAGCCACATGCTTGCCCCAAGAGTCGAGATTTAACACAGCAGGCAAGAGATGCTAGTCTCAATCTGATGTCAAAGCTGTGGCATCCCATTGAACCTCTCTGAACTTCCAGAATATTCCTCATGTTTCTTCCCAAATTTTATTTATAGTATAAGCTTGTGTGGAAATATTGATTAACCGTCTGAGATTCTAATTGGTTAGGACCTCGTGTTAAATAGAATGGAAGAACACAGGCAGCAAGGCAGAAGGGGACTTTCATCCTATTTGAAGCACATTGCTAATATCACAAAGGGTGACTGAGAACCACAGGCCCAGTACGAGGGACATGACAGGCTCACAACACCGCAGATCCATGTTTACCCAATATCACTAAAACTGACCAAGTCATCAGAAATGTGCTCCTGATGGCTTAAAGATGGGAACGCTGGGATTTGCAAACTTTTTTTCTTATAAAAATACACATTTCGACCTCCTTTTGTGTTTCTTCATTTTACAGACAAAAATAAAGGAAGAAAAAGTTCTTTTCTCTCTTGTCAAACATGAATACACAAGCTGAATAATTAGTATGAGTTATCACTGCTCTTGTTGTAAGCCTTGTAGCCACATTCACAAATATCAAAGCACTTGGCAAGATGAAAACAGCCCAGACACGTAGGAGTGAAGTACTGCCAGGATCTACGAGAGAAAATAAAATATCTTTCATTCTTTCATTCCTTCTCTGGACTTTTTAAAGAGAGAAACATTTACTGGAATGGAGTAAAATGTGAGCAGTTTGAAAGTGCCCCCTAACTATTTTTAATTGGTGTCCTTTTTAGCCTTCTTAAGAAAACATACAAATATTTAGAGAGCTTTGGGACTAACCCCTTCTTTTATCTCATTTTTATAAGTGTTCCCAATCTGAAAACCAAAGAGACAAATCAGAAAAAAAAAAAAAAAAAAAGGGAAAATGTTTTTTTTGTTTTTTTTGTGTTGTTTTTTTTCTCAGGCATCAGGGAGATGGTTGAGGGGCTAAAGTACTTGCTGTGCAACCAGGGGGACCTAGGCTGAGGTCCTAAGCACCCACATGAAGAGCCAGGTATGTTGGAACAGGGCTGCAACCCAAGATCCCAGAGCCAGAGACAAGAGGACCCTGGGGCAGGGCTGACAAGTCTGTCTGCCACTTTGCTGGACTGGGATTTCAGTCATAGAGGGACCCTGTCACAGCAAATAACCTGGAAAGTGATCATGGATCATGGAAGACAGCAGTGTCAACCCCTGGCCTTCACATGTGTGAATGAACCAGTGCTCATAGGCTCTATACACCCCTGCAGAGAAAGAGAGAGAGAGAGAGAGAGGAGAGAGAACACAAAGATTCTCATTATCTCATTCATCCTTAGCCTCAGCATGAAGACGTGGCATTCTGTGGTTTCATCCTATGTATCTGATCCTCAACTTATTTGCAAAACATCTGCTTTTTCAGTCTTTTGTTTGTTTTGAAAGGGTCTCCCTGTATCTCCAGCTGGCCTGTAACTCACTATGTAGATTAGGCTGGCCTCCTCAAACTCAAAGAGATCTGCCTGCCTCTGCCTCCCAAGTGCTGGGATTAAAAGCAGGCACTACCACACGTGGCAGACATCTGCTTTTTAAAAATAAATTAAAAGGTTTAGAAGAATGAAATGTCCTTGTGAAGAATCATATCTTCCTTTCTTAGGAAGTTTGTTGTTGGAGCAGTTTTTCTGACATTGGAAGTCTTTCCTATGCCAATCTTATTATGGAATGGGCAATAAAAAAGTAGAACAGGAAGTGCTCCTTGTTGGAGTACTATAGGTAGTTACGTGTGAAATAATCTGAAAATGAAGTACCCTGCATTCTGTACAGATATCTCTCCAACTTTTAACAAATAGTTCAAAGGAACAATTCCAAATATCTCCCTTTTCAGGCTTGGTTTTTAAATTTTGCATAATTTTGTTTTATTCTATTTATTTTGTGTGTACGTGTACGCATGTGTTCGTCTGTTCATATGTGTTGCATATATCCATATGTGGATAGAATCTATACATAAAATCTAGAGGATGATGTCAGGGACCCTCCTTGATAGCTGTCTATCATACTTTTTCTGAGGCAGAATCTCTTACTGAACCTGGAGGTTACTGTCAGAGCTGGCTAGACTGCCTGGCTAGCAAGCCCAGGAGTCCCCTGTCACTGCCTCTCAGGTACCAGGCATACCCTTTAGTACTGCTGGGCCTGGCTTTTTTACTTGGGGTCTTTTTCTGCATTCCAAACTCAAGCCTTCATGCTTATATGGCAAGCACTTTACCAGCTGAGCCATCACACCCTCCCTATTTATGTACTTTTGTACAGATGTACCATGGAAGTGGACTGCCCCACAACTTAGTGACCTCAGAACTCTTGACCCTTGAGGCCAGATAATTCCTCATTGTGGGGCGCTGTAGTGTCCATTTTGGGGTGTTATCAGCATCCTTACCTCTACCCACTCGATGCCAGCAGCACCCTCCCTATCTCCAGTTTAAGACAGTGGAAACTGTTTAGAAACAATGCCAGATACCTCTGAGAGCAAAATGACTCCCCATTGAGAATCCCCACACTGGTGCCTGGTTGGTTGGTGTGAAAATATTCTGTGGCCAGTGGTTATTCTGTGGACAATAGTGTAACAATTTCCATGTTCTAAAATTCTTCCATTCATTTTTTCATGGTTGAGATTAAGTTGGTAATCTATCTGTAAAAGAAAAAAAACATGCTTGTTTATATTGGAGTCAGTCAGCTCTTCACAAACACATCTCACCAGGGTCTGAGGAAACATGCTACCCACTTTGGAAAAGTTCTGTATCTCTGTATTCCAGACATGAGGGTTAGGTGTCAAACAATTACACTATGAGTTTTTCTTGTTAAGTAAAAACAGTTCATCAAAATAATAGAGTAATAGCAAGCACCACTGTGCAAAAGAGTAACTTTCAAAGAAGATGAGAGTTTACAAAAATAGTAACTACCCAGTATTCCTGGGATAATGTACAATTAATTGTACTTCTCTGGTGAAGGAGTTAAAATACATCTTTAATCATCACCTAGAATGGGCTTGGAAATCTGGAACATAATTACATGACTCGCCTCAAGAAATACTTTGTTCAATGTATATGTAGTTCTCAACTCAGTTTCAGAAACAAAATTAGACTCCTTTCTAAATGACCTTAGTAAACATTGGAAGGTTATTTTGAAAGTGGCTTTTCACCCAAACAGAAGATTAAAGCATGTCCATTTCCTAGCTCAGATCTCCTCAGAGAAACAGTAAAGTCAGGTTATAAAGGTAAGGATGGGACAGCAGGGGTCGGTTAACGAGACTAACAGAAGTGGCCCTTAGGACTACACCCAGTTCATTCAAGTGTGCTCAGGCATCACTGTGCCCAGAACAGGGTGCCCTGTGATGTTTAATGTGTGATAGAGCAAGTAGGGCAGGAGTTGGGAACTGAACACCAACCTTGTGTCTCCGTGTTTATTAAGCTGTATCACATAACGTTCACCTCTCTAAACGGTGGCTTGGTGTGACACCGGATACTGAGATGTGTAAAAGAAGGTAAGAGAGGCAGATCCAATCACTCCCACCAACAATGGCTTCTTTCTTAAGCCCTTTGAAAGGGTCTTTGGACACAGTTTCCTTGTGTAACAATCACCAAATCCTATTCTCTCTGAATTGTGATATGTCCTTGCTCCTAGCTCCCCTTTGACTGACTTCTCTTCTTACACTTGTGGTAGGTGACCTATTTTACAGCGCTTCACCAAACACTGCCCCAGTTACCTCCAAAATTAATTCAAACAAAAGTAACTCCATCATTCGAGAAGCCAGGTACTTTTGCCACTTACCAAGAAGACCTTCTGCAGAGTTGTCCCCACTTATAAAAAGCTAGCAGAAAGATCTTTTCTCACATATTTTAGAACAATTTTGTGCTTAAACAAAGGCTTTCTGGGGAAAAAAGCAACAAAAAAAGAATTTCTGAAAAGTGAACAAACAAAACCAACCAAACCCACCCAGAAAACTGAAATCACTGCAATGGGCAAGATTTGATTTCTGGACATACTGACCATCTCTTCAAGGTAGGAACAATAGCTTAGGGCCCAGGGAAGGGGACATAAAGATTCATAGACATTGGTTCTGATTTTCCTTTATTTTATAGTTTATGTTTTTATAGTATGTATGTATGTATGTGCTTATTTTATGTATGTGTGCGTGGAGACATGCGTGCACCAGACAGAGGAACCCTTCTGTGAGTTGCTGTTCCCTTTCTACCATGTGGGTCCTGGAGAATGAACTCAGGTACTGGGCTTGGTGGAAGGTGACTTTACCAGCTGGTCCAGCTCATCGGCCCTGGCTCTGACGTTCTGTCGAGAGATTTGGAATTGTTTGAGGGCTTGACCTATGGTTTCCATGTGTTAATGCCCTAGGTTCATTGTGTTACTATTGATTAAAATACTGACCAAAACCAACTTGGGGATAAAAAAAGGTTTATTGGGCTTATATTTCCAGATCTTTATCAATCATTGAGGGACATCAGGGCAGGGCATCAGGAGGACCTCCAGGCAGGAATCTTGGAAGAACTTGGTGGCTACCTCTCTGGCTTACTCAGAGTCCCATGCTTAGATAGTGTTCTTACACTATAAATGACCATTTACCCAGGAAATATCACTGACTTCTATGGACTGGGCCCACCTACATCAATTAAGACAATCCTTCACAGACATGTCCACAGACCAAATCTATAAAGACAATTAATCGAGACTCTTTTCTGGGGGTGATTCTATGCTATGTCGAGTTGATGGTTAATGCTAACTTGGACAGCCAGTTATGGAAGACGAAATCATTTACTCCCTCGAGCTTCTTCGCAAAAATCAACTTTTACCAATTAAAACACACTACACTATTTTTTAAAGCAGAGAGTTGGGGACATTTGATATTCATATGAACATCTGTTTTTATGGGTCACCATTAAACTGGCTTCAAATCTTAAGCCAAATTTGAGAGGAAAAATTAATATTCTGTAATTGATTAGGGAAAGTAATAAAATATAATCAACAAGGATGCCCTTGCTTCATTTATATAATAATGACAGTCACACCAAATAGTTCTCCATCAGACTTTTGTTTTCTCTCTAACTACAAAGGAGCTGGCTTAAGAAGCTCGCAATTCTCTCCTTGGCTTCTGTGCTGCCTGTGTTTGTCATGGATCAAAGAGGGGGCAGGTGATAGCTCATGGTGAGACAAATCTATCATTTCTCCCGGATAAAGCAACCAAGTGGGTTCTGTGGCTCTACACATAGTCCCTAAGATTGATGCGCTCTCAAAATATCATCTTAAAGTGAGGGAATTTGCTGTTGATACACCAATGAACTTTCTCCTTATTCCAATGGAATCTGTCACCGCGGGTGTATTGATTCCAGTTTCCTTGCCTCAGCATGCATTTTCTTTCCTTTTTGAAGTAATCTCCCTTGAAATTTGTAGTAAAAGTGGAATTCATCTTGCTCCTTCCTTGGATCCACTGGTCTTGGAACTGAGCTCTGCTGGAGAGCAGCCTTCCCAGGGCGTCAGAATTTGAACTTCTGTCTCTAGGCTGGGAACTGCATCAGTCATATCCTAGGCTAATAAATGATTCAGGGACTGAGGAATCTGTCCTCTTTCTTTTGAAACTAATCTCAGAACAATACTCAATTGTCAGGTCGTTGTCAACAGCTTGCTCAATTTGTTCTCTTAGAAAACCATTCTCTCCCTTTTTGGCAGGCTCCAGCCTCTGGACTTGAACACACTGCCATGGATCAGCCTTGGAATGTAGTCTGGCCTCGAATTTCAGCTGACTTTATAATTCAAATATAATTGCTGAAGCACTTTCAACTGCTTATTTTAGCTTAGAACAAGTGGCAATATTTTATATTTGAAGAATGTGAGCATGACTGCTAGGAAAATGCACATCTATCATGTATAATCTAGGACTCTGTTGGCCAGCTTAGTTTGCAGATAAAGGCTCAGAAAATTGGTTTCCTGCTTGTTTTGGAGAGCCCCATGTACTAAACCAGAGTACAGGATCTGAATGCGGAAAATGCGATCCCGAAATCTTTTCTAACCAAAGATTTATATTTGACTCACAAATTGCTGTCATTTTTCTCTCCTTACTCAGTTTCATTCTCCTGTGAGATATGGCGGTATGTCCAAGCCACCGTAGGGCTCTAGCTAGAAGGGGCTACTGTGAACCCAATGGTACCCCTATGATATCGCCCCTGGCTCTTGGAACCATCTTATAGTTCAGTATTTGGTGGTATAAATTTGTCCACCTACAAGAATAGGTACCACCTCTTGTCTCTCGTGACTCTAGACCTTCCTCCTATGCATCTAGGATGGTTTTCCTAAAGTTTGCGTTGAACTAGCTTTTGTTAGCACAACTAAGAATAAACCCCCATGCATGGAAACCAAGAGTCCCCAGAGGTCTATGCCTTGTCCACCAGATCATTTTACACAACTTTTACCACCTTGTGGTTATTGATTTACTTATCTGTGTTCACAACCCCATCCCTGAGGGACAGATAATCTTCCTAAAATAAGTCTCTGAATCTTGGAGCTGGAGAGATGGCTCAGTAGTTAAGAGCACTGAATGTTTAGCTTAGAATAAGTGGCAATATGTTATATTAGAAGCATGCGGAACAACCCATTTGGTTCCCAGCACCCACATGGCGAATAGCAACTACTGAAAACTCCAGTTCCAGGGGACCCAATACTCTCTTCTGGCCTGCATGGAGATTGAATATACAGGCATACTTACATATATGTGCTCAAAACACTCATACACATTGAGAGCAAAACTTTAAAAGAATATGAATCCTGCTCTTCTTTGGCTCCTGTGTTCTATCATATAATGAAGTCAAGAGAGAGGAAGAGGAAGAAAAAGTGAAGGAGAACATTGGATATCCTATAGACAGTATACCTAGAAGGAACTGGCTCACATGAGCCACCCTGAGTCTTCTGATCCCGTGATCACCACACCCCCTGCAGGCTTGTCCGTCTCCCAGGGTACTCTTTTTAAGTCTTCATACCTGCATCTTCCTTGGGTCTTCCCTTTCCCCTCTCCGGCCAGGCCCCGCTCTGTCCTCAGAGCCCAGCACTAACTATGCCACTCTCCCTTTCTTCATTCTCTAAGTTTCGTTTTCCTGGGCTGCACATGTAAAACTTCCTGCAACTTCTCAAGAGTTTCCTCCCTGTTGTTCCTGCCTCATGACCTTACATCCTGACCTTGGCTAAATCCCTCCCATAGGCTATGCCTCAGTTTCTAGTCACTTCCTCAGACACCTCTTTTCTTTCTCCCTTATTTGAAGCAATTGCCTTGTTCACTCTCCCTGTAAATTCTCTGTAGCCACACTTTTATGATTTTCTGGTGCATCAGAACCTGGATTCATTTTGTATTTTCTATTTGCACACAATGAGTTTCTCCTTTTAGAAGGCATCCGCCATGGATCATTCAGGTATTATTCATCACTGGCTCTTCAGGACGTGGCTTTATCCAACTATTCTCTGCTAGGTACTAAGGAACCTGCTGACAAATTCATTCACATCCCTTGCCATGAGAGTATACTTTTTCTTTTCACTTTTTCTCCTGATGAGTAATAGCCACTAGGAAAGTAATATTAACCAATGGGGTATGCTTGTTTGGGGGATATGGATAGCCAATGAAATGGATAGCTTTCTATAGAAATTACTTTTCTTATAAGAAAAAATTCAAAGACTCTCAAAAGCCTACATCCTAGTTAATAAAAATGTCCCATACAATATTAACAATTAATTTATAAGTAATGGCTAAATGTCCTGGATTCTCCTAACTTGAACCCATGAGATTGCACAGATTCTATTTAGAACATGTGCAAGGGTAAGAAATCAGCCTGCAAAAACAGACGGAGAACTCTGATGAGTTCTAAGAACTTCAGAGAAGGTCCCACTTTTCAAACTCTCAAGATTAGCCTAACCAAACAAAAGTCCCCGGTGGAGATTTTTCCTATTAATTTTACAATTTGGGGGGTATTTTTGAGACAGGGTCTCCGTGTAGCCCCAGTTGGCCTGAAACTCACTGTGTAGACCAGCCTAGCTTCTATCTCACAGAGATCTACCTGCCTCAGTCTCCTGAGTGCTGGGATTAAAGGCGTGAGCCATTGAGCCCAGCTTGGATTTTACCTTTTGTTCTAAGTTACAGTAAAGTTTTCCACTCTAATTACCCCAAACACTGATGCTTCCATAGAACCAAATGTGCACTAAGTATGGAATGTTCAAGAAACTATATTTAACTTGGAGAAGGTTTCTTATCCTCAGCTCAGCTCAAAGAAGGCTCTGGGCACTTCAGTCTTCCGGGTATTGCTGTGTGTGGGTCCTATGTAAATAGATCCAGTAGTACTTCATTTCCAGCTGTTGGTGCTTAACAAAACTAAGATGCTCTTGAGAACACCAGATGGTCCAATCATGGAAGTTTAAAGAGTGGATCTCCTTTGGGGGTTTTAGTGCCCATTAGAAGTTTACCTATCCCTCTTTCGTATGCTGAATTTTTATCACTATACCATGTTCTAAATGAGATCTGCATTGCTTCTCATGGGTAGACTTAAAGAAAGAGCAATATGTCTCAACGCTACTTCTTAATGAACTATTATGCCTTTTATGGGGGCATTTTTACCCTTTGGAAACACAGGCTTTGAGAAAGTCTTTGAATTCTCCCATTTAGAATAAAAGAAGACTTTTGCTTAAGGCATTTTTAGATCCCTTGATTTTTCTGGTGAATTCATTAGACAACAATTCAGGCTGTATATTAGAAAAATATTCCAGCTGGGAAACAACACCTCAAGGGAAGAGGGAGATGTCCCAAGACTTGAGTCAGACTACATTGGATGAAAGTTGATAGGGGGTGGGGATAGGCCTGGGAAACCCAGCCAAAAGGGACAAGCTCACTATAACAGAACAAGGTTTTTCCATATCTAATTTCTCAGCTTGTGACTGTTGTGGGAATTTTTCAACTCATAAAATGTGCCCTTTTTCTGTCCCTGGTAATGGCCTAATGAAATAAACACTCATAAATATATGGAGTTCCCAGAGATAAGATCTGAACATCAACTGCCTTTTACCTGTCACTGGACATTTTATTGGCAGTGTATTGGTGGTGGGATCTCTTCCGGTTATTCTCTCAGCACTGAAGGTCAGTCAATATCCTGATCATTGGCTTCTTTTAAATCTTTTGATGCCTAAGTGCAAAATGATTAAACGAAGTTAAATTTTATATAGTACTTAACACTCTGCAAAGAGATAATTGGACTTTACAGGCTGATTATGAGTTTCAGCCAAGTCTCAGAAAGTCTGGTGCAAGGCAGGAGAGCTGGTTGCCTGCAGAGTCAGATGATCCGACTTAGCAGACAGGGAGAGCTACTTTGTCTACTATACTGAACTTAAACTAAATGAACTGAATAAATAAATCTGATGGCAATGAAACCATTGCCAAGGGTTGCTTCTTTGGGAACTTTCGCAGTCAGGGTGTTTCATCAAGAGGATAAGGAACTTATCCTGAGAACTTCTCTTCAAAGAGACAACCAGAAAAGAGGTCAGGCTTCATTTTGCTCTCTCCTCTCTTAATGCTAGAGCTTGTCACAATTTTACTTATTGTAATTTTCCCTGAAAGCATATGCAGACATCATTTACCCCCTATATCTGAATAGCAGTCAGTTCTATGTGACAAATCAGGCCAGGTCCCCCAACCTCCCATTTTACATTGAGAATTTTATACTTCTGAAACACAGGGTGAAGCAGGACTTCCTTTGCCCACTTCCTGTTTCCTCTTGCTTGTTGGCCTTTCTTAAGCCTTGTTTGGGTACCATGAAGAATGATTTTACTTCCTATGGCTCTTATCTTTGCTACCTCTGGTCCAAGATGAAGCTTGTTTTCCCTCTTGCCTAATAATAGCACATAAGAAAGTCAAATAACAGGCATGCCCGCGGAAATGAGAGAACCTGGAAAGATTTGCTTGTGATCTCCTACTTTCTGTTTCTGTTTCTTCCTTATTAAGTGCAATATCCATGTGTCTACCTAAGCCTGTACCTTAGGATATTCAATAAATCAACACATAAAAATGTGTCATCACTTGGACCCTTAGTAACTGATCCAAGTTCTTGGAGTCTCTTCCTCAACTTAAGGCAGTAAAGCCATAAGACCACTATGCTGGATTCATATACCTGACTCTGATCTTTGAGCCCTTATATATCAGTATAGACTTTTCTTGAATTACTGATCCTCTTCAGACACTTTGTTCCTGGATGGATATAGGAGGCCATGTTACCTAACTTCAGTATTTCACAGTATTACTCTACAGCTGCATGAAACAATGTCAGTGCAAGAGTTTGGCATGTATTATCAATATAATAAATGTTGTAGTTTGTTTCTCCATTGCCGTGGCAAAACACTCTGACATGGTTTATTCATCTTACATCTCCCGTGTCACAATTTATCATTTAGGGAGCCCAAGGTACAAACTTGGCAGGAACCTGGAGGCAGGAGCTGAACCACAGGCCATGGAAGAATGTTAATTACTGGCTTGTTCTCCTGGCCAATGCATAGCCTGCTTTCTTATACAATACAACACAACCTGCCCAGGAGTAGTACCACCCTCAGTGGGATGGGCCCTCCCACATCACTCAACCATCAAGAAAATACCCCAAAAATGTGGCCACAGGCCAGTCCAATGGAGGCAATTCCCCAATTAAGGCTCTCTCAACCCAGGTAGGTCAAGTTGATACTAAAGCTATCCAGCACAATAAGATTACTAGTGATAAAAGTTTATAAGTGGAATGGGTAGAAGACATCATTCTACTTCTCCAGGCTTGATCCTGAGGAAGAAAGGATTCCATCTTGTCATTGTCCTATCATTGAAGAAGGGAAAGTTGCAACTGTGAGAAATGAATCTGCCAGGGAATTCCCGCCAAGGTTAGGTGGTAAAATGCTAAAGTCCTAAAGTTTGAGCACTTTTACAGAACATCATTTATTGCAATGGATTTATACCCTCCATCCTTATAACCACAACTAAAATTTGAACTTTAAGCTTGAGTTTCTTCAATGAGTTAGATTTCTTGGCTGGTACCGTCCCTGTCATAACAGGTCTTATATTTTAGGAACCTGAGTAAACAAATGTCTTGATGTTCTTCAGAGCTTCTGCAGTTGTAAATCTCTCGGGGGTGCTTCTGTCTGACCACAGCCCCCTTTCTCTCTACTCCTGTCTCTCTGTATGCACTTCTACTCACTATGACCTCCCTTCCCCAGATTTCACCTTCTGGTCTGTTTCTACTTAGGCCTTGCCTCATTGCAGTGCTATCACATCTAGTGCCCATGTTTCTGATGTTCTGAATTTAACAATTGATATATGTCTCCTCCCTGCTGTCCAGCTGCCTCTCATCCTGGATGGGGTACTGGCCTCACCAGCATTTAGATTATCATTGAATTCAATTGTTTCTCCATCACAGTCTCACAGGGTGAGTTCAAATAGCCCTGTACCTCATCAGTCTGTGTCCGTTGGCCTTCATTGTCCTTTTAGTCTTCATTCTTACTCAAAGTCCTGCTTCCTATCCTCAAAACATCCCTCCTGGTGACTTCATCTGATCTCCTGCTTCTCTCTT
This sequence comes from Rhizomys pruinosus, assembly GCA_009823505.1. Lineage (NCBI taxonomy): Eukaryota > Metazoa > Chordata > Mammalia > Rodentia > Spalacidae > Rhizomys > Rhizomys pruinosus. Next base: position 2,871,578 of record VZQC01014532.1, read on the forward strand.
TTGACCCACCAAGTTTTCCTGTCAACTTCACGTTTTATTACTACCTCTTCTTTGTAAGAAGCTTTTCTTTTTTAAATTTAATTTAATTTTATTTTATTTATGTGTATGAATATATTGTCTGCATGTAGGTCTGTGCACCCGTGTCATGCAATGTCTCGGAGGTCAGAGGTCAGAAGAGTTCATCGGGTTCCCCTGGAACAGGAGTTCTCCTGGAATTGGAGTTACAGACGGTTCTCAGCTGCCATGTGGGTGCTGGGGATCGAACCTGGGTCCTCTGCAAGAGGAGTTGGCGCTCTCGGCCTCTAGGCCATCTCTCCAGCCCCAGGAAGCTTTTCTTTTTATGCCAAACAAGGACCACGCAGCTCTGCTAAGGGGGATGGGGACATAGCGCCCGCTTTGTGGACACTGTGGGGAGCTAGCCTCTCGGCACAGAGACCAGCCGGCTACTTCCCGTAGCCCAACCTAAGTGGTAACTACAACTTAGGCTCTTAGCCTGGACCCACGAGACACGTGTTCCACTCTTGGCCCTGACTTCTCACCTGCCCAGAGCCTGGACAGGAATTTCACTCACCACACCAGCTACCCAGATTGGTGATCCTCAAAGGAATCTCTTTCCAACCCACTGGCCACCCGAACGAAATGCAGGCCTACCTTAGCCTGTATGTGCGCAATAGTTAATAAAAATAACGGCCAGGAATTCCCTGATGATATTACTATGAATTCAAATTTACTCATTGCTACAGGTTGCTTTTGTAAACCAAATGACGTCAGTTCCCAGGACCAGTCATAAGCCCCCCAACTCCGCTCCACTGCACACCAGTGCCCCACCCAGCATTGCACACCTAGGCCATGCTGCTTGCTCCTCCTTGGGGTGGGGCCAGACCCTCAGCCACGCAGTGCTAGTTGGAAACCCAGGCCGCAATTCAACCTGGATTTCCCACACTTCTTCATCAGCTCTTTTCTCTCTAGAAATTCTATTTCCAAAAGATGGCTCAAGAAATCTGGTTTCCACAGCCAACTAAGCTTATGACCTTCATTTTTGACAGAAAATGGTAAAGAAACTGCTAGGCATAGTTTAAATAATAAGCCACTAAATGTGGCTAAATATAGAACTTTACTCTCTCCCCTACTGGCTAGCACCCATTAGCAGTCTACCAAACTTTTGAGATACTCAATTTGTTTTGGAATGGTGCCTTGGCAAAAATTATGTTTAAATCTCTATTAAAACAGTAAGGAAACAAATAAAACTGCTATGATGTTAATAACTCACTTTCTCCTTAAATTGCTTTTTTTATACTTTTGAGCCACTGTTCTTGTTCTTTTTTTAAAAGAGGCTCTCAGGGCTGGAGAGATGGCCTAGTGGTTAAGAGCGCCGACTGCTCTTGCAGAGGACCCGGGTTCGATCCCCAGCACCCACATGGTGGCTGAGAACCGTCTTTAACTCCAGTTCCAGGGGAACCCGACGCCCGCTTCTGACCTCCGTGGCATTGCACGACATGGGTGCACAAACCTACATGCAGACAATACACTCTTACACATTAAAAAAAAAAATTAAAAAGGTTAAAAAAATAAAATAAAAGAGACTCTTATCCCTAGTGACCTTCTTGCAATTATCCTCACTTTAGTGACCCAATAGATGAAGAAACCCCATCTGCGTCTGTCATCCCAAACTCACCTCTAAGTGCTGTACTTTTTAGTGTATTGACATTATCAGTTGGCCTCCTGTCCATGGCTCAATTCATTAATGCCACCAGCTCCTATTCCATACCAGCTTTCAGTGGCTTGCACCCCAATCTTCTGAGTTTCAATGTTAGTCATTTGAATTGAAATCAGAAAAAGGAGAATGATCATTTTCTTTCAAGTCAGATATACCTGGGATTTGGTTCTGGCTCTGTTGCTTGCTTTTTGAGCCTCAGAATTCTCACCTTCAAAACAAGAGCAAGAAGAGCATTTACTTAGCTGCTGTGAGCTCAGGACATGCTTCATGCCCGCCATGCTTTTTCCCCCTTGAGACAGCCGATAACCCGATTTCTTCTCTTGCCTCGATTCCCACAGTTTAGGCTCTGCGAACAGAAAGAGCTCTGATATTTGCTTCCAGGACTTTGATATTTCTCCTCTGTCCAGAATGATGATTCACAGTTATGAAATATATACGTAACTGTGACCAATTAGATCATGATATTTCAACAAAATATCCGAAGTATATGTATATGATATGTAATATTTCTTTCGCGCAGTGAGAAAGTCAGGCTATGTTTCACTGAGCATATGGAGTCACAATCTGACTTAAAGTATAATGATGTTTGGATCAACCTGAATCTTCATAATTGGGGTTTTCTATGTTCTTTTCCCCTCTCTCCTGAGAGCTGTCAAGGTAGGACATGCGGCAGCAAATGAGCACATCACCTGGTCTATACTGCTGACTGCTTTACCAACTGGACTCTTAGAGACATTATCAGTACCCAAAGCAGGAGAGGAAAGAAGAGCGACTGTGACCAGGAGTCAGACTGTTCCCTTCTAGCTTTATATTCTGGGGTTTTCAAGATGTTTAACATTTACCAGAATAAACAGTGAGGTAATGGCCCATAGGGCTTTCTGTGGACAACTTGGACTGGACACAGTGATGGGTCACTCTCAAACATCTAAAGTTCAAGTTCAGCTTGGATCATGCCCAAGGCACTCAAATAGATAGATAAAGTTTTGCAAACCTCTGGAGATGGGAAATGTGAGCTGGAAACTACATGCCCCTTCTTAGTAATTTTGACATTTTTCTGGTTTAGGTAGAAATAAGAAATGAAGTTTAAGTGATGCCTTTTAGATTACTAAATCTGTGCCTGTTCAAATATGGACTTCATAGTACAGATATTCTGTAAGTGTGCCTCTTTATAATGTCACAGTTGTTTTTAGAAAATAGTCTTCATTATTAATGTTAATTTCATTTGTAGTTAACATATACTACAATGGAGAGAGAAATTATGGTATTGGTCAAGTACTCTTTTTACGACTTGTTTCGCCAATATTGCCACCAATTTCTAGAAATGTTTTTTTTTTAATTAGTTTTTATTGATGCTTTGTGCATTTCATACATTTTTCCAATTCAGTTCAGGCTTATTTCCCTTTCCCTCCCCCCCACCCCCACCCCATCCCAGATCATGCATTCTGCCATAACTGTCTTGCATCTTTCTCTCAGTTTTTTTTTTTTTTTCATTTTTAGCTATAAGTGATAATCCATGAGTACAAGCATCCTTCATGCAAAACCTATCTGCAGGCTGTTGTGCCCAAACACCTACAGCCCCACCATCCAGTGGGGGGTGACAGGTTGTTTGTTCAATCAAGTTGATCAAATGAGTGTCCAGACTACATTGCTGTAGTTTCACCATTCACCCCAATCGCAGCCCTTACATTCTACCACGCCCCCTCTTCCGCAGGTTGTTCCCTAGGCTTAGAAAAGGGGCACAGGTGGATGAGAGGTAAAACAGTCCACTCTCTCTGGAGCTGTTGACTTGGACTAGAAATGTTTTTAAATGCATTCCCACCATCCTTTTCTTCCTGGGCTTAGAAGCAAAAGTGAATTCTCTTAATATTTTAGGGTTAAAGTGCTAGTCCTGTCGGGAGCAAAATCACACCTAATTTGGTTTCGGTGTATTAAAGCTTAGTCTACACAACCAGAGGTGAAGTGGAGCAAGACTGAAAAATATAGTTAGCCTGATTTTCCAGAAAATGTGGGTGCAGCATGTCCGGGCAGTTAGTGGGGTGCAAATCTCCACTCCTGGTACTTACTCACTGTGTGGAGGAAATCAACTGTGCACATGAACATCAGCTGGCTTTTTAATTTGATAAAAATTATCTAAAATTGTAAACATGTACAAGGTGAGATTGTTTCTCTTTTAAACCACAAAATGTATATTTGGTTCTATCTAAGGGAACAGAAGGGGTCATCCGTTCTAAAACATACTGTAGGATGTTCTCACCTAGGCATGCTTTTGAGAACAGTTGTAAATGTTGGTTGAATTTAATAAACTTTTTTGTGTGGGTGTGCGTGTCTTTGTGGTATATGCACCTATATGTATGTTCTGTTCCCTTGTGTGCAGGCACACATGCATAAGGATGCACATGCACATACATAGAAGGCTTCCTGTGGACACTGAGTGTATTCTTCAATGTCTCTCCACTACTGAGGCAAGGTCTCTCAGGGAACATGCAGCTGGCCAATTCCAACTAATCTAAACAACCAGTTTGCCCAGAAGATCCTTCCCATCTCTGTCTCCCGAGTTTAGGCTTGCAGGGTGCCTCACTTTCCTGGATTCATTAGAGGGTTAGGAATCTTCACACAGCCCTCACACCTGGGTGGTGAGTGCTTTATTACCAGTGCCATGTACCTTTCAAAAAATATTTTGTTATTTGTATTGTATGTGTATGTGTATAGTGCCTTTAAGTGCACTCATGCCATGCAATGCCCAAAGAGGTCAGAACCAGGGTATCATATTCCCTGGAAATGAAATTATGGATGTTTTTTAGCTGCCATGTGGGTGCTAGAAATTGAACCCAGGTCCTCTGTAAGAGCAGCCAGTGCTCTTAAACACAGAGCCCTCTCTCCAGCTACCTGTGTATCTTTTTAAGCAACACAATTCAAATTCACAAAGCAGAAGAGAAAGGAAAATACCAAGGTGAGCTCACATAGTTCAATAACTTTTGTGTTCCTCAACCCAAATACCAATCTTCATCATTGACAGCCTAAAAATTCTAAAACATGGGAAGAATTTAATCTGACAGTATCAAAAATGTAGGAGTAGGGAGGGGGACATGGGTCTAGATTTGATTTGTAACATAATCTTGTACTATATATATATAAATTTTAAAAATTAAAAAAAAATTAAAAGATAAACCAAAAAAAGGTAACACTGGTATTGGCAGTGGTGGCATGCACCTGTGACCACAGCAGTCAGGAGGGAGAAGCAGGAGGATTTCTCTAAGATTGAAGCCAACCTGGTATCATAGTAAGTTCCAGCCAGCTGGGGCTACAGGGATACCCTGTCCCTAAACATTAAAAAATAAGATATAAAAACTGTAGCCCTGAAGATCTCAGTAAGTATCTATATATCTTAATGTTGTATTTTCTTCAAACTCGTTGTCTTGAAGTCGATGTAGAAATGAGGGTCTATATAAAGTAGGTGTGAGCCAGGGACACAAATTTAAGGAGAACCAGCCTCTCTCCTCCGGGCATTCCTTCTCATAGGGGAGAATAACACGCGTGTAATTCTTTGCAGAAGCGTGTTAATGTTTTGCACAGAGATACAAAACAAGCATTCTTGAGAAGTCAGGAAGTGTTTGAAATCTGCCTAGGGAAGCTGAAGAATAAATACTTCATGTTGATATGAGGGTCAGGCAGGACAAAGAAAGTGAAAACATTTTATAACCCAAATCACTAAGAGAAATACATGAATACATACTTTCACATAAATACATTTGAATATAGGCATGATTTTCTTCATATTGTGTATATCTTATGGATAGCCAAGAATGTTCAAGTTTTCATTATTTAAAAAGAAACAAAAATTAGTTTTAAACTGTTTTAAAAATAAACGATGAAGTCTGAAACTATATTAACATCTATTTGATAAGGATAATTATGCAATCACAGAACTACTGCTGTTTCCTTAGTTGGCTGATGAATATATATTTTTAGATTTTCTCATTCTTTTGGCAAATCCTCATTGCTATTGTTTATTTGTTTGCTTTTCTCTATGATATGTGGAAAAATATCTCAGGATAAGCTGAATAATCAATACAATATAGATTGGCATTCATTATTTAGAAGTTCAGATTATTTTTCTTTCATATATTATTCATAGGTCAGAAAACATCCCCCCTTTAAAAAAAATCTTCTAAATTTGTACTTCACTTGTGCTAATCAGTAATTAGTGGTCCACAGAGGGGAGAAGTCCCTTCTCCATGCCTATCAGACACCAGAAGACAACCGGGCAGCCTCTGCGTGCCCCCAGTAGAGGTTCTGACCTACCCTGCACTACAGCAGCATTTTCAGAACAACGAACAATAAACACAAAGCAGTGAGGACTCTAAATCACCACTGAACCTTCTTGCTCTTGGAATCTGCTTTTCCACATCTTCATCCCCCAGTCATTGACTACTAATGTAAACACGAGCACTCCTGCAAACAGTCCCTTGAGCTACCCCGTTGCAAACTTCTTTTTGGCTAGGGATGTTATTTAGCTGAGGTATATTTTGGTCTCTGAGACTTATTACAGCCTGATTTCTTACTGCCAGCCGTACACTTTGATAGGAAGTGTTACCAAATGATTTTCTTTGATAGGATCCAGAATCCAGTGTGTTTCCAACCTGAGCATGCTGTCCTATCTTCAGGGAACTTTTCATGAGTTCATTAGTCAAGACCTTCCCTATAAATCTAGCAGTCAGCTCTCCAAGGTGCTCTTTAGCTAAGACATACTGTAACGTGTCCAGTATTTCCCTTCACACCTGATTTCTTCCTGGAGTCCATGAACTCAGAAACTGGTAAAGCCATACTTGAAAGATAATTTAATGTCACCCTTCAACTGGTTGTCAATTACTAGGCCAGAGACTCTTTGCCGGGCACATGAGGATGCCTTGCTCAGATTTGCTATCAGGAGACATTACTATTAGTGAGGAGCCTGAGCTTTGAATAAAGAGCTATGTTGGAGCTTAATTCTCACATTGCCACTAGAGACTTTAGATAAGTATATTTACCCTCTGCAGTTCGGTTTTTCTCATATGGTACTACAGATCAATTTAGTATATATTTAGATGTATCACGAAGACTAAATAAAGAATAGATATCAGATATCAAGAGGCCTGCACATACCACATATTTCATTAAAAATACATAAAACATAAATTGCCAGGCGCATTCATGCAAGCCTATAATCCCAGCATTCGGGTGACCAAGGCAAGAAGATTGATGTGAGTTTAAGGTCACATGAGGCACTGTAGCAAGATACTGACCACTGACTCAACCTTCCTCCTCCCTCAAAAAAGAAAAAGAAGAAAACAGAAAATATAAATGTATTGGCTAAGTTGAGAATTTTTCTTTTGAAAATAAACAAATCTCTTCAGTACCAGTTCTACTTCTGGGTTTGTCTCAGCCTGAAGCTTTGGGAAATTTCCATGAAGTATAAAGAACATCTTCTCTTTTCTTAGCAGAAAGTCTGCAGCAATACAAGGTTTGCCTTGAGAACAACAGGGCTGTCTTCTGAGGGTGGCAAGAATTCTCAGCAATTAGACCTAGAAAGGACTTGACCAACTTAGGTGACTTCATCAGTCACCTAAAATCATCAGTTGTTCCTTCTGGGAAATCGAGACCCTGTGGCTTTTATTTCTTTTATCTTAATCATTCTTTTCTCCTTTTCCAGCAATCTTCTAATTTATTAAAAATAAGCCTATTTACCCTAAACTTAAACTGAACTCCCCACTGCTTTTATTTATTTATTTATTTTACTTTTTGTTACCCCATCTTCTCACTGCTCATTCTCTGACTCCCATACCAGAAGGTTATAGAGAGGGCGTTTTGTTTATTTGAACTAAGTGGTGACCTTTGCCAGCATTTCTATCATGGGCTACATATTACAGAGTACCTTCCATGCAAGATGAACAGATGGGATCAAGTTCCAGGGCCTTATGGGACTCTTCAGCTCGTCAACTTGTTGAGGGGAGATCCTGCAGAACAGATAATGTTCACATGCTATTACAGAGAGGCATGGTGACAGGAGACCTATTTTGTCACAATGGTGATGTGCAAACTTCAGAAGATTTGGCTCTCCAGTTTGGACGTACTGCCAAGAATGTGGATTCTTTTTTAAGTATCCAGATGTCTTCTGTCTGTAGAACTGGGCTTTCTGAGGCTTTTAAAAAATTTGTTAGTTTATATCAGGACAAAAAAGTACATTGCCTTCTTGAACCCAATTCAAGTGGCTTCCAGAGACTGAGAAGCATACCATACCTTTGGGTACCTATTTTTATCCTTTAATATTTTAAGTTGAACTTTTATTGACTGTGATAAAGCTAGACTTATTTTAAACATGCACATATTTCTTCTTAAGCAAAGTCAAAGTGTTAAAAGTCAGTGTGCAGAAGTCAAGGAGTGGTATGGAAGACTAGAGAGTTATCAGAAATGAGTATCTTTTTAAATCTGGATGTTTCTCACAAACATCAAAGGAAAATCAGACAGGTCCTTGATAACTTTACTCCACTGTATATAGCATGTTACATGATCGAGTTGCCTCAGCCATCTCTACATTGCAACCTCAGTGTGCAGATTCTTTCATTACTTCCAGTTGTGGAGAATGAGTTACTGAAGTATAAATTGCTTCCTGATTAGGTTTTACATTTAGGTGTTTAAAACAGATAGAACACCAGGGATTTAGATTGTACCAGAAGAACATGAATCCTTTTACTTACTAACCTCAGATCTGGAGAAGAGTGGTCAGTTCTTCAGTAAGCTTAGGATGAAGTCTCTTAACACACATGAATTTCCAAATAGAACCAAGACTTCATTTGGAAATTCATGTGTGTTAAGAATAGAGGTTTTTAACTGCTCTGTACACTGCAATGTCCATAGCATATGGAAAACAGCACAAGAGCCCTTCGCTCCTTAAATACTTACCAAGTGCTTCCGAACAATATTATTAATAGATTCCATTTGGGACATAAAAAATAGATCCTTAGGATTATAATCAGAGATTTGGTTGTTATTATTTGTTTAAGAAGTATGGAGAGATGACTCAGCTGTTAAGAGCCCTGGCTGCTCATGCAGAGGACCTGGTACAGTTCCCAGCACCCACATACCTGCTAACAACCAACCATAACTCCAGCTCCCAGGGGTCTGACACCTTCTACTGACCTCCATGGGTCTTGCATGACATGGTTGAACTTATATACTGCAGGAAACTGACTCAAATCATAATTATAAAAATAATTAGTAAACTGAATAATGATGTATGAAATACACAAAACATCAATAAAGTATTAAAAAAATTAAAAATGTTTAGGCTTTCCCACAATGTTGAGAGAATTCTTCATGAAAATTGTCTCATTCCAATGAGAGTAGTTCTGTATTTTCATTGGGTCGATGGCCAGAGTGAGAGCATATCAACTCTAAAGTGATGTATGTGATGACCTGTGATGCCAGGAGGTAAGGGTCACTTTCCTTGTACATTGTACTTTGTCTATACATTCAAAATGATGTATTTTCCAAACATTTTAAGTGTTTATCATTTTCATAATCCTAAATCCTGCTCTTCGTTTTTGTGGCAGAGCATCAAGCATAAGAAGTTATGTAAACCAGGGGCTGGAGAGATGGCCTAGCGGTTAAGAGCAACGACCGCTCTTACAGAGGACCCGGGTTCGATCCCCAGCACCCACATGGTGGCCAAAAGCCGTCTGAAACTCCAGTTCCAGGGGAACCCGAGACCCTCTTCTGACCTCCGCGGCATTGCACAACACGGGTGCACAGACCTGCATGCAGACAGTACATTCATACACATACAGAAATAAATAAAATTAAATAAAAAATTAAAAAAACGAAGTTATGTAAACTTTAATGAACTCATGAAAATTCTCTCCTGTGTATTTTCCAGAAAGCAAAATAACAGTGTGTATAGGTATGCTAAGCATCCTCCACTCCTCTAACATCAGTGTAATGACTGAATTGCTGAGACTGAAAACTGTAAATGGACAAGAGGAATCTCAGATGGGATGCTGCACCTCAGCCCATCTTTGAGTTAGTATTTTGGGGCCTTTTTTTGGTTTGTTTTTTTCAACTAATGCTGTTTTTAAGATTTTGAAAATTCCTAGGGAGAAAATAATTCAGAAATTTACAAAGTCTTGCTTAGATAGTTAGGAGCTATCTAAGCTAAAACATAGCTAGGAGAGATTTTGAGAGTGACCTGGCTAATCTTTTATATTATGTCATATTTAACCAAGAGAGAGGGAAAAGCAATGTAGTAGTCATTGTCCTGGTCAGATGCACACTCTGTAAGCTATAGAGAAGACATTCTGCTGAAGAATTCAAGATCTATGTAAAGAGCACCTGCATGGTAAGCCATTCACTGTTATTCCACTTTGTCCTCTAACCACTGTGTGGTTAAGTTCCATTCTCTTTATTTTTTTAAATTTTATTTATTATTTATTTATTTATTTTTGTGTATGAATGTACTGTCTGCATGTAGGTCTGTGAACCCATGTTGTTCAGTGCCGCAGAGGTCAGAAGAGGGTGTCGGATTCCCCTGGAACTGGAGCTCTCCTGGAATTGGAGATACAGACAGTTCTTAGCCGCCATGTGGGTGCTGGGGATCAAACCTGGGTCCTCTGCAAGAGCAGTTGGCTCTCTTAACCACTAGGCCATCTCTCCAGCCCTATTCTCTATATTTTTATAAACATCACTTTCCCTGTGATATTTAAATGAGATAATGCAGATAAAAGTCTTACTCAAACCATAATGTGTTATAAATATTAGACATTGACAGTGCACATGAATTTAAAGAACTCTGCATCTGCAGTAAAGAAAGATTTCATCATGATCTTTGCAGGTAAATGGCTGGAGCTAGAAGATATTATGCTGAGTGAAGTAACACAGTCCCCCCCCCCAAAAAAAATGACGAATGGTATCCCTCATATGTGGATTGCTAGCACCAATTACCTAATTGTATGACAAACTGAGCAACGTCGATGTGATCTGGAAACAACTGTGCTCTTATATTGTGAATCCCTTAAAATAAAATAAACAAATAATAAAAAAAGAACTCTGCATCTAAGCAATCTGCAGACTGGGCAAGTAGCATAAACGCTGTGTCCTTTGCAAAGCCTCAGGGACATACAGGGAAGAAGAGGAAAGAATGAAAGAAACTGTGCAGTTGTTGTTAGTTCTTGGGAGATTTCATTTCTGTCTAGTAACTCATAAATGATGAAGCTCTTACTGGCTTCCTACCTATTCAGGACCCAGAAGGAACTGTTCCAACTCAGGAAGATGTGATTCTAGGAGTAGAGAAGAAAGACAAGCTGGTCTCTGTCCTGGGGCTGTTGTAATTGGGAAAGAAAATATGAGGATCCTGGAGGAAAAATTCATCTCTTAAGCTGGAACTTAACTTTAGCTAAATCTGTGTGTAACATCTGGAGGAAGCCACAGTAGCTTGTGGTAGCACGGCCTCAACTATGAAAGCACACAGGAGTGGGGAGAGGCCAGGGTGTGGAGGAAACAGGATGGAGAGAGATCAGGATGGAGAGACACCAGGATAGAGAGAGAGCAGGATGTAGAGACCAGGATGGAGAGAGACCAGGATGGAGAGACCAGGATGGAGAGACCAGGATGGAGAGAGACCAGGATAGAGAGAGACCAGGATGGGGAGAGACCATGATGGAGAGACCAGGATGGGGAGAGAGACCAGGATGGAGAGAGATCAGGATGGGGAGAGACCGGGATGGAGAGAGCAGGATGGAGAGACCAGGATGGAGAGAGACAGGTTGGAGAGAGACCAGGATGGAGAGACCAGGATAGAGAGAGAGCAGGATGGAGAGAGACCAGGATAGAGAGAGAGCAGGATGGAGAGAGACCAGGATGGAGAGACCAGGATGGAGAGACCAGGATAGAGAGAGAGCAGGATGGAGAGAGAGCAGGATGGAGAGAGAGCAGGATGGAGAGAGCAGGATGGAGAGACCAGGATGGAGAGAGACCAGGATAGAGAGAGAGCAGGATGGAGAGAGACCAGGATAGAGAGAGAGCAGGATGGAGAGAGACCAGGATGGAGAGACCAGGATGGAGAGACCAGGATGGAGAGACCAGGATGGAGAGAGACCAGGATGGAGAGACCAGGATGGAGAGACCAGGATGGAGAGAGGTCAGGATGGAGAGAGACCAGGATAGAGAGAGACCAGGATGGAGAGACCAGGATGGCGAGAGATCACAATGGAGAGAGATAGTAATGGAGAGGATCAGGGTGTGGAGAGGCCAGGTGGGATGATCTACAGAGGATGTCAAGCTTTTGCAACAGGAAACAAAAATCCTGTTTTGGATACATCTAGGAAGTTGCTCCACAAAGGTTAGTTGAGACATCAGAAAAGAGTTCATTGGCCTTGAAGGCCCACCGGGTTGAAACCATATGTTCATTATACAGAGCAAGTCCTTCATTGATAAACAGTAATTTCTTACCATTTGTCATCTGATCAGAGAAGAGTTTGGGTTATCCTAGTAGCATGGAAAACTGGCTAGATAATCAGTTCATGTTTCCCATCATTCAATTAGGCAATGCTCTGCTGATATTTAGTTGACTCCAGATGTATAGAATTGTTCTCAGTCCTCATGGACTATTGATAATTCCTGAACATCTTCAAATCTAAAATGACTTGCCCACCCTTATATAAGACAAATTGTACCTAAATCTCCAGTGGGGGATACTTGGACTTCTATTTTTGTTTTAAGGTCCCTAAATGATTCTATGTAAAAGTTAGGAACCATTTACTTAAAAGTTTTATGGTGAAAAGTTGTGAAATAGTGTTACTCAATTCACTTTTCCATACCTCAGCATTCAGTTATCTATGATGACATCTGGGTACATATCAAAGGGCAGTTATTATCAAGATTCAAATAGTACAGGTGAACCCAATAAGGTAAACACCACTTCTGTTTATTAACTACTTTTTAAAAGTATATGTACAAGTATTTTCCATGCATATATGTAAGAGCATCTATGTATATATTATCTGCAGAGACCAGAAGAGGGTATTAGATATAAACTTGATATCTTAGTAAAAAGACAAAAAGAAAAGAGAGAGAGAGAGCACTGTTTTATGGCCTGTCTTCAATTCCTACTGGCAAGTGCATCTACTCTGTGGCTGCCACTGCTTTGGGCACTCCTCAAAGACATGAGACACAGCTTTTTAACCTTCCAATATGGACTGCGGACTCATGTCTCTCCAAGAATTCTCCAACCTTCAATGCCAGATGGGAACTACTGAGATACCCAACTTGTGGACTAAACAGCTAAGGGGATGTCACCCTTGTCAGACAGAATTTAGACTGCCATTGTTGGACTACCTGTACTGTATCATACAGGACAGTACAGGGGGATCGAGACAGGATGCATGCTTACTAGACTTCATTTGGGGGACCATGGGAGGTAAAGACCCCAATGTGGAGCAAAAGTGCAGGATTGATGGTTGTCTGGGATTGCCAAAGAGGAACATTTGAGCACTTCTTTAAGGAAAACATGACATCTTTTAGGAAAAAAAAAATCCTCCAATTCAAGTGATATATATATATATATATATATATATATAGTAGCAATCCAAGTTGGAGAGCACAACAACAAAGAATTTGAAAAAAAAAAAACTCTGGAAAGACTCAGAAAAAGATGCAGGACATGCCGGGCGTGGTGCCGCATGCCTTTAATCCTAGCACTTGGGAGGCAGAGGCAGGTGGATCTTTGTGAGTTCAAGGCCAGCCTCGTCTAGTCTACAGAGTGAGTTCCAGGACAGCTGGGGCTACAGGGAGACCCTGTCTCGAAAAGACCCCCCCCCCCAAAAAAAAGATGCAAGACATGTATGGCAGAATGCAGGGACTCAGGTGAGGTGGGGGGCATGGAAAGGGAAATGACGCTAGATTTGATTGAAAAATGATGTATGACCTATGGAAAAAGTTTAATAACAATAAAAAAGGTTATGAGATAGACAAGGTAGAGTAGAACTGGCCAGAAGCTGGGTTATAGGCAGAGCAACAGAAGATGTTCTTTAAAATGTGGGACTGACCTGTGCTGGGGTTTTGTCTGCTTGAGTCTGCATGGGTCTTGTGCATGTTGGCAGCTGATTACTAATGAGTAAGGAAAAGCTGATCTTTAAGGGAGTGACTCTAGATAGGCTGAGTAGACCCCAGTGGATGAACTTGCACTTAAGGATGTCAAGGGACACTATGTTAAATCAATAGGCCCTAACATAAATGATGGAATGCATGTAGTCTTGGGGGGGGGGAGCGTAGACAAGGGGGGATAAAGATGATTAAGATGTTGTATATAAAATACACAAAAACTCAAGAAAAATATTTTTTGGTCCTTTTGAGATAGGGTCTCCCTTTAGTCCCAGCTACCCTGGAGCTCACTCTGTAGACCAGGCTGGCCTTGAACTCATAGAGATCCGCCTGCCTCTGTCTCCTGAGTGCTGGGATTAAATGCATATACCACCACATCTGGCAGGAAAAAATATTTTGAAAAGAAAACAATGTAGAACCTATCAGGAGATCAAAATATGACTGACTGGTAGATCCAAAAGTAATAAGCAGAATAGAGATATGAGGATGTCTGGCAGTAGATGTGGAAAGGGGTACGAGGTGTTGGGTCATGCAGCAATTACTGCATATCACAATTGGTATGCAACTCAAATCTTGAGCCCTAAAATGATAGGCGAACATGGCAGGTGCCTGAGAATGTATTCTTGGGTGCTCAGGACAGGGGGCCCTTATGCAAAAGCAAGGCACAGAGGCAGGACAGGATGAAGTCCATTGAACTGGATTAAGTATTAAAAGCACCTCTCTTGTAACAAATTTGGACCAAGACTCTGGAAATGGAACTAAGCTTCTCCAGCTGTCAAGGGGACTTAATGCTTGGTTGACGAACTGCTAGTCTGTAGCTCCCTGAATTCCCCATGCTTGGGGTCAAGAGGATTTCCGGGCATTCAGGGACTGAACCTGAAGTTGGATTTAAGTGACCCCCAGCTTCTATATAGAGGCAGGGAGCCAAGCGATTATCATTATGATTTTTTTTTTAAACTTCAGTTCTAGTTTTTTTTTTCTGTAACTACTTTTGATATGTGGATATAGACCTTCTAATCATATACTCAAAGAAGATGAAATAAACTATTTCAAGTTGAACAATATTAGGAATTACTGTACTACAGCTCAAATGACTTAGTATAAAGTACTTAACTCAGAGAAGAAACAGGTAGGTTTGATATTCTATGATGCTCTAGGATATCAGATTTTATGTTGGATACTTATTTTAAGTATGTATTGATACACACGGGAGAGCCATATCTATGGTAGAAGCATGCTATTGATAAAGATAATGCTTAAAAAAGATTACTAACCTTCTTCCAAAGTTAAATAGGATTTATTTTATTGAAATCTTTACATAAGTCTACTCTTGTTTTCTACCTTTAAAAGAACAAATCTTAAATATTAGAAAATATTAAGTAGCTGTGTACCATGGGACATTTACATACACACACATGCACATGCACATGCACATACACAAACACATACACACTAAATCTACCCGAAAGGAGCTGAAGGAGTGCTGTATTACCCAACATATCGCTGAATTAGCAGCTAAATAACAAGCCCCACACTTTGCTTTTGTGTGATCAAGTAGTGCACATTCTTAAAACGATAATGCAACTAAATTTGGAGAGAACGGGCCCTTAAGTTTCAATTTATTTGTTTCACAATTGCAGCCTCAAACTGAAGGGAAAATTATGCTGGAGTTTGATAAATAAAGCCCTATACATTCAAACACAAGATGCAAAATGAAAACTTTTAGAACTCCAAATAATCAAGGACCTTAGATTAATTCCATCAGTGGTTGCGAGTTTTTTTGTTGTTTCGAATTTGCTGGAGAATGTCGTATGAAAGCGCTCTAACTAGTGTCTGATTATATCAGTGTCTCTATTTCCTTTTAGAACACACATCTGTTGTTGTGGGGGGTTTTCGGAGAGGAGAGTGTGGTTGTGGTTATTATGGAAATACGGCAAAACCAAATATTTTAAAGCAGATGAGAAGAAAGCCACAAACAGTTGGCTCACAAATGTAATGTCTTCCGCACACCCCTACCCAAAGCCAGCGGCGGCGTGGGCCACAGCAGACTGCCTGGTGGCTTAGGTTCTATCCCTTTCCAAAGCTGGACTGCTCTTGTTGGTTAACTGACTGGGATTGTTTTTCTCTTTATCCCCCTCTCTCTTTTTAATTGTTGTTCCTCTGTTTTGCCTGAAAGCTGCAGTGTCTCACTGTTCATTATTCCCTGTTCAGTCAAATCCTGCCCAAATTTAACTCATTGTGCGCTGCCCATTCTCCACCTCAGTTCTTTATAAGATGCATAAAATGGGCCTCACAGTAGAGCTTTTACAAAGGTTTCCACTTAGGTTATATGGATAACTTTTTAAAAAATTAGCTAAATGCTGATTCCACCGGTCTTATTCTTTAATATTTAAATTTCCTAAATAGAATGTTCCTAATGATTGATCAGTTGTTCCAAAATCCCAGTTTCACATTAAAGCTTTTTCTCTGTAGTGATACCCTGTGATTTAGAATCTGTGTTGACTTGATTTTCCTTTTTCTCCCTTAATTTGAAACTGCCAAAAGAGTGTTCTCGGACTCCAAACTGGAGCTGGAGCATAGACAGAAGGAAAAAAAAAAGAAAGAAAAAAAAAGCCAACACTCAATACCCCTGGGGAATTCTTTTCTCCTATCTATCTCCAAGATGCAGAGTCTTCAACTTGAATTAAGGGCACTCATCAGAGAAACTATAGAAATGAGGAAGGTGCTGTTATAAATTAATGAGAATTTGCTGGGCAGTAGAGTGCCTGCTTGTACCACATTTTATTGTGATGTTTTATTCTTATTCAGTGCAACAGTAATTGGGTCTTAAACATGATAAAGTGTCTTAAAGGCTGCATTGGTAACTCAGCTGCCTACAGCAGGTTTTTAACTCTAGTTAAAGAAGGTTAATCAAAGCTAATGAATCTGTTTTATCCATTGCCACAAGTTTATCAGAAAAATGTGCCAGGTGAAGAATGAACTAAAATTTGAATTGTTCAGCTGTAAATGCAAATACATTTTTAGCATAACAATTTTGCAAACTCTCTGATGGCCTTGGATTCCCAGATAGCCAGTACCTGCCAGCTCGGTGGTGTTCTCATCTTTCTGCCGCCCACTCTAATGCCTTTAAAAACTAGGAGGCTTTTGCAAGTTCGGGGAAGGAAATGCATTCTCACACTACAACCTTCAGCGTGAGAATATCCAGCGACTGTTGCATTAGGAAGTCTAGAATCGCCCTGATCTTCATGAAAGCAGATGAGGAGCCCCTAATAAGGCCAATTCATTAGAACAAGTGTTTGTTACTAAATCGCCCCACGCAGGACCACAGGAAATCTGAGCCAGAGAGGGCAGCAATTAAAGCCGCCTGCCTTCCAAATGCAGCCTGAGCCCAACTCTTACCTATGAGAGAGCTCTATTTTGCTTTCTTATTAGAATGTGTTTGAAGAATACAAGTTCATAATTTTTCAGGCAGTAGAGCTCCCATAAGTCTCATGCCTCCATAGTGTCTTGAGCACTTTAAACATAAAATGAATAAGTAAAACTGTCACTGTCTGGTGGGTGTCCTTTTTCCAAGATTCGGACACAGGCAGCTGGACTGGCAAACACCTTACTGCCTTAACAACCCTGCCTGGATGCACTTGAAAAACAAAAATCCTCTCAGCAAGAGATCACCCTCCAAATATCTAAATTCACAGTAGTGGAGAGCTTTTCATCTCTAGCACAGCATTTACAGAAAGTACATCCCCGCACAGGCACCCAGGAAAACACACACACACACACACACACACACACACACACACACACACACACACACGAGCATAGTCTGCGGTGACACCTTTCTCCAAAGCCTTTGGAGCTCTGCGCAGCACTGGAATGAGATGCAGTCTCTTGACTGTCGCTAGCAAGCGCAGCCCCCTGCCTCGGAGACAGAAGGGGCGGGGATGGCCATTGTGCCTTTCTCTCCTGCTTTCCATTAATGCCCAAATAATATTTGTACTTTGGGGAGAAAGATATAAAAAGGAGATCCAGAGAGATATGAAGCAAGGCGGTTCCCCGCCCCCCCTCCCCCCCCCCGCCAAAGCAAAGTGTGGGGGGGTGTGAATAAAACAAACAAAAACCCCAGGACCAAGTCTAGCTTTAGTCCAAAGAAGGCCTCCATCACAGGTTTCAAAAGCATCTTTTTCAGTTTCACAAGCAACAACCCCCTTGATGAAAACTAGTTGCTAAATTCAGGGCCCTGTTAGGCCTCAGCTAATTAGAAAAAATGGGCTTTTTAGATTTTTTTTTTTCTGTTCCTTTCTTTCTTTAGCACCTTTTCTTTCAAGCATTTAGTCTCAGGAGGGGGATCCCGGCTCTTGGCCGGCTGTTTTGAAAACACGCCTTTGAATGCCTCTCCCTAATTCACGCCTTTTGTTTTTCAGCCTTTGTGTTTGCCAGTTTGACCATATAACGTTATACATCTGGTGTATAGCTTGTTGGGGCTTTTTTCTCCCAGGGTTCCTATGCATTCCCTATAGGACCCTCCTGGGCTTCAATTTGAGCGATCGTGTAACATAAAGGGGCGAAGGAGGGCCTAGGAGACTGGGGGAGGCCGGGGGGGGGGGGGATGAAGGGGACAGCAGAGGGGAGGAGGCTTGGGGGAGACAGAGAGAGAAATGAGTGAAACATGAAAAAAAAAGTTGAAAAGAATTCTTTTGCTCTCTTCTTTTCTTCTCACTGTTGGGACTGGACCCTGAGTCAGCCGGCGACAAGGCCTCGGTGGGAAAATGACGGGGCGCAGAATAGATAACTCATTGGAATTCTGGCAACATATTCGTAAATAAAACAAAAGTGAGGAGGCGGCTGGGGGAGGCTGTACGTTCCCGGAGAAGCGCAGAGCTGCGCCTGGGCTAGCAGGACATTTCAGGGCTCTCTGCCTTGCCTCTTGCAGGCAAAAATCTAAGATTGTCAAATGAGAAGGGGCAGAGACTCTTCCTGCTCAGGAGCAGGGCTCTTGACGCTAGAGATATTTAATACTGCAGTATGGAGGGTGTTCTTGCGATCACACTTTGTAGCCTGTAGAAAGCTCAAGTCGTCTGTCCTGTTTGTTCCAGAGTCTCTCTGCTCTACACTCAGAAAGGGGTCACTATCAAATGGACCTAGGAAAACTTTTTAAAAAGTTAATTTTCCTAGCTTCTAGAAAGGACAAGCCCCAAGATTTAATTTGCCCTTAACTTTCCCAACCCTCACCTCCTGAGCACACCTTTGACAAAACAGCTTGAACGCTGGGGGCATGCTTATGCCCATTTCCTGGTATGCAAAGCATCCACTCTTTTTACTGTTCTGCTTCTACTGTATATTGATAACTGCTTGGGGAAATCCCCTTGTCTCAATTTCTCTGTCTGCAAAATGGACAGAGAGAAAGCTGAAATCACAACTCTTAGCTCCTACGCTTAGTTCTTTTTACAAGGGTCTGTTCCCTATATGCACTACATATTAGCATGTACGGTACATGACCTATTACACATGCTTAGTATGTCTGGATGCTGTGGTGGGCTTAGAATCACTCTGCAGGCTTGATGCTGGCTGAAGAAAAACAACAACAACAACAATAAATAGGAAGACAATGTGTTTGTAGCCGTAGTTTATAGCTAACCGCAGCTTTATTTCTTTACTGCTGAACAATTTGAAAAGCAGTACTAACCATGAAAGCAAAACAAAATTCATTTTGGTGCGAAGCTTATGAGTAATTTGTGTTTCCCTGAATTCAGGAGGGAGGGGGGAAGAGGGATATTTGTTTTAAATATAGAAATGGGGAAAATCCAACCAACTCTTTCAGAATGTCTTGGAAGATTCTACAGCTTCAAGGGCAGTTTATTTTATTTGATAAGACTTATGAGTATCATTTTCTAATAGCTGCAAAATCTACATGTTAAGAAATATTAGTAAAAATACCATTTCCCCCAATATATTTGTGAATCAAGTTATTTGATTAACCCTTTCAGACATTTCTTCAGGTGGAAATCCATACCCCTGCCTGTCCTTAATCAATCTAGCCACCTGGCAGATAAAGTAGCTCCAAGGGTTAACACAAATTAGCAAATGTTTGGAAGGAAATGGTAAAATCGGTTCTTTTTTAAAAAGATGTTTAACTAAGACGCCTTGCTGTTCCAATCAGACACATAATTATACAATAGGCTAATTTTGAAGAATGCTTTTTCCTTAACATTAATCAGACCAGAAGAAAATGCCTGCTATTCAACAAGGGGCTGTGCCGTAATTCCCCTGAAAAAACAGCTTACCTCAGGGAAATAATTTCACTTCTCAGAAAAAGGACTAGCTACTTGCAAGTTCGATGCCTGTTTTTCTTTTTGTTTTGTTTTGTTTAAAGTGGTCACAGATCTTGGAAAAGTAAGATCACTGACAACTGAAACAAAAACAGAAACTCACGTACTCAGGTTAAAATTATTAAAATGGATTGTTTAGCTTCAAAATATAAAACTATCCCAGCAGAATGTCATGAAGGGCAAGCAAGGAAGGCTCTGTGTGTTCCTGAAGACATTATCTAAATCCCAGACCTTACAAACACGAGTGGCCATCCTCATTTCTTCTACTATGACTGCATTTGTTACACGTTTCAAGTGTGCTTGACCAGTTGAGGCTGTTTCCTGAGCCACTGCTTTGTGGGACCTGGAGGACTAAACCCCTCACCTCTTCTCCCAAGTCTCAAGCCTAGGTCCAAAGAAAACGGTTCTTTATGTTCCTGTGAAAACTGGCTTTCTTTCTAATTCTGAAGGAAGCTAAAATTGGAAGTAAACTTAGTGGCAGGCAGCGGTAGCAAAGTAAAAAAGACAAATTGCACTTACCCACTTAAGAAAATAACATTGTGCTGATTGACAAACTCCCTTTACATTTCAGCTATTAACAACTCTTACAGAAACCGGGGCTGCCAATAACAAACTTGATTTCTAAGGTCCCCAAGGTAATAATAATCCACTAATTTGGCTGGATCACAGCTGGCCCTCTCCAGCAGTTTCTATTTGGTTTTTTTGCAGCCCAGAAGACTTATCTTTCTTTTGAAAATAAGGGGGTGGGGGAGGAGAAGGGTGGGCAGTAAAGTTAAGAGGTACTGTGCAGGGAAACACATGGAAATTTAATGTGAAAGTTTCTTGTTGCAATAGAGCTGTTAGGCTTGGTATGAAGACTGCTATCAGATGGTTCCTTTGACATTAGTTGAGCCTTTCAGTAAGTAAGACAAGCCTGAAGGATTAGCTTGTCAACCTCAGCCTGTCATCTTTTGAGGCGGCAAAAAAGGGGGGGGGGGTCCTTTATCTCCTTTCCTTTCTTGTCTTCTTTTTCTTTCCTTTATTCTATTTGTTTTACTTCTATTTGTTGCATCCTCTCCAGCACTTTTGAGCTTTACAGACTTGCAGAAGACAGAGTTAATGGGCAACAAACTCAGCCCCACACTGATCATGAAAGTGTAGCTTTTAAAGACAAGCAAGCCAAGCAGGCTGTAGGGACTAATCGCCCTGTGCGAGTATGAATTTATCTAAAGAGGATTTCATGTGGAACCCCGGAGCCAGCCGCCAAACGGATGACTGCACAGTTTAAGAAAGTTAGTGGACTTGTCCCAATCAACTGTCAGGCAGCATAAAAGGTCTGGAACGCGCTGACTTAAGCAAACAATATTTAGCCATCTAAGGATACCTTAAGACCTGAGATTTTGCTTTGTTGATGCTGACAGGAAATATTGATACATATCAAATAACACTCCTGATGCAAAAAGAGGATGTCCCCCCCCCCTTTCCTGACTATCTCTATTTACAAAACTGGCTTGTGTTCTCAAAACAGGGTGGGGGCAGGGAACAGGCCAAACCATTACTTCACCAGGGGACATTCCTTCTTTCCCTGGGGTCACAATCTTGTGCAAAGAGAATATGAGATAAAACCACCTAATTCTTAAAAGAGAAAAGTTTTTGGAATTTGATTGACGAATTCTCTGAATACCCAGGAGAGAGAGAGAGAGAGAGAGAGAGAGAGAGAGAGAGAGAGAGAGACTGATTCTATCTATAACCGCAAAACTATTTCTTATTTATTAACCTAAGAATCCTGCCCTGGATCATGTTTATACATGATTCTCAGTTTTTAGCATTTAGTTATTCCGAAGTGTGTTCAAAGTATCTGGCTATGGAGTTGATCAGGAACTCCTAAATTCCTATTATGTTTACACACAAAATGCTGTCAATGTTGTCCCATGAGCTGAAACTATTTTTGTGAGAAATACTGGTCCCAACCCCAGAGTTGCCTCCCTTTAGGGTTTTAAGTACACGAGGAAAAATCATAATGTCGCCAGTTGGAGAAATTGCATTGGGAACCTTAGAACAGTTTAGTTGAAGGCTTTAATTTAAAAGAAAAAACACAAAATCCACCCTCCCTTATCAGAATACTCTAAAGGTTCTGTCAGTTGTGTTGTGCCTGAGGTGAAATCCTTGAAGATGCTGGGGGTGGCGGTGTTAATGAAATACCCTTTGGCATTAAGCAGTATTTCTAGAATCTTGATTGTGATACTCGAAAGGAAAGTGAATTCCGCAACAGCACAATAAACAAGAGGAACTGAAGAAAAGAACCTGCTTATTCTGTGAGGAAGATCGCTTCCAGTTAAACAAAGAAATTTAGGGTCGGCTGCTTTCCATGGAAATCGCATACATATGGCCTTTGAAATTTGTCACTGAAGACGGTTTTGCTCTAAGGTAAAATTCACCACTTTATAGCTTTTCAGCGGCAAGTCTCTCGGTTATTTTTTTTTCTCTCTTGGCCTGCAGCCCAATATGAATGTATGATCACTGGCATAATAGTTAAACATCTGAGTCTTTTTGAAGTGCCTTCAATGTTACAATGATGTGATGGTTGATTGCCTAGCAGTCAGTTCAGAAAAGAACTGCCTTCTGCCCCCTAGTGGTAGAGATTAAAATTTAATGGCTCTCTAATAATGCTTTCTGTCACCCATTTCCTCTATCTTAACCGCATGGTGCAGTGTGTGGTTTGATAACTAGTTTCTTAATGATTAGTAAAATATGTCTTTTGGTTTCTTTTTCAAGAAATGGGAATAAACGGTATACCCAGAATGACCTTGAGCTCCTAGATTCTGCCTGGCTCTGCTTCCTAAAATTGGGACTTCAGATGTGCCCTCTGGCCACTGGCTGAGTGTGTATTTCAAACTGTATGCTTTTACTTTAAGTGGACTGTTTCCCATGCCACAGTATCATGGCTAATACGTTCTATACTGTCAGCACTGTTTTGTTAAACAGTACACACTACATTATAAACAGACATTGTCCCTGATGTAACTTTCTTCCTGGGAACACTCTGGGCCCATTTAATAGAAGATATTAAACAAGGAGTGGATGATGCTGCCAAATTTATGAAAACACAGGGATATATTCAGAGAAAGAATCATACAGTTTCAGATACTATAGAACTTTCCATCTCTTCCATCACAGTTTTGGTACCTCAGACAATGTAAACAATTTGCACTAATTAGCACTTTGTGTGTCACGTCTCTCTGTGTTAAAATTCATCAAGAAAGCCTCATGCTATGAGGTATGGAAGGGGATTGCAGTGTTGACAAGAATTTGGTGTGGGAGATATTGATGATACATAGCATCCTTCTTATTTTATATTTTTGTTTATTTTCTGCTGTGAAACTAGAAGGGATTTGTTCCAGTTTTTGTCCTGTCTGGGCTTTTTGCTTATTTGTTTGTTCTCCATCTTTCACATAGGAGTCAAATCTCTTGGACAAGCATTCAAAAGGTATGTGAAAATAAGCACTCATATTACAGGTAACCCTTCAGTGAATGTGTGGTTAGCTCTTACAACAAGTGGACTCCAGGAAGACAAGGAGACTGGGAGGAGGAAGGGGAGAGGGGACGGGACAGCTGGACCATGTGGAATGTGTCAGTTTGCTTCTGTGCCACGATTGTGTTGCTGCTGCTGGAATGCGGGCAAGGCACTAGGTTATTGAATAAGGAGCCATGTAGATTCCAGCTGTCAACATGTGATCTGCTCTTTGCACAAAGAGAGGTTTTTTCTGGATGCCATTCTGGTGGCTGGTCACAGCTACACATTTTCCCGGGTTCTTTTTTGCTCCCGGGTTACTTCCACTCTCCTCTGGACCCTGTTCTCTTTTCAGACTGATTCTGTAGGCTCGGTACCTAGCTTGTAAAAGTATGTTGACTAACACAGAAATGACAGGCACAATAGGACTGATTCAGGAAGGAAGGCTAGGTTCACAGTGATAGCAAACCATCACGTCTTTTTAAAAAGTGAATACTTGGGGCTAGAAAGATGGCTCAGCAGTTAAGAGTACTGGCTGCTCTTTCAGAAGACCTGGTTTGATTCCCAGCACTCGCATGGCAGCTAAAAACCATCCTTAACTCCAGATGCAGGTGATCTGATGCCCTCTTCTGATCTCCTCTGGGATTGCAGGACATGGGGGGCACTTACATACATGCAAGCAATACACTCATACATGCAGCCTAAAAATAACAAAATATTTTAAAAGTGATTACTTGCTATTGTTTTATTTATTCAGATTTTGTGCATCTGTGTGAATGTCTGTGTGTGTGTGTGTGTGTGCATGTGTGGTGTATGTGCATACATAAGCTCCTGTATATACTCCTCACTTGTGTGGGTTCATGCATGTGTGGAGGCAAGACAATAGGAACATTCCTCCATCAATTCTTTCTTTCTTTCTTTCTTTCTTTCTTTCTTTCTTTCTTTCTTTCTTTCTTTCTATCTTTTTGGGACAGGGTCTCCTTGTAGCTGGCCTGGAACTCACTACATAAACCAGGCTGGCCTTGAACTCACAAAGATTCACCTGCCTCTGCCTCCTAGGTCCTGGGAACAAAGGTGTGGACCACCATGTAGGTCCACCTTGTTTCTTTAGACAGGGTTTCTTCACTGTACCTGTACCTGGGGCTCTCTGTGTCAGCAAGGCTGCATGTCTCTGTTCTCCCAACACAGAGGTCGTAGGCACGTTCCAACATGCCCAGCTGTCACACAGTGCTAGGGATCTGAACTCAGTCTCCATGCTTCTGCAGCAAGCACTTTACACACTGACTGAGGGGCCATCCCCCAGCCCTGGGATTTTGTTTCCTGTTTTGGGCAACCATTCTGCTCAAAAATAACAGTCTCAGATTAAAAAACGACATACTAGTGTCTTTTATTAAAAGCATGCCAAATGGTTATAACTATATGAATACAGGCCTTTTGTTTTTTTTTTTAGAAAACTGATCCAGAGGATTATGGGATTCACACAGGGCTAGAGAAGCACCCCTGACTTCTCGATATTTTGTTGTCAAGCTCCCTTCCTCTCTGCTGATGACACCTCTGAGGTTTCTAGTGGGATTCTGAAAGCTTCTGGACAAAGTGGAGGGGAAGGAGGAGGAAGAGAAGAAGGAAGAGGAAAAGAAAAAGGAAGAGGAAGAAGAGGAGGAAGAGAAGGAAGATGAAGAAGAGGAAGAGGAGGTGGAAGAGAAGAAGGAAGAGGAAAAAAAAGAAGAGGAGGAAGAGGAGGTGGAGGAGGAGAAGGAAGAGGAGGAAGAGGAAGAAGAGGAAGAGAAGAAGAGGAAGGGGAGGTAGAGGAGGAGGAAGAGGAAGAAGAGGAGGAAGAGAAGAAGGAAGAGGAAGAAGAGGAAGAGGAGGAAGAGGAGAAGGAAGAGGAAGACTGGAAGAAAAAAGCATCCTTTGTATAAGCCATGTCAGAGCTCCTTGAGTCTCTTTCGAGTTCTGAGAAAAAAAAAAATCTATGCTATTCACACTGGCAATTAGTCACATCTTGGAGATCTCAGATGCCATTTTTTTTAATTTTTTTTATTAATTTTATTTCTGTATGTGTATGAATGTACTGTCTGCATGCAAGTTTGTGCACCTGTGTCGTGCAATGCCTCGGAGGTCAGAAGAGGGTGTCGGATTCCCCTGGAACTGGAGTTCTCCTGGAATTGGAGTTTCAGACGGTTCTCGGCCGCCATGAGGGTGCTGGGGATCGAACCCGGGTCCTCTGCTAGGCCATCTCTCCAGCCCCTCAGATGCCATTTTTTAACCACAGCAAATGTAGAAGAATTTTTAGTGTATGGCAAATCTTTGCAACCTTTCTTGCTCCTCACTGTAGATTGTCTTCATTGGAAAGCAAATCTAGGTGCTACAACCTTGAGATCAAAAGGTTGCCCTCAGCCATTTTTTCTCACACAGTCATTCATATATATATATATATAATTTTAAATTAATTTATTATTTTTTATGTGTATGAGTGTACTGTCTGCATGGAGGTTGGTGTACCCATGTCATTCAATGCTGCGGAGGTCAGAAGAGGGCATCAGATT
>VZQC01014532.1:2902785-3131389 GCA_009823505.1 Rhizomys pruinosus
GCCTGCACAGCACATAGACTACAATTTACTCCTGTGACCTTATATAGAGGCTGAACCCAGGCCATTCTGAATGCTAAATGAGTGCTTGACTGCTGAGCTGTGCCCTCAGCCTTTCTATTATTCAAATTCATATTTGTGTTATTTGACTCTGTGGCCTTGAGTACAGAGTATCCTTCTACACCCTCAGTTTTACTTACTGATTAAATGGGCATCACAATTTGTACCTTTCAGATTTGTCAGGCTATAAACAATAGTGCAGCGGGCCTGTGGAATTATAATGTAGATCAACTCTTTTGCTTTTTCTGTTCCTTAATTAGAAGCCCCCACATTGAAAAAACAAAATCCAACCAGCCAAACAACTACAAGGAAACAAACAAAAGAAAATCTTTTGCTCATTAGTCTCCTATCTCAAGAGAGTAAGGGCTTTGTGGGGACGAGAGATCACAATGAGGGATCAGACTGTTCTTAGAAGTCCTGCATGCTGGTAGAAGAAGTCTTCTGATATGCAGTGCTTGGTTATTATGGAGAGAAGGTGGCTCGATATCACATATTAGCAATTGGCCCCAGGATGAAGTGCCATTTGTTTCTCACAATAGCTAACTATCTCTTGCCCTACACCAACCAGTAAGAAATCAGGAATCAGCTCAAGGTTTGCTTTCTTTTAAGAATACTTCTTTTTTTCTGATAGGCTCATTTCAAATTATAAATACATGCTTATTATATAAAGGATTGGAAAATAAAATATGAGCTCATATGAAATAAATAAGGTTGGCAGCTTTCAAATATGTTTAGTTTCGTTTAGACACAAATTTATAGGTAATCATTAATATTAAAGCTATGTCCTCCATGTAAAATAAAGGGAACATAAAATAATTATTGCCAAAACTTAGACCTTTGTCTTCCTTTTCTCTACTACCTCTACCATATGAATGGGTATTTGTAATGCTGGCCTCAATTTACTCCCTCAGGTGACTGCAGAGATGAGGTCTCAAGAGTGGCTGGGATACCTTTACTCTATGGTTCTATAAAACGTTTAGTCAAGGGTACATTCTGTTTTGTTTTCCACAAGTTGTTTTCGTTCAGAGAAAATATGTTTTTGTTCCTTTTTGTGACAGGGTCTCATATACTGCAAGTTGGTCTTGAATATGCTGTCTGTCCCAAAGAGGATGGCCTTGAACTCCTGACCCGACTCTGACCTCTTCCATCCTTTGGCTTCAGTGTGCACCACCACATCCAGTTATCTGCTGCTGGAGAAGGAGCCCAAGGCTTCAAACATGTGGGGCAAGCACTCTACCAACTGAGACATGATACCCCAGCTCCTGATTCTTTTTGTTTTTTCAGATAAACCTCTTTGGACCTAGTTGTCAAAATAGTCTTTTAGCATTGGACACCCCAATTACCAATTATTTTATTTTGTGCATATATAATGGTGTTTCTTTTTATGTGAAATATTTTTATTGATGTTTGTGTATTTCATACATCATTTCTCAGTCCAATTTAGACACATTCCCTTTTCCATGCCCCCACCCCACCCCAGTTCATGCATCCTGCCATACATGTCTTGCATCTTTTTCTTGGTCTTTTTAAAGTTTTTCTCTGCAGAGGATTATTGTTTGGGCAGAAGTTAACTGTTTCAGTCAGTTCTTTGACCCAGTCCTTTTGTTGTTGTTCCCTCCCATTTATATTGCTCCAAAATAGCCTAATACATGTCGAATATATACCAAAATTATGACCTCTGAAAATAAACTATATGTTAATTCCAAAATATGTTTAGGAGTTTACATTTTTCCTTTAATTTTATATTAATCTAAAATATGAATACATACCCTCCCATCCATATAACACAATTACAAAGTCTGAAAATAAGTGGTAAGTTAATGCCCATTAAGGGATTCACATTATAACAGCACAGTTGTTTTCAGATAAAAAGAAATATAACATTAACGTTGCTTAGCTTGCCTTTCAACTAGGGATTTGGTGCTTTCTTTTGACACATGGTGTCCCTGTAGCCTAATCTGGCCTTGAACTCGCTAGGTTAACCAGGCTGTCCTTGATCTCACAGACATCCCCCTGGCTCTGCCTCCCAAGTGCTGCAATTAAAGGCATTGGCCACCTTGCCCTGTTATATAGATTTTTGCAATATTTTATATTTTATGACTCATGGGTTTTTTTTTTGTTTTGTTTTGTTTTGTTTTTTTCTTTTTTTTGGTCTTTTCTAGACAGGGTTTCCCTGTAGCCCCAGTTGGCCTGGAACTCGCTCTGTTGACCAGGCTGGCCTTGACCTCACAAAGATCCACCTTCCTCTGCCTCCCAAGTGCCAGGATTAAAGGCGTGTGCCACCAGACTTATGCTTTTTATGTGTGAGTGCATGTATGTAAGTGAACCAGGTTGTGCAATGCCTGTAGAGGTCAGAGGAGGGTGTTGAATTCCTGAGGAACTGGAGTTACAGATGGTTGTTAGCTACCATGTGGGTGCTGAGAATCAAACTTGGGTCTCTGAAAGAGCAGCTGATGCTCTCAACCTCTGAGCCAACTCTCCAGCCCCCCAGCTTATATAGTTTTTAAGGAAAACTAAGTAATAATGAAGCTAGTTAACAAGTTCAAGTCAGAAACAGTGTAAACTGTTTTCTTTGAATTTTCTAATGAGTAAATTAAATTGAGCCTGTGTCTTGTGTTGAGCTATGGCCAGTCAGATTTATGAGGGCAAATAGGGGTGAGCCAGTGGTGGACCTGACCTCTGCTTGCCTCCATAGTGACTGCATATCGTTGGGTGAGAAGGAAGGAGGTTATTCAAAGTGTGGAAACAGATCCACAATTTAGAAGACTGTACCAAACACTTTCTGTTTCCAAAACTTCCTTCAGATACAAACCTTCAAAGAATGTGGAGGTAAGTGTTTGGGGTGCTGCTTGTACCTCTATTATAGTAAAGGTTACCGAATGTATTCTCAAGTAGGGCTCATTACTAAAAGGCATGCGGAAAATTGGCACTATGAACTAATCAGAGAGGTGGATGAAGGGTAAGCAAAAACTCCCTTTGCCTTCTAGTCTAATCTGGAAAGGCAATGTGATTAGGAAAGTCAAAGCTGCAACCTTGATTGTCACAGTCATGCACATCCTGGGACATGTTCAAGCCAGGAAGTATGGCTGGGAACCAGGGAGGGCAGAGGCCGGCAGCTTACCTTACTAAATGGAAAGAAAGACTTGTGCCAGGGATGGTTGAGGAGCACTGTCCGGGAAGGTAGAGCCTCTACTGGAGCCCACACATCTAGGGTCTAGTAACTTTAGGTTTTCTTTGTGAATTTGCACAACAGGCTGGCATGCTTTGAGTTACTACTTGAGACAAGAAAACAAGTCCGCGGATGATCCACCTCACTACATGAAGTCTTCGGTGGTGTGTGGCGTCCAGCACTTTTCTCTTCAACTCACCTCACTCCAGACACAATTGTTTTTAAGAATCATGATGTGTTGACTGTTTTCAGACATCTGGCTTCAGTTTGTGGAACTCTGAGTGTGTGGAATAAGAAAATCTTAAGCACTGTTTCAGAGATGCATACCACTGTGAAATACTGCATTTTGTATTTGACAAACATGCATCAAATAGTTTCCTAAAACTTTGTTCCAAAATCTCAAAGGTGAACAGGATGACGGTGAGGGATTCAAAGGGTCTTTCCCTCTGAGCTAAATTTCAGAGAGAGGTGTGGAAAGTAGCTGGCACCCAACCGGGACTGAACTGCGCTCAGATGTCTTCCTCTCGTTGACAGTTACTGTTTCAGCAGTAACTGAGGGTGATCTCAAAACAAGATGCTATTTATTTCCTGGTTTTAGCTGACTAATGAGCATGTAACAGACACTTATGAGCTCTGTGGCTTTGTACACGCTGTGGAATCTCACTCTCCAGCCTGTGTTCTGAGTTCTTCTTCCTCTAAACTCAGTGAAAGGTATGTTCCTTACTGGTATCAGACTTAAAGAATGTATAAAATGAAATAAAAGTAGGATTTTTCGGGAAATACATATTTCATTATTCAGTAGCAAATATTGAGTGATATGTCTTATTTATGTTCTGTCCAAATCCTGCCAAGAGTAATTTTTAAGTAGGTTAGAAAGTAAAGAAGGGGACAAAAAGAAAAATAACCCAAAATAAGCATGATATATGAAAATTGGTAAATAAATATAATACCAGCTTCAGCATCAGAATCCTGATAGTAAGGCTATAAGGCAAATCTGAAAGGGATCGTACTGAACTCCCCCTACCACCACCTTGCAGGATATCCCGTCTACTGTAGAAACAAAACGTGGAAATGAATCAGTCCATAAAAGATTTTCTCCCATTGAAGATGTTGGCGATTTTGTCCCGTGTTAGGGAAGTTGAACATTAAGATGGATATTCATAATCTGTGGCGTCCACATTCCCCCTCCCTGCCAAGGGATGCATTTTTTTTAAATGTATGATAAAGAATGGCAAGCTAAAGGTAAAACACTTTATCAAAACACAATAACAAATCCTGCCATGGAGTGACCTAAGTCTTTAATTCTTTCTAACATGGACAGTCAATGTCTTTTGAAAACTTCCCCATCTGATAACTTCTCTGTTTCTGAGTAAATCTCAGAACATTAACATATATGGCTATCTCTTTTAACTTTTCTTTGAGGGTATATGGGTGGAGAATCAGTCAATAACTATCAGGAAGTAGAGCCACAAAAAAAGAATGACAGTGATCATTATATTCAGGACAAATTCAGAGGAGGCTCCAACGTTGTACTGCAATTTTTTTTCATTTCCAAGGATAATAAGTTGCTCTTAGCTGGGTATAGTGGCACACAGCTTTAATCCAAGCACTCAGGAGCCAGAGCCAGGCAGATCTCTATGAGTTCAAAACCAGCCTGGTCTACATAGAGAGCTCCAGGCCAGCTGGGGCTACAGGGAGACCCTGTCTCAAAAAGACCAAAGCAAAAAAGTTGTTCTTAAATAACAGATATTTTTGTAAATATGTAGTTGAAAATAATGAGGAGGAATTCCGTTACGTGTCCAAAATTTCCAAGACTTAGAAAAAAAATGTTCTAGAGTCAGATTTAAGATACTTGATTCCAAGCTTTCAAAGGAATTCAGCTTTCAATTTCTTCCAAAAGATAAACTTGTATTACATGCATTATTATCATGTTGAAATCGAAATGGATGATTTGCTGGGATGAAATATTTAAAGAGGATGTAGAGAAGGCTTTATGTAATGTGAATTTCAGCCAGCTTTCAAGGTCTAAATTTCCATGGCCGTCCTTTCTCCCCAATGAACACGTGATCTGCTCTGAACTGCTGCTGCTGCTGTCACCAGCCACTCCTGTGATCATTGGCAGCAATGCAATAGCAAAGTGTGTGTGTTCTCTATTGCCTTTGGGAAGCTTATGGGCAGTGAGTTATGATGTTAATGAACTGAAGGAAAGAGAGAGAAAGAAAAAAAAGACAAAGAGAAAGAAAGAAGAAAGAAAGAAAGAAAGAAAGAAAGAAAGAAAGAAAGAAAGAAAGAAAGAAAGAAAGAAAGAAAGAAAAAGAAAGAAAGAAAAGATATGGTTGTTACACTTACCATTCTGAACTACCCAGGTGTCTGCCCAGGTTTCCGTTCAGACAGGCCACCCAAACTGTTGACATCCTTCACTGACCGACCCTTCCCAAGCAATTGTGAGCCTAATGATTTTGTTTTCAGATTTTGGAACTGAACTTTACAGGGATTGGCTCCAACCCTGGGTGGTGCTGAGAAAATTCAGCCACACCAGAACTTGGCTTAGACCACCAGACGAGTTTCATGTGAGGGCCTTTTCCCATAATCTGACCAGCATGGTTTATGAATGTTCTGGGGAGTAAAACTCAGGTCCCAGAGGCTGAACAAGGGCCATGCCCTGCTCAGCTAAAAGACCACACAACCATCCTCTTTCCCCTCTGAGTATTTATAGTTCGAAAAACCACATCACCTCTCTTGTTCAGAAGCTAAGGGTGAAAGTGGGGAAATCCAGAAACACAAATTTCATCCTCCAGCTGAGAAAGCCTCAGTCTTGGAAAAGCTAGAAAATAAATAAATAAAGGGGGAAATCCAAATGGGATCGCTCTTCAAACACACAAATGATCTTATGCTAACAGTTGGGATTAAACAGCTGTCTCGTGGTTGCGCGATCATAACAGATGCTGCGCGCGAGTGTTTCCTGCTAGCTTTGTTTTGGTTATTGCTGTTTGTGCAGTTCATTGGGCTGAATTCAGCTTAAGGGATACAGGTTTTTATGATCCTTCTGCGAGGCACAGGAAGCTTCATCATCTCTCTAAGAGGAAAGGGGGTGTGAGGGGGAGATGGAGAGATTGGAGGGTGGGCTCTTCCATGCCACACTGGCAATCATGATGTCATATTGATGAAATTCCAACACACAGGTTTATGAACACTTTGCCATTAAAGTGGTCCCCAACCTTTAATTTTATTTACTTATATATCTTTGGAGGATTTCCTCTATCTTAGTATAGTATATGAAGCTGGAATAGAATGGTAGACTACACAACATTTATAGACTTTATAGAAATAGATTCTTTTTGAGAACCAATGGATTAATAAACACTGTAGTGGCAGAGCCAGGCACAGTGGTACATGCCTTTAATCTCAGCACTTGGGAGGCAGAAGCAGGTAGATTGCTGTGGGATCCAGGCTAGCCAGGTCTACATAGTGAAGTAAGTTCCAAGCCAGCTGGGGCTACAAGAAGATACTTACTAAAAAAAAATGATTTAAATAAATAAATAAATAAATAAATAAATAAATAAATAAATAAAATTTCCCCAACACAAAATCGACCAACCACACAAAAAGAGCGAGGTGGTCCTTATGTGTTCTTCCATCCTCCTGTCCCTTCCAGATGTAGAATGCACTGGCTGAATTTGATTTTTCTTGGATTTCATTCGATTCTAGAGGGCCAGGAGATGACGCCATGGATAAAAAGCTTGTCATACAGGAATGAGAGCCACAGCTCAGTCCCCAGTGCTCACATATAAACTGAGCATGGTGGCAGTTGTTCCCAAGTCCGGCACTGGGGAAGGAGAGACCAGTGGCTCCCCAGAGTTCACTGGCCAGCCAGTGTAGACAATTGGTGAGCTATAAGTTGAGGGAGAGACGTTTCAAAAGTTAAGGTGGGAGCCTGGGTAGACGGAACACTGGGTAAAAGTCTGTTCTGTTCTGTGAAAGCAAGAGGTCCTGAGTTCAAATCTCCAACACTACATCAAAGCTGGGCATGGCTTCAGGTACCTGCAGCTCCTATGTGGGAAGAGGACAGGAGGATCCCAGGAGCTCATCTACCAGTCAGTCTAGCTGAAACAGTGAGCTTTGAGTTCAATGAGAGACACTGTTCCAAGAAATAAAATCAACAACTAGCCTCTGTATGTATGTGTGTGGGCGCACACATGCTGCCACGGTATGTACACATATAACATTTTTAAAATGTATTTGCCTGTGTGTAGCATGCACATATACACAGAAGAAGTTTACTCAAAAGTAAAGTGGAGAGCTGGGTGTGGTGGCACACACCTTTAATCCCAGCACTCAGGAGACAGAGACAGGCTGATCTTGTGAGATTGAGGTCAGCCTGATCTACACATTGAATTCCAGGCCAGCTGTGGCTACAGGGAGACCCTGTCTCAAAAACAAACAAACAAACAAACAAACAAACAAAAAATGAAGAGATTACCACTCTATGTCAGCTAAGTGATGAAAGATCACTGTTAAGTTTAAATGTCAATGGCATGTGTTCGAGTACCAAAAAAGCACTTGTTACCACCAAGCCGTGATAAGCATACTTAGACTCAAAGCTAACTGTCCATCTCTTCCCCGTCAGAACCTTACTTCCCATCTATAAACAGTTGCTCCTCCATGCAGTGAGGTATGGGTTTCCTGGCCAGTGGCTCTCCTGTGATTTGTGAGGCTTGGAATGAGAGAGAGAGAGAGAGAGAGAGAGAGAGAGAGAGAGAGAGAGAGAGAGAAATTGCTTAACCCCCTGCCTTCTGAAATTTACCTTTAAATAAGATACTCATCTGAGCTATGTCTGTACAGTAGACTTCAGCAGAAGTTTTAAAAATATCTAAACATATTTAAGAAACAGAATTAAACTGCTGCCTCAATCATACTAAAAGAATAGATTTAGTAATGATGTGTTTTTAGTTATTACTAGATCTAGGAATAAAATCAAGCCTTCTCTGTTAAGCTATGAATGCAGTAACCATTCTGATCTAAGTGTATCTCAATGCACTTAAAAAAGGGTAAGAGAATGTTTGCTGTTATGCTCATTTTGGCACCATAAAAAAACATATCAACAAGACAAAAAAAAATGATGGGGAGCACTATGAACCTAGACTGGAATCTTCTTTTGACATCCAGCTCTGTGCCTTCTCCATCCTGAGTCTGAGCATAACCACTGCTCTGCTGTTCAGGCATGTTAGGTTTCCAAGTACTGTACTGTGTGCTCACTCCACACATGTAGAAGAAGTGCAAACCAGGCCTTCACTGAGCTATGATTTACTCCAGCCCTCAAGATGAGAATTCTCTGGGATCTTCATAATTGTCCTTTGAAACTTGCTCCTAACTAAAATCCAAATCTTTTCACTAGAGCATCTTTGAGACATTTTCAGCTTTTGAATGAATTTTGTACCTTTTAATTTGTCTCTTTTTTCTAAAATAGAGCTTTTCTAAAAAATTATAAAGGCAACAGAAAAGAAAGGTTAGTAGCTAACATAGACCAAGAGCTTTTGCAACTGTCACGATGGCAACGAAAAAAAACAAGTAGAAGAAGAAACTTTGGAGTCTCAAGGAGATAGCCTGAGACACTATCTGGACAGCCTCCAATAAAATAAAGGGTGGGAAAGCCCCTAGCAGCAGAAAATAACATTATCCAAAAACCTTCACTGTGCTCCTCAGGGTTCTGTAGAGGAACTGATAGAAAGAATATATATATATAAATAATATATATTATATATATATATATTCCAAAGATGAGATTATGCACCAGGTTTGACTACAGTGACTCTTGGCATGCTGCAGAGCCTGAAAACCCAGTAGTTGTCCAGCCCACAAGTGTGGTGCACTGATAAGATATGTACCCCCTAGGCAAGTATTTGGATACTTGCCCCCCCCCCCCATGACAGTGCTGTTTGCAGAGGTTTAGGAGCCTTACTGGAGGAACATGTTACTGGGAATGGGCTTTGAGAGATTACACACTTGCCTTACTTTCACCTTGATCTCTCTGCTTCTTGCTGATGCTTGAAGATGTGAAGTCCCAGCTTCCTGCTCCGGCTGCCTCCTACCATGCCTCTCAAGACATCATGGACTATTATGAGCCTGGAACCCTGAACCAAATAAACTCTTCATTCTGTAAGTTTCCTTGGTCATAGTGTATTATCACAGCAAAAGAAAAGTAATTAATACAGTGGGGCTAGAAGTGTCAGAAGTCCCAGTCTGTGCCTGGTCCTCCAGGTCCTCTGGTCTTCAGTCCACTTTGGAAGGTTGAAGAAGCTGCGTTTTGATTCAGTGATGGATGACCGAAGTAGCGGCAGCGACAGAGTGGATACACTCACAGGCAAGCTGTGAAGACGGACAGGCAGAAGCAGCTGTATTACCCTCAGACCTCTATATATCTGTGCTGCCAGTGTGAGGTGCTGCTCACTTTGGGGAAGATCTCCACCTCAG
This sequence comes from Rhizomys pruinosus, assembly GCA_009823505.1. Lineage (NCBI taxonomy): Eukaryota > Metazoa > Chordata > Mammalia > Rodentia > Spalacidae > Rhizomys > Rhizomys pruinosus. The sequence continues at coordinate 2,912,483 of VZQC01014532.1, forward strand.
TTAATCCTTCTAGGAAATGCACTCAGAACCACACAGAGACATGCCATTTAGTTGGTTCCAGATCCAGTAAAGTTGACAACCAAGATTAACCATCATAAACATTTATAAATCTACATCAGCTATTATGGGCAGCAATGTGCAAAAAAAGGGTACACTACTACATAATTTCCCAAAATGTTAGTTTTTTGTTGCATTTCTGATAGCATATTTAAAACATTAATAGTTTTCCCCTTAGCAGGCTCATTTCTAGGAACCCACCTCAGGAAAGAAAGGCCTTCCCTTTGTAAGCGGTTGGGGAGATGAGACCTATATATAAAGATGTTTGCTAGAGCACTCTTTTTACTGAAAAAAAAAGGCAGTGAAGCATGGTACGTGCATACCACAGAACACGATGTAACCACTGAAAGACTATATTTTAGTCACATCACTTTAGTAATGGAATTCCATAAAGAACTGAGTAGGAGAGCACTTATGTAGGAGGCAAAGCTCAGTTTAAGAAAAAACAAACAAACAACAAACAAACAAAAACTCAGATACACAGTTGCCCTCTACAGCCACTCATAGAAGAGCGTGGGATTACATTGGTACAAAAACATTAGCTCTTTATGGGGCTTGAGAAATTGGCTCAGCAGTTAAGAGCACAGTTGAGAGGACCCAGGTTCAATTCCCAGCACCCACATGGTGGCTAACAACCATCTGTAACTCCAGTTCCAGGGTAGCCGATGCCTTCTTACCTCTGTGGGCATTGCACAACAGAAGTGTACTCACACACATGCAGGCAATACACTCAAGCACATAAAATAAAACTAACAAATGAAATAAAATTAGTGCTTAATGATATGGGATGGCATATCAGTAGGCTAGTCATATAACTTCTGTATGGAGAACTGGGTTGATGTGAATACAGAGAAAAGGAGGAAGTGAGCAGCTGACAAGAGAAAGCAAACAATAGAAAGTGGTGCCACCAAAATGAACCAGTCCGTATATTGATGAAAATGTATGTTCAAACGTAACTGCAAAGAAATGTATTGTTGAGACTGCAATGCCTTCCCCTGACTCCATACTTGTGGCAAAATGCCTGTCATGAACAATTAATAAGGGAGAAAAGATGCTTATGGCCCAGGACCTTGGGCTTCTGACCGCACAGTGTTATAGAGGGAGTGGAGGATGGCAGAGGCTGCTCACCTCCTGGTGGCCAGCAAGCAGAGAGAGAGTGAAACTGTACAGAAGTTCCCATATCTCCTCCAGTAGCATGCCACAAATGACTTAAATTCTTTTACCAGGTCCTAGTTCCTAAAAGTACCACAAGCTGGTGGCCAAGTCTTTGAGCCACAGGTATTCGGGGATCATTCAAGACACTTTATCCTCCAATAGTTATTTTATAACTAGAAACATGATCAATTGAATTTTCCTGGGTGATCATTTCTGTCAGATTTATGATTACAATGTCAGCTTTTGTAGTTAAGAGTAATCATTAAATTAAAACCAAAGAAAATGAACAAATAACCCAAATGGTCATTGTTTCAAGTTGCACTCAAACTCAGTGAAATGAATTACATCAAGAAGTCCTATCCTGGTTGTTGGGTCTGTTGTTAAGATAGCTAAGAAAGGAGAGTAAGAATAGCCATTCAGGATCAAAGCTTGTTTCAGGGTGGCAAGAGACATCTCTCAACACATAACTCTAATTCTGTATTTTGGCCTGTACTTCTAAAATGACATTCCAGTGAATGGAAGCAAAGATGCAGGTAGTTTATGATGGGATCTTTATGCTGAATTTCTTAACTTCGATTCATTCCTCTGTGGGGCAATATAAGAATCAGGGTGCAAGGTGACCCATTTTCATATGATTTTTAAATGGGCTTAGGAAGCCTTTTTATTCTAGAGGAAACTTGGTCAGTAACAATGCAGGTGAATCACATCAAGGAAGAGGATATAGGCATCTCCCTTACCTTATCGTTCCCAGAATGGAGGCTGGAGGTCACAAATTTGTGTCATTTCCATGTATTTTCTTTTATGTTGTTATTATTGCTTTTATATGATATCAGCTTTACAAATTTAATAATCTTGAATGTTTAACCGTTTAGGTTTTTCATTAATTTTGCTTTATAATGTCATGACCTTGCTTAATGAAAACTCCAGCAGTTTTAGAACTTAATAAAGTTTTCTTTAGTTTTATCTTTCAGTATTTTTTCCCTGTTACAATTTTCCTGTTTTTTTTTCATACACATCCTTCCCAATTCCTAGGCACTGTTCCATTATTGATAGCACATAATCCTTATTCAATATCTGGTACATGTTTTAAAATATTTTTCACTGCTTCACTATCTCTAGTTTGTTCTTAGTAACTTTGTTACTTTTTGTGTTCTTTTTTTATTTAAAAAAATTTTTTTATTATTATTTATTTTTGCATGTATATGAATGTATTGTCTGCATGCAGGTCTGTGCACCCGTGTCGTGCAATGCCGCGGAGGTCAGAAGAGGGTCTCGGATTCCCCTGGAACTGGAGTTCTCCTGGAATTGGAGTTACAGACGGTTCTCAGCCGCCATGTGGGTGCTGGGGATCGAACCCGGGTCCTCTGCAAGAGCGTCGGTGCTCCCAACCACTAGGCTATCTCTCCAGCCCCTTGTGTTCTTTTTTTAATGTAGTTTCTACTTTGTTGTCATTATCAATTATTGACTTAACTCTACAATTGTGTTATTTGGGGATATAGTTAGTTATTTTGTAAAATTTGAGGGCTCAAAATTGGCAATGTCTTTATTATGTAAGCTACCTTAATTAGTTTTTATTTTGAAAGAGGGGAAAATACTTATTGTTTTCCTTTCTAGGTATACTCTTCAATAAATTTAATAGTTTCTAAATTTCATGTCTTAAAACAACAGACATCTCTTTTCCTACAATTCTGGAGATCAGAATCTAAAACAGGTTGGCTTATCCATAATCCCAAATGATCTAGGGGAGAAACTGTTCTGTGTTCTCCCCAGCTTCTAGAAATTGCCTGTACTCCTTGGCCTCTGGCCTCACATCACTCCAGATTGAACTTAGGTCAGATCTCCTTTTTCTGAGTCTTCTGTTTCAGACCCCTATTATTAGACATTGAAAGTAATCTGCTCCTGTCCTGTTTCAAGATCTGTAGTTCTATCCTATTTGTAAGGTTATCTTTACTATGTAAAGCTCTAAGAATTACTACGTTGATAGGCAGAGAGTATTTCTCTGCCTTTCAAAGACAAACACATTCACGATTATCTTAGACACTGTTCACAAATGCCCTTCGGCCTTTTCTAATTTCCCTCCTCTGTTTTCAGTGTTTTGGATTACTCCCAAAAAGGGGAGCACAAGAGAAACAGTGTTCATGAATTTATGACATGGGTGCCTTCTAGATTTTTCTAGTAGGTCTAACCTTCTGATTCTGTTGTTTTCACTCATTTTGTTTTGTAAGTAATTCTCCCTACTACCAGAAAGTAATATACATTTTAATGGACTTTTATTTTTAAACTTTGTATTCAGTAATGAGCCATATCCCATCTCGTGGATTAGCTCCCATTTAATCCCAAAGGAAAGAAGCCCCTTGCAAGAAGGCTGGTCCTACTGTCCCTTAATGTTATTCTGGTTACAAATATAGTCCTTTCTTTCTTCATCAATCTCTCTTTTACATTTCTCACAACTTGTCATTAATAGTATCTTTCTGTCTTTACAATCCATCTGTCTTCCTGTGACCAGCATCTAGTCAATCTACTCCAAATCATCTAGCATTTCAGTGATCAAATCAACCCAGTATTATGTAGTAGAATTCCAACCAATATTAAAATGCTAATCATTAGTCAAGAAGAAACAGAATGCAGAAACTGAATTCTGAAAGCTTTAAAAATATCTAGCTCCGGGGCTGGAGAGATAGCCTAGCGGTTAAGAGCACCGACGCTCTTGCAGAGGGCCCGGGTTTGATCCCCAGCACCCACATGGCGGCTAAGAACCGTCTGTAACTCCAATTCCAGGAGAACTCCAGTTCCAGGGGAATCTGAGACCCTCTTCTGACCTCCGCGGCATTGCACGACACGGGTGCACAGACCTTCATGCAAACAATACATTCATACACATACAAAAATAAATAATAATAAAAAAAAATTAAAAAAAAATATCTAGCTCCATATTACACATCAGAAGAGCCTAAATGGTCTTATTGGAGCCAGAGGTGGTTATGAGCATAAACAGGGTGGGGGTCTTCGTATATCAGTGAACAATCTACCGTCCCCACCTAGGTCGTGGATTTGGCCACTCTTAAATATCTTCCAGTTAGTGGACATTATTCTCAATTTTGCTAATAGTTGCCAGTCAATGGTTGTTATTTTCATCTTAGTCCATGACTTCACAGAGGCTCTTGTTGCTATTTTATTGATCTTGTTTTTTGTTTGTTTGTGTGTGTGTGTGTTTGCTTTTTTGTTTTTGCTTTTGTGTTTGTTTTGAGCTAGGGTCTCGCTGTGTATCCCTGGCTTGACTAGAACTCTCTATGTAGACTAGACTGACCTGAAACTCACAGAGATATGCCTGCTTCTGCCTCCCAAGGGTTGTAATTAAAGGCATTCACCACCATGCCCCTCCTTAGATGACACTTTAAATCAAAGTCCTTGTGTGTATTTTCTCTGGATGGAAACAGCAAGCAGTCTGGAAGGAAGGAAGCATACAATGACAGCTTGCAGACATCGGGGTTGCCTTGTGGGTCCCCAGTCATCCCGTGGAAACTATTTCAACAAGACTGGCTGCTTCAGATTCTGCACACCTCCAAATATGTGTGAAAAGTCCGAGAATTGCAGTTACTTTTCCAGTGAGAGTCTGTGTTCTCTCTGGCTTGAAGCTATTCAAGTTCAGGAAAGAAGCTGATTCAACTCACCTGTATTCAGAAGTTCTGTCCTGGTCTGCATCTGGATTCTTCCTTAATCTTTATCAACTTGTTTTCCCCTATTACACACTCTAAGCAGTTGTTCCCTCTTTGCCTGTGATTGCAGATGTCTCTGGACATTTATTCTATTTGTGTACCCGCTAAAGCTCTGCAACACCATCTGAACTCACGCTGCTGTTACTTTTAATCCTGGTTAAAGTTTTGTTTTTAAGCTTCATACTTGTCCCTACCCGGATTAAACAGGATATGTGTTAGTCACTTTTTGGTTACTATGACAAAATACTTGAGATAATTAAACTTTAAAAAGGAAGAATTTAGTTGCCTGAAGAATTTTAGAAGTACAGCCCATGGTCAGCTGATAATGCATAGCAGAGACAGTTGATCACTTCCTAAAATATCCCTCAGGGGGATGGAGAGGTATCTCAGTGGTTAAGGGCACAGGCTGCTCTTGCAGCATACAGAGGTCCAGTTCCCAGCACCTACATAGTGGCTAACAATGGTTTGTGACTTCCATTCCAGAGGAATGTAGGCATTGAATGCAGGTGGTATGCTTACATACACAAAGGCAAACCTGGGCGCGGTGGTGCACACCTTTAATCCCAGCACTCCAGAGGCAGAGGCAGGCCAATCTCTGAGATAATCAAGGCCAGCCTGGTCTACATAGTGAGTTTCAGGCAGGCTGGGGCTAAGAAGATCCTATCAACAAAGCAAAACAAAACACAACAACAACAACAAAAAAAAAATCAAACAAAAATGTGTGGTTTTTTGCCTGCAAATGTTATATGCAGGCCAAAACATTCATACTCATAGAATAAATAAATTTTAAAAATTAAGAAATGTCCCTTAAAAGTTCAAAACCAGAAAGTAAGCCAGGTCTAGGGACACACACTGATAATTCTAACCTGGGGAGGTAGACATAAGTGTATCAAGAGTTCAAGATCAATGGCAGAAACAGTGGGTTCAAGGACAGCATGTGCTACATAAAACCCTGTCTCAAAAGACCGGAGAAAGGAGAGCAAGAAAGAGAAGAATGAAAGGTTCTGGGGTACTAAGTGTCCCCCTTAAGGGCACATCTCCAATCACTAGACTTTCTCTTACTAAACCCCATCCCTTAAATGTTCAATCACCTTCCAATACAACCATGCTGAGGAGCAAACATTTACCACATAAGCATTTGGGAGACATTGCACATCAAACTGTTAAGAATCAGGATCCCAGCCAAAATATTTTCGGGCCTGACACCAAATATCTCTTTCAAGTGCCCTTTCAAGTTCCAGTTTGTCTATACTATTTGGGACTGCTGTGTCTCTCTCAGATAAGGATAGAATGCTCGGAAAATGATTATTTATTTGATACATTCTTTTCAGATTTTTGCTTAAATTACCGAGTAAAACTGAGTTAATTTTATCTACAAGGTAAGAACAGGCCCAACCCTCTGTGAGCCTCTTGTCCAACAAGATCCTAGATCCTTTATAGCCTCTTCTAGATTGGGCTCCTGAACCTGATTTTGCTTCTTGCAGACCTCACACCTCAGGCATTTTAGCTGCCTCCTTTAGCTTCTGTTTTTCCCCACACAGTTTTTCTCCAGTGAAAACAGATAAAATTACTGTGGCTCTCCACGGACTTGTAGGTACCAACAAAAAGTTCATAGAATCTCTAATTTTATTTTCTGATGTCATAAAACCAAAGGAGATTGCAGTTTCTACAAAGCTGACATTCAGATGCTTAAACTGACAAAGCAGCAGTAAATGTCTTTTAAGGAAAAACTGATCAAGAGGTGAAGTCCCAGGTCTGGGTAAAGATGTAACACTCCAGTAGGCTGGAGTCAGTCAGTCGCCTGGATAAGGGAGCAGCACTCAGGAAGGCAGGACCACCCCTAAGAAGGCAGGTGAGTCTTCATGCTTTTCTGAATTACTAGGGAATGGGGGTTAACTTTTCCTTTTCTTTCTATCTCTTCTAAACACATTTTCTCCATTCCTTTGGGCTTCCTTAATCTTTATTTAGCAACCTGCCATGTAGTTGCTTGTCTACTCTGTGGCTGGGTGACCTTCCTGCTCTCTTAACTCCACCATTGTGGGATTTTCTTCTTCATTCTCCTCTGGGCAACTACTGGAATTTACATCTTGCCTATACTAGAGTTTTTCTTTTAAAATCTAATAAAAGTGCCCTTGAACTTCCATTTGAGTTGCTCCTAAATTCTTTTATTAATGAGATTAAGAACTTTAAGAGACCATCCCAATTCTCCCAGTATCATCTGGCAAACACAAAGGGACTGCACAAAGTTTCTGGTTACATAATGTGTGTAAAATGTCAATGTTTCAATGAAACACATAGAGAACACATTCATAATTGGCTGCAAAGTTTCTCACCTCTTTCTCCATGGTATACAGCCTTTCTGTTTACTTAGCTTCTGAGCCTCAGTTTCTAGAAAGCAGAATGTCCTAGTTTTGGCTTCAGGAATAAGGTAAACTTAAATTCCCACAATAGATTTTGAATTAAGCTAATTGGAATAAAGCCTAAAGTAATTTTTCAAGGCTGAAAGGAATCACAAACACCCCCCTGGAGAAACTACTCCTTAAGTTTTCATTCCCAAGTTCTATACTGTATTTTAACAATACAGAAGGAATTTTCCAGAAGCCTTCAAATATATATGCTTTTAGACCTACAGTTAATTGTACAGAGTCAGAGAAAAGCAGGTATGCAATCAACCAGACTGGAGAAGGTGCATTCCAAACATCAGTTATTAATTTCCCAAATGATCGGAGATGAAGTGAATATACATTTGGAAGATTATACCCCCAGAGCTGACAGGATCTAAAAATTAGAATCACTGTTCTAATATTTGTAATCATTTCAGATGACCTATGGGCATATAAGAAAGAGGCATTTGGGCTGGAGAGATGGCTCAGCGGCATGGCACTCGGGAGGCAGAGGCATGCGGATCTTTGTGAGTTCAAGGCCAGCCTGGTCTGCAGAGTGAGTTCCAGGCCAGCTGGGGTTACAGGGAGACCGTCTTGAAAAGACAAAAAAAAAAAAGAAAGAGACATTTGAAAATCAATATGGAGTTAAAATTCATTCATTCACAAATGCATTGAGTGTCTACACCATTAAAGGTATCTTCTGGGTTCTGGGCACCCTGCTGACAAAGCAGGCAGAGGCCTCTGCTTGAGGCCTTAGAAGTTTAGGAAGGAGACATAAAATCAACAAGGTCTAAAATGTGTTGTTAAAAGTAATAAGGATTGTGAAACATAATACAGATAGCCTCAAACTGAAGAGAGACTAAATGATTTTCATACGCAGAATCATAGTAAAACAAAGTATGCTATATTCATACAATGCTAAATATTATGTTAAATGAAAAAAGCCAGTTCTAAAAGGCCATATATTATATGATAAGGAGGTTGGCACATTTGCAGAGACAGAATGGAGATTAGTAGGTTGTTTAGAACCAGGAGGAGGATGGGGAATGACTCTGAATTGGCATGAGGGGAATAAACTTTTTAATTTTTTTAATTGAAGTTTTGTGTATTTTATATATATCTCAATCAGTCTTAAACACCTTTATACTCTCTTCTCTATTGGCAATCTCCCACAGTCCTCTCCTCTGTAGTTCATACATTCGGTCATCTGTGTTAGGGCCTATTATGTCAAATTAATCTCCCTGGCCATTCCTCACTGCCAGTTCATCCACTGAGCTCCAGTCAGCCCATCCAGAGTACCCGGCTTAAAGAAGGTCAGTTTTTCCTCACTCAACTATAACCAGCTGCCAATATTTCTTCAGCTAAGATTGGATTCTGCTGCCCATTTCCACAGTTCCATACTGTGAGTTTGTCTGGTTGATCTTGCGTGGGTCTTGTGCATGCTGACACCAATACTGTAGGTTCATCTGAGAAAATTGTAGTAATTGTTATGAAATTTGGTAAATCTGATTGAAATATAAAAACATAAATACAAGTTTAGAGCAGGTAAAGTATCTAGGTAAATAATGCCTCAGTATATCTGCTGAAATATTTTTAAAATAATTAAGCTTATTCCCCAAGAATTATTAAGTGAAAAATAATTATTATTCCTCTAAAGAAATAACAGGAAGAATAATAAGGATTATTGTGCACATATATATGTCTCCTTAAATAAGGTGAATAGTGAAGGTTCTGCTGGGGCAATAATATTTCATGAGGAATATGAAGAGTAAAGCCCACCATGGTGTGGTGGTTGGTTTTCATCACCTTGACACAAACTAGAGTCACATGGAAAGAGGGAACCTCGGTTGAGGAATTTCCTCCATCAGATTGGCTTGTGGGCACATCTGCAAGACATCTTGATTGCTGTTTGATGCTAGAGGGTTAAGCCTACATTAGGTGATGCCATACCTGAGCAGGTAGGCCCAGCAATTAAGGAGCAGCAAGCCAGTAAGCAGCAATCTTCCATGGTCTCTGCTTCAGTTTCAGGTTACTGCCTTGAGCTCCTGCTCTGGCTTCTCTTGATGATGAACTGCAAGCTTAATGGTGGAATAAACTCTTTTCTTTCCAAGTTACCTTTGGTCAGTGTTTTATCAGAGCAATAGAAAGCAAATTAGAACAGAAATTGATAACAAAGAATGGGATCTTGCTATGACAGACTTGACCATGCTTTTGTAACTCTTTTTTCAGGAGGAATGTGGAAGCATTTAGAGTTTGAGGCTGGAAAAGCCTTTGCATACTCCATAGCTTAACGAGCTAATGCTGTGGAGCTTGGGATAGTTATGCTGAGAGAAATGTTAGTTATGGAGGCGTGGTTTGTGATATTTCAGTGGGAAGTTTAACTCTCTTTGGGGCTGTTCATGTGATATTTTTGAATTAAGAATTTTTGGAAGTGAAACCTTTTGTGACTTACTGGGACAATGAATCCTGGTTATCCAGAGCAGAAAATTAAGCTGTGATTAAGTAGAGACTAGAATCACTGTGGTGAAATTGTCTGAGAAGTATTTTCTCAGGGTCAGGAACAAAACCTGTTGTCCAGGGAGGGCCAAGGCTGCATCTCGAGCTAGAAGCAGAACTTGATAATATGTAAGGTCTCCCACAGAATACTGTTTTTGGTGGAGTGAAAGCTGCAGGACTACAGGGGTAATGTATAAAAGCTGAGGTTTGGCACCATGTAGTAGAGTTAGAGTCCATGCAAAAAGGCCAAGAGGCCATTGCTGAAGGTGCATCCTCAGTTGCAGTGGAAATTCCAAAATATTGGAGAAGCCAGGACTGTGGGTAAACCACAAAGACAGAATCAGAATGGAATGGAGCTGGACTGAGCCTAGGAGTCAAGCGATGTGTGCTGAGGATGGCGGAAACAGATGTTGCGTTCCAGAGTTCCAGGGTGTTTAGAGCTCAGAAGATCTTGAGTTCCTGATGTTGGACAATGAGCTACTCTATTGGACATTGGTTTCACTTAACTGTAATTGGTTGTATGCCCTGGTTCTTCTTCTCAGAATAAGAAAGCAATTTTTTTGTTGTTGTTTGTTTGTTTGTTTGTTTTTTGGTGTTTTTGAGACAGGGTCTCCCTGCAGCCCCAGCTGTCCTGGAACTCACTCTGTAGACCTGGGTGGCCTTGAACTCACAAAGATCTACCTGCCTCTGCCTCCCAAGTGCTAGGATCACAGGTGTGCACCAACACACCCAGCTTTTTTTTTTTTTTGGAACCTATAGTTTGAGTTTTGTAAAGACTCTCAGTCTTTTAAAGTTGTGCTGTCTTTTAAAAATTATTATTATTATTATTTTATATGTATTATTTTATGTACTGTGTGCTTGCATGTAGGTGCACTTATGCCAATGTACTTTTTATCAACAGTCGAAGGGACGATGGGGATTGGAGGACAATGACCAAACCTTATCAAAGAGGATGCTTGACCCTCGTTCGTTTCCTGTTTTTCTTCAGGTATCTATACAGTTTAGGTCATATGATGACACAGTAAAGACAGTGAATTGGGATGAAGAGAGCGAAGGGCTGAAATCCACAAGGTTCTTGAGGAAATTCAGGGAAAAGTTCCTTTGAACGCCGTTTGCACATTATAATTCATATATTGATTTTATTTATATTTTTATGTGTATAAGCATCATGCCTGCCTGTATGTGAGTACACGTGTGTCAGGAAGGACCTGTGAAAGACAGAACAGGCCAAAGATCCCCTAGAACTGGAGTTATGGACAGCTGTCAGTTGCCATGTGGCTACTGGGATTTGAACCCAGGTCTTCTGCAAGAGAAGTCAGTGCTCTTAACAGCTGAGCTATTTCTCTAGCCCTAAAATTTTAAGGAAAGAATGGTGATATAGGGAAGACATAGATACGTGTGATATTTTTGGAATAATATAAAGGATGAGCTATTTCCCAATGAATTGCATGTTTTCAAGGCTAAAGCAGGGTTAGCTTAGAGGAAAAGGCAGGTTTCAAGAGACAGTCAAAGACTTAATATCATTTTCATGGGTGCCCAATATAACAGGAAAATTTTGTAGAGCTGAAGTCTACTTGAGATTTAAGATTTATTCTAAAAGTAAACCTAGATTAGCTAGGATCTGCTGAGATGGGCTGAGAGAAGATGTTTGTACAGGATGAAGAAGGATCATGGCAGAGTTAATCCAATGTTAGAGTTTTGTAAGGTAAATACTGGGAGATTAGATAGTGCAGAGTTGCTACAGAAAAAGCAAGAGAGTGATTCTAATGACCTTCACCATTGTCATCATCAATCAGCTTTCTTAGCACCTGTTTATGTATTGAATGTCTCATTTACATATAGCAGTTTTTAGGTTCAAAGGATTGGTGTTTCACAGCTTCTCTTTGTTGTTGTTACAACTACTTTTTAGCTTTTATGGCTAATGCAATGTTTTTCTGTACATATAAAATTGCTCCTAATTTAAGTCCATTCCTCCAAGCCTTATTACCTTTAACTCTGGAGAAAATAGTCCTGTAATTCCCTCAGATTATTTCATAATCTTGTCATCTTTTTACTTTACTCTCTGCAGAAAAATTTTTAAACATATCACTAATTTCTTTTTTTTAAATTTATTTCTGTATGTGTATCAATGTACTATCTGCATGCAGGTCTGTGCACCCGTGTTGTGCAATGCCGCGGAGGTCAGAAGAGGGTCTTGGATTCCCTTGGAGCTGGAGTTCTCCTGGAATTGGAGTTTCAGATGGCTTTTGGCCGCCATGTGGGTGCTGGGGATTGAACCTGGGTCCTCTGTAAGAGCGGTCAGTGCTCTTAACCGCTAGGCCATCTCTCCAGCCCCACATATCACTAATTTCTAATTGCTTATATCATTTGATTTTCTCTTCTCTGAATCCTCCACTATATTTCCATTCCTTTTTGGAGTGTGGGACTAAAGCTGAATGTAGAGATTCAGCTGGACAAATGTGGGGAATTTATCTCTTGTTGGATAAATTATTGCAAAGACAATGGTAGCATCATCTTCATTTATATAAAGTAATCATAAGCAAAGACAAAGAAAGACAAGGAGGCAGTTCCCTAATCTCACCTGTTTGAATCATAGTAAGTACAGGGGAGGTGGCTAATAAGCTATTTGGACTGAGGGGTGCATGTGAAAGCTAATTGCAAGTTATTTTCTATTTCTAGTTATACTTCATTCATTCTCTTGAAGGTATTGTGCAAAGAAGACTAGATTCCCAGGCCTGTGTAGCCTAGGGAGAAACAAAACAGTAAAAGGATTCTTGCTTTCTGGGTTTTTATACCTCTTTATTTATTTTATTTTATTTATTTCTGTATGTGTATCAATGTACTGTCTGCATGCAGGTTTGTGCACCCGTGTCGTGCAATGCCACGGAGGTCAGAAGAGGGTGTCGAATTCCCCTGGAACTGGAGTTCTCCTTGAATTGGAGTTTCAGACGGTTCTCGGCTGCCATGTGGGTGCTGGAGATCGAACCCGGGTCCTCTGCAAGAGCGGTCGGCGCTCTTAACCGCTAGGCCATCTCTCCAGCCCTATACCTCTTTATTACAGAACAAATATAAATCACATTTTGAAATTTGGATACTTTTTCCCACGGGAATTGGTAGGTTCTCTTGCTTGTTTAATAATTGGCTCTTAATGTTAATATAAAATTCAGCAACATAGCACTGAAGTTATATCGGAACCAGTAGGGTCATTCATTTTCATCTGGGTTAAATTAGCCTGTTGTTCATAGTGCCATTTTGTGAGCAACATAGCACGGGGGCTCCACCTTATCCACGTCCTTGCCAATACTTGTAATTTTGGTGGTGTGTAGGAGCAGATAAGTTTTTCTGCATGAGTGAAGTGATAATTCACTATTGTTTAAAAAAATATTTTAATTATTCACGTGTCTGCTTGTGTCTGTGTGTATGTATGCACACATGTGCATGCAGATGCCTCTGGAGGCCTGAAGATGGCATCAGGTTCCCTGGAGCTGAGGTTACATGAGGTTGTGAGCCTCTTGATATGGGTGGGTGCTGGGAACTGAACTGAGATCTTCTGGAACAAGGGCAGGTACTGTTAACTACTGGGGCTTCTCTCCAGCCCCTCACTGTCATTTTCATCTGCATTTTCACGATGATTATTGACAATGAACATCATTTCACATACCTGTTGGCCTTTTACTTACTTTTTCCTCCTTTTCTTCCTCTTCCTCTTCGCCTTCTTTATACAGGGTCTCACTATATAGAACAGTTTTGCCTAGAACTTACAATATAGCTTAAATCTCCCCAGTCTGGGATTATAGGCATCAGTACTTGTGCTCAGTTTTATGTATATAGTCTTTGGTGGAATGTCTATTTAAGCTCTTAGGCCACTTTTAAAAATTTTTTGTCAGTTGTTGTTTGCTACTGAGTTGTAGAAGTTCCTTCTATGTTTTTGAAATTCATGTCCTATCTGCCATATGGTTTATAAACATTTTCTCTGTTTCCCTCTGTGGTTTCCTTTGCTATGCAGAAGATTTGGTTTTCATGTGATATCACTTGTCTAATTCTGCTTTCAGTGTCTGTGCTTCTAGGCTCATATCCAAAACCACCAAACCCAGATCAATGCTATGCCACTTTTCCCACTTTTCCTGTAGAAGTTTCACTGTTTCAAACCATTTTGAATCCAGTCTTGTGATTGGTTGTAAGACAACACTTTTTGTAATTCTCTGACTGTGGCTATGCAGTTTTCCCAGTACCGTTTGTTGAAGAGCCCGTGTTTCCTCCTTGTGGACTCCTGGCAGCCATGTCACAGTGTGGTGGCTCATTTCTGCATTCTCTTTATGTTATTGCTCTATACAACTGTCCAGATTTCTTTACTTTTTATCTACTATTACACTACTTCTTATCAATTTCTGGGCCCATAAGTACCTCCAAGACCCTTTATTGTCCTGTTTGGTGATGGAATCTATCACAGGAATACAGTTACCTTCAAACTGCTGCTTCAAGAACAATAATGACAGTTCCCAGTGCTCCTCTGTATTTGATATCTAATTTCCAGAATATGAGCTTAATCTTTAGTGTGCTACAAAAAGTGGAAAACAAGATTTGGGGTTTCATCTCAACTTGATGATCACCACATTGAACAGAGGGAAGGGTGGAATGAGGTCCCTGGGGAGCATAGGTTCACAAGCCCCTCCAGATAGATGCCTAGTTTCTGGGACTTGCAGATGACGCTAGTCACATTTGTGCATCCATTAAAATCAAATCTGCTTTCTTTCTAAACAGCAATTTTTTACACATTTCCTAGGTTGCTTCTCCATTGCTATGATAAAAACAGTGACTAAAAGCAACATGGGGAAGAAAGAGTTTATTTCATTTTACATGCTACAAACCATCATCACAGAAAGCCAGGGTGAAATTTCTAGGCAGGAATCTAGAAGCAGAACCTGAAGGGACAATGCTTACTGGCTTGTTCCCAGGCTCACATTCAGCTGACTTTTTTTTTTTTAATTTTATTTATTTTTGTTTGTGTATGAGTGTACTACTGTCTGCATGTAGGTTTGTGCACCCGTATCGTGAGAGATGGCCTAGCGGTTAAGAGCTCCGACCGCTCTTACAGAGGACCCGGGTTCGATCCCCAGCACCCACATGGTGGCTGAGAACCATCTGAAACTCCAATTCCAGGAGAACTCCAGTTCCAGGGGAATCCGACACCTTCTTCTGACCTCAGCTGACTTCTTTAAATGGCCTAGGCCCGGGACTGGAGAGATGGCCTAGCGGTTAAGAGCGCCGACCGCTCTTGCAGAGGACCCGGGTTCGATCCCCAGCACCCACATGGCGGCCAAGAACCGTCTGAAACTCCAATTCCAGGAGAACTCCAGTTCCAGGGGAATCCGACACCCTCTTCTGACCTCCGCGGCATTGCACGACACGGGTGCACAGACTTGCATGCAGACAGTACATTGATACACATACAGAAATAAATAAAAAAAAAAAATAAAAAAAAAAAAAAATAAATGGCCTAGGCCCACCGGCCCAAGAATGGCACCACCCACACTGAACGGTACCCTTCTACATCAACTGGTAATCAATAAAGTACTCCTGTAGACATGCCAACTAGCAAATTATTCAACTGAGATTCCCTCTCCTCAAGTGTGTCAAGTTGACAACCAAGATTAGCCACCACATTATACAAAATATATGTGCATAACACATGGATTTGGGTAAATATGTATGTATAAATGCATATATGTATGATTTGTTTAAATGTATTTATATTTGAATACAAATAAATATGCATGTGCATATGTGTGTGTGTGTGTGTGTGTGTGTGTGTACAAATCTAAGGTGTTTCTTGGTGTTCTTACTGACTGAGAGATAGGAAATCTACTATCTTATTTTTGTCATTTTTAGCTGCAAGGGAAATGAGAGGTAACAAAAATAACATCAATTTTCTGAAAAAGAAAATCCCTTTAACCATTTCTTCTGAAACACCTCATTAATTTATCCACTATGATGCTCTCTGTCTCACCTTCTTGGGTATATTTTTGTAGCAGATTATTTCTTGCACATTTGTAAAATGTCATTGAGTCCTAACCAATGTCCCAAGAGATCAGGAAACTTGTGGTAGCTGGTACCCGAGTGACAGATGAAATCAAATGTGAGAATAGAAAGGTAACTATCTATGTCTTTGTCTTTAAAACATGAATAACTGTCTCTTTTTTTTTGTCCATTTCCTCCATGGAGAATTTACTGGCCCAAATTTTTTAAAAAAGCTCCTTCTACACTTCCATTTGCTGTAAGTGCAATTAGTTGCAGGTACAAAATTTGGAGCAAAGAGGCCTCTGGTGGCCTGTTGTGCCTGTAGTTATCCAACTGTGGCTGCAGTTTTTCAGTGCACAACTGATTGCACCCATGAAAAGAAAGGCTAAACTTTGAAAATGGGTCCCTTTAAGACAGTTGGGGGACTGCATGCCTCTGGTTGGCAAATTTCAATCTTTTATAGGGGCCCAGCCATCACTGGAACTCAAACTGCAAGTCTTAAATCCAGGTTAGGCATCTTTGGTGAGAGAGAGGCTAGAAATTGAACGCAGATATGGAAACACCCTGAACTCCCCTTCAGCATCACCTGGAGCTACTTACTGGTAGATGGGCTTTAGTATTGAGCTCTTCTGACTTCATCTTCTGCTTAGTTCACCAGTCACTCTCCAAAATGCTTTGCAGAGAGAAGCTCGGTCACACTGTCAATATAACACATTTAACCAACTCTAAATTTGCTTTAAAGAGACAGCTACAAAGATTGACTTTTGCAAAGTGACTCACTCCAGCATGTGGCAAAGGCGTCCGTTTGTTCATGACTGTTATTAACTGTGTCACTGAGTACATAAGAGAGGGTTCTGAAGGAATTCCAGTATGAATCCACTAATTCAATAATCCAATAACATAAATTCAAGTAATGGATATTAATACTATGTTCAAAACACGTTCCTAACTTTTATATCTCTCTTTTTCTGACAGATGGAGCATGCGTCCTGAGAGGCTCCTGATGCAATAATAAAACCCAATTCTCATCTAGAAAAAAGAATCATTATGGGAGGATGGTAATTTACTTTATACGACCTTCCATTGATTATTCTGTGGCTGCTACACAAATATCACAGGAGCTATTGATCGTAAAACCTACCAAATAGATCTCTAATAGCTTTTACTGGGCAAAAATAATTATGCTTGCACTGTGGTCAAACACACATAAACTAATGTGGCGGTATTAATGTATGGTATTATTAGCCATCTGTCGGCAAGGTATGGAGAAGACCCTTCCCAAGAACACACTATGTCTGAGAGTCACGAGAGCTCAATATCCAAGCCAACTATTACAGCCAGTTATTCTGAAAAATTGATTACTGTAAGTAAAAGCTAGGGCTGGAAATCAGGGGCTGCAGCTTTGCTTAATAAAAGTGAAATCATAAAGAGGGATCCTAATTGAGCTGAAGCTTTGAAGACACAGAAATTGAATTTCCTTGTGGTGTGTCGGCAGCAGAATAACTTTTCAGAGTCAAGAGCTTCCCATCTAGCCCAGATCAAGATCAATGATCAACACCCGTAAAAGGTCAAGGTGTCTAATCCAAGAATGGATCATCTATCTCTCAAGGAAAAGTGTACTGCACAATCCAAAAGGCAGCTCTGCTGGCCACAGAGAGCAAGGAAAACCAAGGAGAAGAGAAACTTCAGTTCCACTTTGGTGAACAGGAAATATGTTCTATTCACACAAATGAACAGACAGAGTTCTGCTGGAGGTGGGTCATGGTTCACCTATACCCCGAAAAGGCAAGACCACTGTAAGGATTCCACAACACTAGACTCAAGATCTGGGAAAGATATTTCTGACTTCAGAAAGTCTATCACTTGCCTTTTACTCCCCTATGACAAGTCAATATTCTAAATAATAATATGAATAAGTACATCAGTATCAAAGTTCAAAAGCACCCAAACTACTATCAGGCTATTTGAGTGAAGAATGATACATATTTAGGAGCCAAAATGAATGACCAACATGTTAATGGAAATGCCTTACAAGTAACAAAAAAGAGAGAAAATGCTGATGTCCTGTTGGATTTTGTATATACACCTGTGAAGGGGGGAGGCTGAGGGAGTGACAGTCCTGACCCATGACATACAACAGAGCCTTATCCCACTCCTGTATAAGAGTGCAATTGAACCATGCAAGTGGAGAGCTGAGCAGTATAGTGACTGGACACGTTTCCCAAGTGCTTATGCCCTGAGCACACCTTAGCCCAATCTCATAATTCTTTAAAAGCGGTCAGGTAGTCACAGGCAAAACTAGGCTTGAGACCCACTGGCAAAGAAGGGAGAGACCTCAGTGACGGAGACTTTGCATGTGAGGATTCCTTGATCTACACCAGGGAAAACCACTCCCTCTGCAGCAGCAGGGCTCCAGTCTCATTTGTTTCTCTTCTGTTGGCTATATCCGTTCCAGTTCTTAACAGGCACTCATGTGGCTGGGCGTGGTGGCATACACCTTTAATCTCAGGGCTCCTGAGTCAGAGGCAGGCTCATCTCTGGGAGTTCTAGGCCAGCCTGGTCTATATAGCCAATTCTAGGTCAGGCTATAGGCAGATTTTGTCTCAAAAAATAAATAAATAAAAATTAATTAATTAAAAAAGAAGGCTCTCATGTGGTCATTATTTCTTCTCCTTTTTATGATTTATAGTTCAGAAGCAGGGCAGGGGCAGGGGTTGGGGGTGATGCATGCCACTGTGCTTGCAGTCACTGACGATTCTTATTTAAGAACTATGCTTAAGACAGTGCTGTTTTCCAAAGCTTTGCCCCAATGCAATTAGCATCGCCATAGACACACTTTCCAACATGTCAAAGGGAGTCAGGGTAGTTCCCATCCTACTTGTTCTTGGTTCTTAAATAACATGTGCAAATAGGTATTGTGAGTCATTTAAGCCACAGGGAGTTACAAAACCCAATTATAAATGCTGTACCATGTTGGCTGACTTATCAGTATCAGAACTGCATCCTCAGGGCCAGTGTGGAGCTAGGCACGGCCCTTACCCCCGAGCAGTCAAGGCAGTTACTCTGTATATTTTACCTACTGGGAAAATGGAAGCTTCCCTTTGGCTTCAGGTCCAGTTCTTGACTTGGATTATTGTAGTCTGGGTTTTGGTCCTCAAGGCCCAGCTTGGGTGTTTGCTTGTGGTAGTTTTTGTGCAATTGTCCATTGTACAATGGAAGCTGTTGTATCTTTGGACTATGTTGTACTGATTCTCTCTCTCTCTCTCTCTCTCTCTCTCTCTCTCTCTCTCTCTCTCTGGGGGGGGGTTGTAGGCTGGCATGGATGACAGAGGTCAACAATAATGTCTTCAATCCCTTTCTCCCTTTTTTTTCAGATAGGGTTTCTCAATGAACTAGAAGCTCTCTGGAATCAGTTCAACTGTTTGGCTAAGTGAGCCCCAAGGAATAGCTTGTCTCCTGGGTTATGTTGGGTATTAGTCACTGAAGTGTTGGGGAAATGCTTTAAAAGATGTGCCTGGGCCTGGCAATTTCAAACTCTGGTCTGTGAGCAACAGGCTTGAAGCAACACTCAGGTCCTTAACATCTGTCCTCTTTTACTCCTTCCTTCCAAATTTAAGCATTGTAATTCCTAACTTTTATTTTTTTTTAGAGACTAACCCCAGTGAGGGCCTGTGGCAGAAAGTGTGGGGTGCTCTCCTTCTCCAGCTTCCACTCTTGCTGCCAGCCGCAGACTCAGCACAAACGATGGCCTGTCACCCAGGGAGTCTACCTTTCCCTGTTTTGCCCTTGGAGAACACGGTGGCTCACAAGGGCACCGCCAGCCCTTGAGGCTTGGTGGGGAGACCAGAGGAAAGCTACGGGCTGGGCTGTCCCGCAGGTGCTGCTCCACCTGCCACCGGATTGGCGACGGAGGCGGTGCTCAGCAGGGAGGAGGATGGATGATGGATGGTCTGTCTTCCCGCCAGGGTCCCAGCAGTGGGGGAGCGGTGCATGTAAATAGGAACACACTTGCAGCACAGTGCGGAGCCAAGCTGGGAGAAGGAAATGCCTGCACAAAAGGATGAGCCCTGGAATGTTTAGATTTTGAAGATTAGTTTCTATTATATCTCGGTGGGAGAAAGGAAAACCCAGGGTGGGAAAGTAGAGGGAGCAGAGCCCCGGATGATTTGGGACTGTCGGATAAATCATTTCGCCAGCAGAACCAGCCACAAGCCTGCTCTACCCAAACGGCCAACTGTTTAAAAGTCATACTCACTCTTAACATTAAGGATGGCCTCCCTGTGTGACTCTGAGCAGCACCTTCATAGCAGACCTACACATTTGCATTTCAACCTCAGCGCAACCTTTAAACTGCAGAAAATTGATTAAAGGAGAGACAGTAGGAAGGTCTATTTCAGTCACAATAAGCAGAAGCCAAATACAACACAACTGGCTGTTAAATACTAAGAAAACTTTTCATAAATAGACTATTAGGAAATATACGGCATGTAGCAGAAGTATAGATTATGCGTATTAGAAAGTTTAAGATCTTCATCATGTATCAGGTTTTTCTGTTTAAAAACCACGAGCCACTTGAACATGTTTTGTTTGTCCTTGCAAAAAGACCACAACACGTGGTTTTAGTCCATTCAGTGTAAGGTGTCTTTTTAAAAACTCATTAGGGGGTGAGGCAGCCAGATGGATAGTAAGAGAAAACATGTCCGGGATCGCCATAGAAATGGGCCTGCTAGCGAGCTATTGTATCACCTGGTCTCTTGTTTGGCAACTGAAGGACAGGCCCATTCAAGGCAAGTATTTCTCCCTGCCAGCCCTGCCGCTGAAGGTAATACATCTCATGTCTAGGAAAAGCCCGTCCTGCCTGCGCGTTGATTCATTTGCCTCTGAGAGCAAAATAGTTCAGGGAAACAGTTGGATTTTTTCTTTCATACGGGGAAAGTGTGGTTCTGTCTAATTGTGTTTTAAATACCCACTATTTTACTCTGCCCTCAACACCAGCCTTACCAAGGAATTGAAAACCACCTTTGAAATAGTAGTAAATGAGACTGAAACTTACTACAAAAGTGCATGTTAGCTAGCCAGTTTAAATAGGAGGGCTGAGTGTCCGTCCATGCATTTCTCTTTCTCAAATACCATGTTTTAAGAGCATACCACTTAGGTTTAGAAACCAGAATGTAAAAGAAACCTTCTCATTCCATCCCGCTCAAGTCTAATTGAAAATGCACATGTAAATAAATTCATGCATATTTCAATACTTAACAAAAATTAAACTCAAATACTCTGGATTTTCACACCACCTTACCTCAAAAGTACTTCATAATATTATTAGAGAATAACTATATTAATTAGCTCTATCAGCAGCATAATATTTCATGGATTATGTATTTATCTGCTTAATTATCCAATTCTTGGGTCCCTTTTAGATTTCAGTATGTAATATGGTAAGGGACATCTTAAAGCAAAATATCTGTTCTAAATTATTGATTTTTAAAAATTTTTAAATTTATTTTTGTATGTGTATGAATGTACTGTCTGCATGTAGGTTTGTGTACCCATGTTGTGCAATGCTGCGGAGGTCAGAAGAGGGTCTGGGATTCCCCTGGAACTGGAGCTCTCCTGGAATTGGAGTTACAGACAGTTCTTAGCCACCATGTGGGTGCTGGGGATCGAACCTGGGTCCTCTGCAAGAGCAGTCGGTGCTCTTAACTGCTAGGCTATCTCTCCAGCCCTGATTTCTTAAATGTAACAAAGGACCTATGCTTCCTGAAACCATTTGAAAGTTCTAATAATCCTTTCCCAGTAATTTTTCAAAAGAAATATAACATTCCACCCTGCCAATAGAAAATCATTATAGCCCATTCTTTAGCTTTATTGAGGTAAAATTGACAAGTAAATATGGTACATTTTCCAGCTATACAGCATGGGGTTTTGCTGTTACTAAAGACTGTGTAAAGTGAATGAAAATGATTACAGTTTACAATCTACTTAGTGTCACACAGACTATTAGTAAAAATATTTAGCAACATAGCCAATGGGAATTAGTTTTTGGTATTTGCTTTCTGTGTTTATTAATGAAGTTGTACTTTTGCTGTGCTTTTTAAAAATTGATGTTTCTTCCTCTTTTTGGAATTT
Source organism: Rhizomys pruinosus (assembly GCA_009823505.1). Taxonomy (NCBI): domain Eukaryota; kingdom Metazoa; phylum Chordata; class Mammalia; order Rodentia; family Spalacidae; genus Rhizomys; species Rhizomys pruinosus. The sequence continues at coordinate 2,934,438 of VZQC01014532.1, forward strand.
CCGGCTCCTTTCTTATTTAGTTGTAGAGGTGGCTCAAACATCAACACATTAAAGTAAAATACTGCATTTCATAAATCATGCTTTCATGCTGTTAATTTTGAACTAAGAGGGAAGTTTAGTTGAAGTGGTTGCAATCAGCAATGCAAGAAATCCCCACAAAACTGTGCTCAATTGTATTCAGAAATGACTTACTGGATTTAGGTTTCTGGCAAGCATTTGCTTTCTCTGCAAGGTGGTACATAAAATGATATTCTCATCTGTGAAATTACCCACAGAAACTTAAGGTACATTGCACAGATCATATGCTCTCATTAGGGAACCCAGAATCATTCATCCTTGAGCTAGCTTGCTTTCTAGTCTGAAAATGTGTGTTGTTTTCTTAAGCTGTGATATGGTGGTTTAAAAATGCCTTCTTGTGTTCTGGCACCTTCCACAAATGCACCGGTGCCCAGTAAATAAAGTAGCAGCCCATGTCCCTTTTAGCAAAAGCTATATATCTGTTCAGACTTGTAATTTGCTCTGTTTATATCCTTTGCCCTTGAACTCTGGTTATTAACGCAATGTTTCTCCAAATGATGCCATATAACTCTGCTCTGAGCACATTTGCCGTGACACCACACAAACATGCTAAGGGCCATGGCCAGCTGAGGAGGGGAAAATGACTGCTGAACTGTGGGAGCTGCAACTCTTGTCTTTAAATGGAACAGCTATAAAACTATTACAGTTAATATTCAAATTGCAACAAGCTCAGAGCCAGATATTGACAGCTAATATTTTGAGGTCTGCTTGAAAAGTAAATTTTGACAAAGTAGCTTTGATTAAAAATAAACAACCAGGATACTTCCCTCAAGAAATAGACTCAAAACCTACCAAAAGAATTAAAGTGAATGTCCTAATTGTACTTCTCTAAGAATGAATCAATTATTTAATCCAATAATCATTGGATTTCAGGTATAGAGATGAATTTTCATTCCATTACAAACTATACAATGTGTATGTGAGAAACTGTGGACCAAACTCTTCTGTGCAATCCAAGAGATATACCAGGCTTTTTTTTTTTTTTTAAAAACATTAACTGGTATATCTTATATGAGACAACTGGACATTGGCTGGTTTTAATGTGTTTTCATGGAAAAATATCTACTAATTAATATATGAAATTTTGGACACAGAGTGGGACTAACTTCCCTTTAGAATGTCTTGGGAGGAGATACACTGATTAACCAAATTAATAATTTAGGTGAGAGCACAGAGGGTCTGTACAACCTACTTTGCAACGGAAATTGTTCTTAGTCTCTTTGCTTTACAGAAAAATTCCCTTATTTTCAATGTGGTGTCCCAGCAGTAGCTTGTGCCTTTTAGCTGATTTTAAAATGGTGTATTTGCTTCAAAGTAATGGTTTCAAGAATGTTGAGTCTCTCAAAAATCTTCATTTTAACAGTCTCTCATTAGAGTGACTGTCTTTCACTACAGTGACTTGGTATAAAAATTACTTTTATTTTCTCAACTTGTTTTGAAGAAATCATTCACAGGATCTCAAGTTAATGTGTATATCTCCTTTGCCAAACCCCAGTTTATGCCTAATGCAGCTCATGCCAAAAGGCCTATATGATCATGCAATATCCCTTCAAATGTGAAATTTCATGTAGAAATTAAGTTGCTCTGCAAGTCAGGACACATATCTACATGCTGGGTCCTTTGCCTTCCCAGAGAAGAAAAGAAACTTTTAGTCGCTTCAACTGAATCCAGTATTATTTGTTTTTAACACACGTAACATTATCTGAGGCAATTTTCATGTTCATGAACATTCATGCAAGTGCTGTCAATAGAAAACAAATAATGTTTAGGTGTCCAAGAACACCATACAAACCTTACAATGTTAGATGTTTTCTGGTAAAGGAGAATGAAGTAACTCTGTTCCAAAGAAGATATATTAAAAATTCTCACTAAAACCTTTTTTTGTGTGTGAATATAGACCTGTCCACTTTCTTCCTCTGATGACCTATCCTTAAATAAAAGGTTTTGCACATCTAATAAATGTCACTAATCTTGTGACTTTACTTTGAGCATGTAACTTAGCTAACAATTCTAAAAATATAGAGAAGTAAATTAGGATAAAATATGGATGATGTCATTTCAAAGCTTCCTGAGTCCTAAGACTTCATTTTTCATGGATGAGAGGTTGCAGAGGCAGACACTTTAACTACATCAATCATTCCTGAATCCTCCATGATGACTGTACCTGGGCTCTGTATTGAATTAAATGTATAAGCCAATGCCCTCAAGTGTTTATAATTTAACAGAATTTGACTGAACAATAACAGAATCCTGGACTACACTATTATGACATTATGATTAAAATAGATCTTGAGTTTAAATATTCCTCGTTGTATATTTCATTCACAAAATGATGATTCCATTACGATAGGAAAACTCAGCTTGATGATCCTCATTCCTAGGTCATCTTCCACAATGAAATAATTACTAAAATGTTCATGAGACTGAAACTCTTTATAATATTAGATGTGTGTTTTTTTCTATAATTGAGAAGGAAAGTTGTATTATTTGGTAAAGATCATGTGTTTAAGTCTTGATAGAATGAGAGCAAAGCTTATTAAAGAATCTGAGTGACTTGAACTTTGCTGATGCTGCACAGATTAAACTTTGGATTGTCAACCTTAGCCTACTAATTAAATGCATTTACATGCATCCAAGTTTATATATGCTATAATTATATGAACCCTAGTTTTAAACATTTAGTTTCAATCTATTGTAATTTCCCATCCATGATTTCCCAATTCATTGTTCTTTACCTAAATGAAACTACTTCTAAAATTCCCATAGTATTATTTTGGTTGTAAGATGCCATTTTCCTTTCTCTGATGTCTCTTTCTTTGTATTATGTAGTTTTGTCAGTTCTTTTCATGAATCCTGTCCCCAACTATTCCCAAGCACGAAGTTTTCAAGAGATTCTTATGGTAATTCTGTTAAGTTATTATGTAGTGCATATTGTTACAAATCAGTCAAGGACTGGACTGGGGGAGTCTTTATTTTCCTGGTTGTTTCTCTTGTTCTGGTATTAGTATTTTTTTTTTTTTTACTTTTGGAAAAATGTTTATTTTATCTCTTAACTTCTAGATGTAGGTATCACAAGACAAAGTTCTGAAAACAGATGTCTACACATGTATTTATAAATAAATATTTACAGTTATATTATATTCTTAGGCATTTGCAAATGTGTAAAAGTGAAACATTACTTACAAGAACAAGGTATATGAGAGAAGAGAAATACAATCTTGAGAAATTTTTAAATTCCACTTTTTGTGGGTATGTGTGTACCTACACATGTGTACCATGGCACATGTGTGTAGGGCCAAGGACAATGCAGGAGTTGGTCTCTTCTTCCACTATGCAGGTCCTGGAGATTGAACTCAGGTCATCAGGGTTGGTGTCTTGGTATCAGTTGCCTTTTACGCCTAGAGCCATCTTGCCATCCGAGGGGCAATACATTATTAATTTGCTTTTTTTTTTTTGTATGTTAAAATTCTTTTTTATCTCCATTTTTATTGATGTTTTATGTATTTCATACATAATTTTTCAATTCAGTTCAGGCATATTCCCCTTTCCCATCCCCCCCACCCCACCCCACCCCATGCATTCTGCCATAGCTATCCTGCATCTTTCTCTTAGTCTTTTTTTTATGCTTAGGAATTCACATTTTCCTCCATTAATTTTATATTACTCTAAAATATGGATACATACTCTTCACCCATATACAGTAATTACAGAGTCTGAGAATAACTGCTGGGAGGATTCTAGAGCCTGTTGAGAGATTCACATTATGACAACATAGTTGCTTTCAGATAAACAGAAATATAACAATATTGTCATTCAGCTTGCCTTCCATCTGGGAGATTTGGTGTTAGCATCCACAAATGAGGGAAACATTCTCTGTCTTTCTGGGACTGTGTTACTTCACTCAGCATAATGGCTTCGAGCTCCATCCATTTACCTGCAAAGTTCATAATACCATCTTTCTTTACCGCTAAATAGTACTCCATTGTGTAGATGTACCACGTTTTTGTCATCCACTCATCTGTTGAGGGGCATTTGGGTTGGTTGCAGCTCTTTGCTATTGTGAAGAGAGATGCAATAAACATGGATATGCATGTATCTTTGTGGTAGGACGAGTCTTTGGGGTATATACTTAGGAGTAGTATGTTTGGGTCAGGTGGTAGGCTCAGTTTGAGTCTTTTAAGGGTTCTCCACACTGCTTTCCATAGTGGTTGTACAAGTTTACATTCTCACCAGCAGTGGATGAGTGTTCCCCTTTCCCCACAACCTTTCCAGCATCTGTTGTCTTTTGTTTTCTTGATCTTAGCTAGCCATATTGGAGTGAGATGATATCAGAGATTGGTTTTAATTTGCATTTCCTTAATTATTAATGATGTTGAACACTTTTAAAGATGTTTCTCTCAGCCATCTTTAATTCCTCACTGGTGAAGACTCTTTTCAACTCTTTACTCCATCTTTTGAGTAGGTCATTTATCTTCTTTCTTCTTTGTTTTTTGAGTAGTTTATATATTCTTGATGTTAATGCTCTGTCAGATGTATCACTGGTAAAGATTTCCTGCCACTCTGTGGGTTTTCTCTTCACCTCCTTGATTGTTTCTTTTGCTGTACAGAAGCTTTCGAGTTTTATGAGGTCCCATTTGTCAACTGTTGACCTTACTTCCTGTGCAGCTGCTGTCTGATTTAGAAAGTCTTTTCCTATGCTTATGTCTTGTAGGTTGTTGCCAACTTTTTCTTCTATCACCTTCAGGGTTTCGGGCTTCATGTTGAGATCTTTGATCCACTTGGAGTTGATTTTTGTACAGGGCGAGATGTAGGGGTTTAATTTTGTTCTTCTACAGATGATGATCTAATTTTGCCAGCACCATTTGCTGAAGATGCTATCCTTCCTCCACTGAGGGTTTTTTGCCCCTTTGTCAAATATGAGGTAGCTGAAATTGTCTGAGCTCAAGTTTGGATCTTCGATTTTGTTCCATTGGTCAACAGGTCTGTTTTTGTGCCAGTACCAGGGCTGTCTTTATGACTATGGCCCTGTAATATAGTTTGAAGTCTGATAGGGCAATCCCCCCTGTATTGCATTTTTCACTCAGGGTTGCTTTAGCTATTCGGGGTCTTTTGTTTCTCCATATGAATTTAAGGATTTTTTTCTCCGAGTCTGCGAAGAAGCTCATAGGAATTTTGATTGGGATTGTGTTGAATCTGTATATCAATTTGGGTAAAATGGATATTTTTACTATATTAATTTTCCCAATCCATGAGCATGGGAGTTCTTTCCATCTTTTGATGTCATTTTCAATCTCCTTCAGGGGTTTAAAAATTTTTGTTGTAGATGTCTTTGATATCTTTGGTTAGGTTTGTTCCCAGGTATCTTATTATTTTTGAGGCTATTGTGAGTGGGAAGGTCCTCTTATATTCCTTCTTCACTTGTTTATTGTTGGTGTAAAGAAAGACTACTGATTTTTCTAGGATAATTTTGTAGCCCGACACTTTACTAAAACTCTTAATCTTAATTTCTAGAAGTTTTCTGGTGCAGTTTCTAGCATCCCTTAGGTAAAACTATCATATCATCTGCAAAAAGGGATAGCGTAACTTCTTTTCGGTATTTGTTTTTTAGAGTATTTTTTCCTTTCGTTTAACTTTCTTTTAAGTAATATTACTTTACTGTCCATTTGGTTAGTTTTCATGTAAAAAATATTTTATGGGGCTGGGTATGGCAATGCACATTTTTAATCTCAGCATTCAGGAGGCAGAGGAGGTGGATCTCTACGTATTGGAGGCCACCAGATTGGTCCTCACAGCCAGGCCAGCCAGGCTAGATGGGGAGACTATTACTATTGCTATCCACCTCCCTCAGTTTTCCTGTGTTGGGATTTCAGGCCTGGGCCACCCACCCTTCCTCCAAGCTGCCTTCTGCGGTATAGCTGATCCCCACAACCTGTACAGCCTGGCACATCTGCTGCCATCAGTTCTTCTTGATATTTCCTTGGTTTAGGATTCTGTGTTCTCAGAGTCACCAAATTAGTTATCAGTCAGGCTTTTCTTTTCCACTTGCTTTTTAAATTTTCTCACTTTTCTTGCTTTTAAATTCTGTTTCTGTCTTCTCTCCATTGTTTTTTTTTTTTCATGCTTTTTATCAAACCAAACCAAACCAAACCCTTTATTGTATGTTATCAGTCTGTAGCCATGCCAGTGAAGTCTGACATATGTACTCAAGCCACTGTCCTCACCCTGAAGACAGTTTTTTGTTTTGCTTCATTTTATTTTGGTTACCCATATGTTAGGCTGTTACAGGTGTTTATTTGTGTTCATGTCTGTCTGTATACCGATGTGCTACAGCATGCATGCAGAGGTCAGAGGTCAAATTGTGGGAATCGGTTCTCTCGTTTCATGTGGCCTCCAGGGATGAACTCCAGTCATCGGGCTTGGTGGCAAGTGCCTTTACCTGTTGAGCCATCCTGCTAGCCCAAGAGCAGTTTATTTTATTTAAAATTAAAAAGCACTTCGTAATTCAAAATGGAAATACTCAGGTTTTACAATTTATTTTTTTAAAACTTCCAAGGAAATGCTAATTTTACCCATCAAATGTTTTAGTGTTTTCCAAGAATATCCCAATATTTTATCATTGAAATGCTCTTTTGAAGTAGTGTATGATAACATTACCATTTGATTAGTCCCAACTAATCCTATTAGACAGGACAACTGATTACGAAGTGAAATAGGCAGAATGAGTGATGAAGAATTGAGTTTGGCATTGGACGTGACAAAGTAAAAGTCACCAACACACTAAAGATTAATTTCTATTATAAGATTATTGAAAACTGAAAATTGAAACAGGATAAATAGACTACAGAAGAGTTATATTCAGTGATGTAATATTTAATGAAAGCAAATTACTCCTAATTCAACATGTGTAAATGAACTCTAATAAAACTGAGTGCTAGTCCTTAAATACCCCTATGTAAAGCATCCAAATAAAATCTGCTCCTTAACACGAAAATATTAAGGAAATTATTCTTTGTAATGTGTGCTCCTTTGTGTTTCTTTTGAATAAACATAATACCTTTACACTTGTTTCTTGAATATTTTTTCCATATGTTTCAATTAGCAAGAAAACTGGTACAGACCTAAAAATGAACAGTAAGATTATCACTTTCAAGAATTGTACATAGTGTAGCAAAAGCTGAAGTAGATATAAAATAAGACTTAAAAATTTTTCCAGCTTTAATATCATTCTCATAAGCTTCAAAAGTCCAGTGTAATATATTTCAGGCCTGTGAAGGTCAATACAAAGTGACAGATTGAAATACTGTACGTGACTTGCAAAAGTCATTTTTGGGTTAGCTGTTTCCCAAGACTTAAGTTAAATTAAACATACCTTTCAGAAGATTTTAAAGAAAATTGTGTTGTGATTTTGTTTTCAAGGAATATCATTTTCATCCCTGGTTGTCAAATAGATATTACTATTGAGGGAACAAACCTAATGGCATGTAGCAAATAATGATTAAGGGCTGCCCCACTCCTTAAAGAAATGATATTTTTATCATTGGAAATTAAATGCCAAAGATTTTTCTTAAACCTGGAAACTTCTAACTGAGGTTTTAATTGAGAGAGAGAATTTCATTGTGTTTACCAACAAATGATTTGATCTAGACATGGCTGGGTTCAAGTACCACATCTGTCATTTATTAGCAAGCTACTTAACCTGTCTGTGGTAGCCAGTTATCTTCTGTGTAAAACAGAGATAATAACTGGTGTCTGTCACACCCAGGGAGGCAAGGATCCAGTGTCTGGTTCAGAGAAGATTTACACTTCATTAACAATCATTGTGTTTTTGACATTTGTTTAAAATTTCATTTATTAATTTTATTGTGTGTACATGGAGGAGGAATGGTGATGGAGGGGTGGGGGATATAGTGGTAGGGGTTAGACCAGGACATATATGTGGAGGTCAGAGGCAAACCTGTGGGCTGCGAGTTCTCTCCTACTTTGTGAGTCCCAGGGACTAAACTCAGGTTGTCAGGATTGATAGCCAGCACCTTTACTTGCTGAGCCATCTAAGTCCTGATTATCCTGTCTCTGCCTTCCAAGTGGATTATAAGCTCACACAACATCTAGAAAATGTCTGTTGATGAATGTATCATTGGTTCTGTGTATCTATTACCATCATCACTCACTTTTCTAACAACTCACATTTTGGTGATGTTGGTTTTACATGTAACTCAGAGATATAGCTCCCAAAAGAAGATATTGTATAACCAGTTCCAATTTGTTCACTTTCCATCACTCTCTGGTATTTTGCACACTCTAAGACTCTTGTTGCTTGATGGTGGCAGCTTTCAGAGTGCAACCTCACTGCTGTTATCTCTTTCTGCAGAAGATATACAGTTGAGACTTTACCTTTCGCCTTGAAAAATTATCTTTTCCTTCTCTTCCTTTATAGAATCTCCCATCATGTGTGCAAAGACAGCAGTAAGTGTCTTCTTGGTCCTTGAAGTTGGCCAAGGCAGGCCCTGAAGTAGAGTCAATGTCCATACCACATATTCCAGCACAGAGGACACCATAGTGTAATCACATCAGTCTTGAACCTTCAGTCATACTTTTTTGAAGCCAAGTCTATATACAAATCACAATGTAAAGGAAAGATTTGGTATTGTTTTATCATTTTCACTTTATTTCTTTTTCAGAATAAAGAATTTGTTACCTTCAATCTCCAGTGATGGTTAATGAATTTAATGGTGGCTAATGAACTTAATTTTTAGGGAGAGTACATATATATATATAATATTAGTTACTTTCTGTTGCTTGTGATTAAACGCTAACATGACCAAGGGAACTTTATAAAAGGAAGAGTTATTTGAGCTTACGAGTTGCGGTTCTGGGATTAGAGTCCATTGTGGCGGGGAGGCAGGCAGCTGGAGCTGGGCAGCAAGCCAAGGGTCACCTCTGCATGCGCACAGGAAGTCAAGAGCGAGAGCGGGAGAGAGACTGGCGTTTCGTAAGGCTTGTTAAACTCACTTAAGCCTGACCCAATGATGTGCGTCTCCAGCATGGCCACACTTTCTAAGACCTCCCAAAACAGCTCCACCATCTGGGGACAATAATGTCCTGAATACGTGAAGCCATGAAGTGTCATCTCATTCAAACCACCAGATATAGCTATATTATTATATATATATATATATATATATATATTCATTAATTTTCCAGGAGGTTTAGACCTTAACCCAAGGCCTCATGCATTCTAGAGTTCTACTGTGGATCCATGCATTCAGTCCCCTCAGCTTAATGAATTTTTAAGGTACAGTCTGTTTCATAAGAAGTTCCCAACCACTGCAGATCCACATAGTCAAGGACGTCATTTCATTTTATTCACCTGGAGAGTAAAACTTGAGGCCCTCAAACATCCAGATCTTTGAGGGTATTCTTGATGGCATGAACACCCCAGGCATGTGGTGGACAGAACTTACAAAGACAGGCAGAATGTCTACCTGTGAGCCGGTGAGACCCTACACACCCCAGAAAAGACAGGAGGTTGTAAGAGAAACAGGCACAGGCCAGGGATGGGGCCAGCTCCTCCTCTTACCACATTGTCTAGAGAAGATTCAACTTTTAGCCATCCTCTTGATAGACTAATGAACGTTTATGTAATTAATATATGACATATTTTAAAGAGAAAATAGCTGGGCGTGGTGGTGCACGCCTTTAATCCTAGCACACTGGTGGCAGAGGCAGGAGGATCCTTTTGAGTTCAAGGCCGGCCTGGTCTACAGAGTGAGTTCCAGGACAGCTGGGGCTACAGGGAGACACTGTCTCAAAAAAAAGAGAGAGAAAATAAATGTATTAGTTAGCTTCCTGTCACTTGGCCAAACTTCTCAGAGAATCAATGGGAAACTTATCTTGGCTCACAGTTTCAGATGTTGCAGTTTGTAGTTAAGCCGGTGGTAATGCAAGCATGATGGCAGTGCTGTGTGGTAGAACAAAGTCATTTACCTCTTCGCAGCCAGGAAGCACATAAAGGGAGAGCAGTCCTAACATTGCCTTGAAGAGCATGCACCTTAATGACCTAACTTGATTCCTCCACTTCATTTATCTCTTAATGGTTTACCACCTCCCAAGAGTTGCAGCCCGATGATCAGACCTTCCAGCTTGGCTTTGGAGGAAGATTTAAAAACCAAACTATGAGAAACAGTCTTCATGGAAAATTAAAACAATACTATAGTTTGCATCTAGAATGCTTCCCCAAAGGCTCACCTGTTGGGGGCTGAGAGCTAGTAGGACATGGGACCCAGTAGAATGAATTTCTATTATTGGTAGTGTGCTGGATAGCTTTAGTGTCAACTTGACACACCTGGGTTGAGGGAGCCTCAATTGGGGAATTGGCTCCATTGGATTGGCCTGTGGCCACATCTGTGGAGTATTGTCTTGATGGTCGAGCAGTGTGGGAGGGCCCAGCCCACAAGAGTGGTGCCACTCTGGGTGGGTTGTTGTGTACTGTACAAGAAGGCAGGTTGGGCATGAGCCAGGGGAGCAAGCCAGTGAACAGTACTCCTCCATGGCCTGTGCTTCAGCTCCTGCCTCCAGGTTCCTGCCCTGAGTTCCTGTCTTGGGCTCCCTTAGTGATGAACTGTGACCCAGGAGATGTAAGCTGAATAAACCCTTTCCTCCCCAAGTTGGTGTCGGTCAGAGTATTTTGTCACAGCAATGGAAGACAAACTACAACAGGTAGTTTCCTGCATTACTTTCCTATGCTGCTGTGATAAAACACTGAGCAAAATGGACTTGAGAAGGAAAGGGAAGATTTGGCTTATACATCCCAGAGCACAATCCATCACAGAAGGAAATGAGAGCAGGAACTTGAGGCAGGAACTAGAGCAGAGACTATGAAGAAATGCTTGCTAGCTTGCTTCTCTGGCCTGAAATTCCAATGCTCTGTGGTTTGGTTAAGTGGTTAGGAAGCATCTTTAAATTAGGCCGGGCGTGGTGTTGCATGCCTTTAATCCCAGCACTCTGGAGGCAGAGGCAGGCAGATCAAGACTAGCCTGATCTACATAGTGAGTTCCAGGAAATCTGGTGCTAAAGATAAAAGAAAAATAAATAAATAAAAAAGAAGCACGTTTAAATTAATGAGCACATGTCACATTCTTCTATATCTCTGATTATTATTTGGTATCAATGAATATAGTGAATTAATCTTTTCTAGAAAAGAAAATAAGTCATACTCAAACATGTGTTAGAGGCAAGTAAGAAACAAAAGAGAAGTGGGAAAAGGGAGAGGCACCTCTCTACTGGCTCTTGAGCTAGGAAAATTATTTAATATCATGGAAAAGAATGTAGCCTCCTTACACGTTTTGAAATGTCACCTTTGAAGTTTAAGATTAATGCAGAAGTGTTCGGGCAATTGTCACTGCCAGATATCAGGAACCTTTTCAATGCTAGCAACTTGCTCCTGGATAACACACTTTGAACTTTCCTGTTGCTGCCCCTCTTGACGCTCACTCTAATAAATTCCCCTCTTTTCTTCCTCTTTCTCCTCCTCTTATACAAACACACACACACACACACACACACACACACACACACACACACACACAATTTACCGAAAGAAAAATTTAAAATATAGGAGACATAATATTTTGAGTAAGGCAAAGTGTTAGGTCCTTGTACTGAGTAGTATATACATCCACCAAATACTAAATTCTTATACCTCTATGATACTTGGAACCTTACTTTATGTTGTTTGTATGAGTTCTCTTATATGCAATTTGGATAAGGTTAGCTATATCCATACATATTTTTAATCTACACTGATTATAACTAAACTGCATACCTATCTGCTTAAATTACATAATCAAAATTTCTTAATGTATGAAATATGCTTTCTCCATCCCCTAATAAAATCCACCTAGTGTGTGAAAATATACTCTGAGAGAATATTTATAATGATTTAAGGTATGGCACTAAGAGTTCTTATCAATTAATAAGGAACCCCATAGAAAAAATGGGCAAAATGTGAACAGTGAATTCAGAGAAGAAAATAAAAATAAATGCAAAAAATCAAATAATTGAGAAAACAATGATGAAATTATTAACTTTCTACAAATATGATTTGAGAAATACTGATAAATGATGCCAAGTGATGCCAAGGATAAATGGTTATGTGTAGTTGTTAAGAGCTGGTAAGAAATTCTGTGTTATTAAATGTAAACTGGCCTAACAATGCTATGTTCAGGAATTTATGTTATAAATGTTTTCTAATCACAACTCCACCGAGATTTATGTATGAGATTTTCAAGTTAGAATTGCGAGTGAGTAAAATACTAGAATAGTCCCAAATCTATGAAATGGACACGTGATTCTGTTAGCCTTGGTATGTCTGCCTGGAACTCCAAGCTTCCCTTATAAGTGCATGTGGGACAAGACAGCTAAGACAAAGCAAGTAGAAAAATTATGGAAAATAATGTTTGTATGCTGACATGCAAAACAGAGTGTGTGTTTAAAAGTGACTGCAACTTAACCTAGAGGAGTTCGAAGGATGGTCAAAGAATCGTAGAAAGGGAATCTTTCCTGAAAATGGATGAATGCAAGGAAAAGATTAGATGAGAAACTGAAGAAAGGAATTCAGGAAAACGAAAGTTCTTGAGATTTGTTATTCCCACTCTTTAAGCATTCAAGAATAGAATACATTTGGGTATGGTGTAACTAACAACAGAAAAAAGTCAATTACCTGGGCTTTTTTAAGTTGGGAGGTCTTTTATTACATTTTCAATTTCTTCATATATTATCGGTCTGTTTAAGCTGTCAATCTCTTCTTAGTTTAGCTTTGGTGATTCCCCGGATTGCAGATATTCATCCATTTCTCTTAGGTTTTCAAATTTAGTAGAGTATAGGTTTTTAAAAGTATTCCCGTATGATTGTCTGGATCTTTTCATTGTCTGTTGTGATATTTTCCCTTTCATCATGAATTCTATTGATTTGGGGTTGCTCTTTTGGGTAATTGAGCTAGGGGGTCTGTCTATCTTGCTTATTCTCTCAACCAACTTTTGGATTTGTTGATTTTTTTTTTTTTGTATTGTTTTGTTTGTTTCTATTTCATTAATTTATGCTCTGATTTTTGTTATTTCTTCCTGTCTCTTGCATTTAGGGTTTATTTGTTGGTGACTTTCAAGCGTTTTTACCTGCAATGTTAGCTCATTTTTCTGTGCTTTCTGTTTTTTATTTTTATTTTTTTTAATATAGGGACTCAGGGCTATAAATTTCCCTCTTAGGACTGCTTTTAAACTGGCCCATAGGTTTGTTGTGTTGTACTGTCATTGTCATTTAGTTCCAGGAATGCTTTTACTTCTTTCTTCAACAAAAGAACTAAAAAAAAAAAAAAAAAAACTCTGGAAAGACTCAGAAAAAGATGGACATGTATGGCAGAGTGCAGGGACTCGGATGGGGTGGGGGACATGGAAAGGGAAGTGGCTCTAGATTTGATTGAGAAATGATGTATGACCTATCATTGAGAAATGATAGAAAAAGTTTAACAACAATAAAAAGTCAATTATTTCATTTTAATGTAACGAGTCCTTAAATAGTTAAAGTCCATTCTTACGGACTTGGAGCAGTTCTTCCTGTACTCTGGATATTAGTGCTGCTGGCACCCATTCTACCTGCCTGGTCCTTGCTTGTTTTATCCAGCAGTGTGTGATGCTCATGTCAAAGTGTGGTTGTCTTCTAGCTCTGTAGTCTGGTCATGTATACAGGAAGATTGTAAAGATCATTCCACATTTCATTTTCAAAATATTATTATTATCTGATATACCTAATATATTTTGCTCTGCTATAAAATGAAGGTTTAGCTTAAGTTTTTTTTCTCAATAAGGGATTAATCAATCAACCAATTCCAAATATATCACGTTTTTCATTTTCTCACTAAGGTGTATGTTTATAATGAATAAATTATCATATACAAATAGGTGTGTTTTCAATATTTCCTTTCCTACAGCTGGTTCTTAATTATATGTTTGAGTAGTGTTTTTAAATATAGTAAAATAAAGTTCCAATAATATTCTTGCTCTATGAAATCCTTGACTGTATTTATGTGCAATTTCTTGGAGTCAACTCGTTAACTCTATCTCAATGTTGTTTGAAATTGTAGTTAATATACAGATATATTTATAAAGATATACCTTTTTAATATTGAATTATCTCATCTGATATACATTTGTAGATCACACTTAATTGGATGTTCTTTTATGGTATCTGGTAAAATGTTGTTTTGTTGTTTTATCCAAGCAGATACTGCTTATTTCCAATTAATATTATTCCTAGAAAATGTGCTTTTATTATTTTTCTGAATGTCCTTCATGTTCAGCCTGGGTTTTTACTTTTTATTTTTCTCTCTTTTTGAGACAAGGACTCCCTCTGTAGCACCAGCTGGCCTGGAACTCACTATGTGGACCAAACTATCCTTGAACTCACAGAAATCCTCTTACCTCTGCCTCCAGAGTGCTGGGATTAAAGGTGTGTGCCACCACACCCAGCTAGATTGTGCCTGTTTTAAGAAAGGATGCTGTTGTTATAATATGGTCCTCATGTATCTCACAATCCCCTGATGAACTGATTATATGTGTTTCATCACTTTTTATTCTGTTAATTTCTGTAAAATTCTTAATAACCACAGTGTCTAATTATGATGCATTTACATTTTCAGTTTTAATCCTTATTTTTTCAAGTCTTCCCTTGCTATTACATTAACCAGAATCTCTAGCATAGTGTTAGCTGTCAGTTTTCTCACTCGTCTTTGGGTACTTTTGATGGGAATTGTTTAAATATTCCAGCGTGAAATTTGATATGGACTCTCTGTTTCTTATGGTTGAAGCATTTTCTGTCTTACCTTATGTTTTTCCGTTGTTTTCTATTTAAATTATGTGTGGTATTTATAGGGCAGCATCACAGTGCACTGACTCAGAGAGAGCTGGGTAGTCAGACTCTTTATATTTACATCACTGCATCGTTTAACTTTCCTGGGTCTCACTCAGAAGTGTGAAGGAATTAATAGGATCTGGTCTACTAAATGATTTCATAAAATTAAAAGAGTTCAGTATTAAAAGAGTTTAAAAGGTCTAGGTACAGATATTTCAAATGCATTACCATTACCATTATTATTATTACTATTGCATACATATGCTCTTGTAAGTACAAACTTCATTCAATGTAATAACTGATATGAGCAGATTCCTTCATGCTACATCATTTTGGCATGTGGGGGACACATACTGCTTGACCCACTCCAGGACTATACTGGCTTACATTTGTATCTATCTATCTATCTATCTATCTATCTATCTATCTATCTATCTATCTATCATATTCTTATTTTGTAAATAAGGAACTCTACAATCTTGTATGTGTGTGATCTTAATAAATTTTTGTATGAAGTTGACAGTAATCTCATTGAATGAGTTAAAAAAAGTCTGTCTTTTATGTCTTGAAGTACTTTATTTAAGAAAATTCCTTACCCAAAAATTCTATAGAACTTACCCTCCAAAGCCTGGAGGATATTTTTAGGGACAGATGCATGACAATATTTATCTGTCTTTAATCACTGGTGTACTCAGATGTTTTTTTTTTCTCTTGACAGAACCTTAATGCTTTGTCTTCTAGTAATAATATTAATATTTTTCTATGATTTCTATTTTGCCACAAAGGAAAATACAGTATTCTTTTAATTAAGTTATAGATTTCTGTAAATTTGAGAATATTTTTTTCTTACTTTAATGCTATGTTCATGCTTTATTTTCAAGGTCTTTTAAAAAATTGCTGGGACTCACTGGATATTTATCCATTTTCTTGGTGTCTCCTGAGACTATGTTTGGATGTGATATTATAGATTTTATATTTTCATTCAGACTAATTTTTGGTTTTAAGACTATTTAAATTTACTCTGGGGATATTGTTCATGTTTTTCCCATGGAATGTCTAGATCATATTTGTCCAACATTTCTTGTGTTTCTTGTATTCTGGATTTCATCATTTCTTCAGTTCCCCCCTGAGTAAGTGTATAATACTTAATCCATGAATATGAGCTATGTATCCATTAAATTACAATAGAACTTTCCCCCAAGGGTGTTGGTGGGCAAAAGAAACATATATCTCCATCTTCTAGCAGTTCAGAGTTTGACAGAGAAATCAACTTTAGGAAAAGAAGGGTGCATATTACAAAATTATGAAAAAGTTAGGAACAGAGGGAGGGTGAAAAGGGGTGAGGGAGGGAAGGAAGTAAGAGGGGAGGGAAGAACAGAAAGGAAAAGTGGATGAAAGAACAATGAAAAGAAAAAAGAAGGCTAAAATAGAGGTGATTTCCTAGCCAGGTACTATGAAATAGCAACTCTGTAACTAAGGGACAGTCGTGATTTGCTTAGCTCAAAGGATTATGATAAAAACATTAGTGCGATTCCATCCACTGAGCTCTAGTCAGCCTATCCAGAGTCCCTCACTTTAAGCAGTCTGGTTCTTCCTTACTCAACAGTAATCAGCCGCCAATATTTCCTCAGCTAAGAATGGGTTCTACTGGCCATTACTGCGGTTCTGTGTTGGGTTTTTATGTGGTTGAGCTTGCATGGGTCTTGTGCATGCTGACACCATTGCTGTACATTCATATGAGCAGGGTCCCAGGAGATCATAAGATTATTTCCATGTGGTCTTACAATCTTTCTGCCCTCTATTCCGCAATGTTCCCTGAGCCCTAGGCGAGTGAAACTGAGTGGCCAGGGAGACTAATTCACAATAAGCCTTAATGCAAATGACAGAATGTATGAATTCCAGGTGTGTGTGTGGGGGGGGGGGCGTTTCTGCGAGGGTGCCTGTGGAGAAGGGGGTATAAAGGTGATCAAGACAGATTGAGATTCTATGTATGAAATACACAAAAATTAAATTGAAGAACACTTTTAATTCCTGAAAAGTATCTTTGACACTTTACCAAAAATTAAGTACAATCTGTAAGGAGGGTGGGGTAAATCTTAAACTTTCACATTCAGTGAAGAATGCTTCCATGTTCAGTGTCCCTTTCATCCTTAATTGTGTCCCACACTTCGTAAAATACCATCCAGGAGATTCTTACTTCTTGTGTCCTGGTGCCTCAAGTGTACAGTTCTCACACTATGGAAATATGTCTCTTCCACAATGAAATACCTATTTCTGTTTTAGCACACATGCTCAGTTACTCCTTTCTTCAAACAACCCACTTTAGGACTCTATCCAGGAAGTGCCTTATAGCAGTCTTCCCCTAATGGTATCATTAAGGGATACCTCATGATCACACGAACGACCCGTGAAGTCATGAATCTCCCTCCAAGGCACATAATCTCCCTTGGGGGGAGATTTGCAGACCCCCTCCTCCAAGCACTCTGCTTCCCTTTAATATCCATTGAAAGGCATCCATTCCTCTCTGCTTCTTAACCCTGTGTCCTTCTTTCATAACAACACATATTTTTGTTGCTTACTACTTGAGGGACCCAGCTACAAGGATGAAGCAAAGCATAGATTTCATATTGTAAATTCAGAAAAAGTTAATAAAGATCCCCCCAAGGTGTAAAAGGAATTTGTTTTAGCCTACAATCTTCTTTTTTTGTGGTGTCCATTTGATTATTATCCTTATGTTTTTAGATAGATTAGTTCCCTAATGTGGCCTGAAATTGTTTTATGATTAAATTATCAAGATGCATCAGACAATGTTTCTGTGTACATGGGTTCTTTTCCTTTCATTCTTCTTGAATGAACCACAGTTCCTCTCTGTGGCTTTCCCTATGCTGTGGTTCCTTAGGAGCTGATTCTCCCCTTTCCCTATGCTGTGGTTCCTTAGGAGCTGATGGTCAGACAAACTGACCCCTGATAGGTGTGAAATTATCTAGGTTGTGTCAATCCTACGATCCTACTATACCACTTTACGACTCTTCACAAACCTATGGGATCAAGAAAGCAGAACCATGGCTTCCCAGAGATATTCAGAACCTGAACAAAACATTTTACTTTATGTTATATGGCATAAGAGACCTACATGGTAGATGAACCAATGCTGTTAGTTGTCTGACCTTAATATAGAGGTATTACCTGGTGTTACTGGGGTGGGCTCAATGCAATTCAAAGGATACTTTAAAGTAGAAGACAGTCACCACAGGAGATAGGTAAATCCAATATGCATAATCAATTCTCCCGATCATAGGCTTCATACATTCAGGAAGGAGCCATGAACACATGAATGTACGTCGTTTCTAGAATTTGGAAAGGTAACAACATAAAACACATTTCCCCAGAACCTCCTCCAAAAAGAAACAAAGCTCTACTGACACCTTGATTTTGACTCACCAAGACCTGTTATTTCAGACTTCTACATCCAGAGCAACAAGATAAAAAATTTGCATTGCTAAACCATTAAAATTGTCATAATCCTCTATCATAGTAGTAGGAGATGGATACAGGCATGGAGATAATGGGCCAAAATACAGATCAAAATAATATTTATTTATCTCAGAATTTTTCAGGTGTAGCTATTATTTGAGAAGCAAGATTAGAAAAATATGAATTCAAAATTGCCAGAAGGTTCATCCAGAAAGCTGATTTGTAAGAATGAGTTGAAGTAAATAGAGTTAAAGGAAAAGAAAAGTAGCCTTATCCCCTGTGCCCTATGGCTGAGTCAAACAGGAAAATCTATTCCCATTTCCCACTTGCTGGGATAAGTTGGATATTCTGTCGTTTATATTTAAAAATCTCAAACAGAGAAACTAAATATTTGCACCAAAGATTCCCATGAAGCACAACTAAGAGGAAGGAAGAGCATAGGATAGCTCAGGGCGTCTCCAAGCTAAGCCTCCCTCACTGTGGTCACAACATTTTTAAAAATCTAAACATATGTATGATTTGCAAATCAGCTCTTTCCCTTCTCCTTGACTAAGTCAATGCTTGGGTCCATAGAGAATCCAGCATCTTTGAAAGTCACATCTATACCTGTTAAATAAGCAGGGGGTCATTGGTCTGAAATTATCTCTGTAATTTGGGTTCCTGTATGATGAACAGTCACCTAACAGTATGCTAATAAACTAAGGCCTAATTTAGAAATCTACTTTTAGGGACACATAGCTGGGTCTCAGCCGATCACAAGCATGAAAGCTCTAGCTAACCAAAAGCTCCTAAAGGACTAGCCCATGTGCTAGCAGGAAACCCCTTTCCTGTTAGGGTCAACTATCTCAACTGATGATAACTTGCTAAAGTCTGATGCAGAGTAGACAAACTATTTCTGCATTGATTTTTGTTTTCTCTTTCTCTTTTATCTTTCTCTTTTTCTCTTTTCTCTTTCTTTCTCTCTGTTCTTTTTGAGTCCGAGTTCCCATGTAGCCCCAGCTGGGCTGGAACTCACTGTGGAAACCAGACTGGCCTCAGTCTCACAGAGCTCTGCCCAGCTGTTTGTTCTCTTATTCTTGCTCACTTTGCATTACAGATGAGCAAAAGACATAAATTAGAGGATAATCTGGTGATTTCAGTTTAAGTGCCCATCGTACACTCTTCCTTTGAGGTAAGCTTTCTCAGTTTAACAGCTTTAAAAACATGATCACTTAGAGAAACAAAGCCACCTTTGTTTTGTTTTCATTTTATTCATATTTATTTATTTATCAATTTATTTATGACAGGGTTTCTTGTATCTCAGACTGCTTCAAACTGACTGTGTAGCTGAGGCTGACCTTGAACTCCTGAACTTCTTGCTTCTTCTTCCTGAGTACTAGGATTGTACCACTATACCCATCCAGATTATACCATGCTAAGGGTTAAATGCAGGACTTGGTGCATGCTAAGCAAACACTGTACCAACTAAGATACATGTTGTATCCTAGTCTTAATGGAACTTTTGGAAGCTGGCTATCTTTTCCTGAGTTACTGTTTGCACAGAGTGTTTGGGCACATGTGTACATTTCTCTAAACTGGATTCAAGCCCAGTTTAACTAAAGACATCTGGAGAAAAGTGCATTGCAGTTTCTTTCCAACTCTGCCCCCATTCCAAGCCCATTGTAGCAACCTCCAAGATGGGCTTATAGGTCCAACCAGACCTTAACCAGAGGATCTCAATAGTGGTGTTTCCCCTCAATTTATTAAATGAACTCATAACTTTGGATCAAACCTTCAAAGAAAGAAAAATTCAACTACCTGCATCTCATTTCCCCCTGACCTCTGACCTTTGGCCCATCTTTTCTTCCTTACTTTATAGCATCCTGACCTTTAACTTATTTCATGCAGTTTTCTCCTGCATCCTGACTCCTGCCCTGCAGCCCAGTTGTAACCTGGTGTGGATGGGAGTATTCATGGAACTTACAAAATTATTGTGATGACTATTCACATTTGCAATGGATTTATATACTGAGTTTATAGAGGAAACTTCATTTTATTCCAGTACAGATAGAAATGGGAGAAAAGAGTGATCCTTCAGATAAACAGCTAAGAAACAAGTGCTTAGCATTGCTGTCACAGCTTTTCGCCTTGCTAATGCATGACCATGTTGCTAGTCATGTGATTATAAGGTAGTCACAACAGGGTAATTAAGACATCTAACACTTTGTTATTGTACCAATTCCATAGGAGATGGTAATTTTCCTCTTGACTTAAGAGTTCCGTACTGCAGTGGTCAGGAATGTGAAAGTTGTTTTTCTGCAGGGAATTGTTTCCCTAAGTAATGCCAGCAGAAAGGGAAAGAAAAGATTCGTGAAGAAGGTGATGTTTTCAAAAGGGTGCTACATAGGTTGAAGAGAAAGAAAAATCCACTCTTGGTTTAGTAAGTAAGCTGGAGAGTATTTTCTGGAGCCTGCAAAACTAAGGCTCAAGAAATTGATGCATCAGATACTCCATCCCCTTTGATAGATAAATATGCAAAGACAAAGCTAAGTAACAGTGTGAACCACTAGTCTAGGCTACTTGGGCACGCAGAAATCCTACATGTGCACTGTTGGCAGTTTACAAGAAAACAGTATCTAAACTTTACAAGGAAAAGAATTTCCATAGTCTCCCTTTGGATGGAGATGGTGAACAGATGTAAAGATCTTTTCCAACCTTTCAAATTTTATTTCCCTCCTTAGCTGCTTCTTTACATGAAGGTTGCATGTATAGTGGCAATTTGATTTTGGACACAGTTGTATGTAGTGTTTTGTTTTCACTTGTTAAAAATTTGGTTTTGTTTTATTGAAGACTTTTTGAGTCCTAATAATTTTTCTGCAGAGTAAGTCAACCACATTGGATGTCAACCACACATCCTCATCACACTTCTCAGGGAGCCCTTTATCTGCACCCAGTTAGTTTCTCATTTGGTGAGTGGCAGATGTCAGCTAAGGATGTGGACTTTGTCAAAAAAGAGCCATAGCCACTTACAAAGAAGCACTTAGCAGCACTGGCTCCAATAAGCAGTTCTGGGGAAGAGGACAGAGATGTCAGTGTCCACTGAGCATCCCCAGAAGGTATTCAGTGTAGAGCATTCAAAGAGTCACTTAGAAACTTCAGCAGTTTCCTGAAATGCATGTGTGATGGGGATTTTGCAACACAGAACCAGAAACCTGGGTCACAAACATGGAAGTACATAACATTAAAACTAGTTGTGGACTGTACCCCTAATCAACTATATTATGGCTCTGTTAGCTCATGCAAGTTACTTGCTTCCTGAACACCCCAATTTTCCTCTCTAGAAAATGATGAATCTCACACTGTCAGAATTAATGGGATAATATGTACAGACTTAATACTTGGAAATTCTTATGGTGTCCAGTAAAAATTATGCTAATCATTGTTTCTTTAATTGTAAAATAAATGTGATTTAAAACATTTTATATCCAATATATCCAAGAAAAATATATTTTGTGAATATATATATATATATATATGCTCATTCTAGATAAACAACAAGTGACTCTCACTGTGAAAAATGTTTTATAAACAGCAATGACTGCCCTAGCAAAGTATTGTTATTGGTGCACTAGCCACATTTTTATCTTGGGGGAAATCAACAGTTTATTGGAATTAAGGCTCATTCAGTGGGAAGGAACTTATATGTGGTACTATAAACACATTCAAATATATATGTATAATTCATAGATCCTAGAGAACAACCTACTTTTGGAACATCTCTTGATCATTGTAACTTCTTACTGTATTCTAAACATGCATGCATATATTTACAGGCAGGTGTATTTCTCACCACTTTTTTCTTTTTTTTTTTTTTTTTGGCAATAGTTGGAGACTGACAGAGAGTTCTGCAACAGTTCAAATGCAGAGAATAAGTGTCTGTGAGATTCTTAGCACTGTAATACATTTTCAATACAATCTCTCTATATAAGATGCATCTTTGAGTTCTGCAACAGTTCAAATGCAGAGAATAAGTGTCTGTGAGTGGTTAGCACTAAGTGATACATTTTCAATACAATCTCTCTATATAAGATGCATCTTTGGGGGCTGGAGAGATGGCGTGGCTGTTAAGAGCACTCACTGCTCTTGCAGAGGACCCGGGTTTGATTCCCAGCACCCACATGGCGGCTAAGAACCACCTTTAACTCCAGTTCCAGGGGAATCTGATACCCTCTTCTGACCTCCACAGCACTGCATGACACAGGTGTACCAACCTACATGCAGACAGTACATTCATACACATAAGAAAGAAAGAAAGAAAGAAAGAGAGAGAGAGAGAGAGAGAGAGAAAGAAAGAAAGAAAGAAAGAAAGAAAGAAAGAAAGAAAGAAAGAAAGAAAGAAAGAAAGAAAGACATAAGCAATCTTTAAAAAAAAAGATGCATCTTTGATTTCTCACCAGAGATGTTTCCTTGCAGGAGATGGTGATTAACACAGAAACCCACCACTGATCAATGTGCAGAGTAAAGAGGCCTTGCAGCTTATCCCTGAGTATTCCCACTTCTTTCAAACTTCTGCTTCCCATGACTCAGGGATCACTGGAGAATACGGGCCAGAAAGATGGTCAGAGTCAGGGGTGGTGGATGGCCATAAGGAAATAGAGTTTTCCAGGCAGCTGGGCACTTACCTGCATAAACTCACAGCAATGGTGACAACATCCACAAGTCCCACAAGAAACTTCAACCCAGACAAAAATCCAAGCAGGCACAGGGGGATAGGAAACCCAACCCAAGAACTTTTGGGAGCTGATGGCTGCTGGGCAGGGGAGAAACAGTCTTACAGGAATGGGACTTTTGGTAAATTGATCAGGCTCCCTTGGGAGCCTCCCACTCCATATGGGAATACAAATCAAACTATAGGCCATATGTGTGTGTGTGTGTGTAGTAGAGTGCATAGAATTGAGTGGGGGGTAGTAGAGGGAGGTGAAGATGGGCAGGTGATCTAAATACTGTCAATAAAAGTCTAAAGATAATGTATCTTATGCCATACTTGGAATATACTTCTACTTTTAAAAAGTTATCTATTATAGTGCCAGGCATGATGGTTCACACCTTTAGTCTCAGCACTCGGGAGGCAGAGGCAGGCAGATCTGTGGGTTCAAGGCCAGTGTGGTTTACAGAGTGAGTTCCAGGCCAGCTGGGACTAAAGGGAGAACCTATCTCAAAAATACCAAAACAAAAGTTATCTATTATTGAGGCTGGAGAAATGGCTCAGTGGTTAGGAGCACTGGCTGCTCTTGTACAGGACCCGATCCACATTGTGGCTAACAACCATCCATAACTCCAGGTACAGGCAATACACTCATACACATAACATAAAAATAATAAATAAAAAACCCAGGCGTTGTGGTGCATGCCTTTAATCCTAGCATTTGGGAGGCAGAGACATGTAGATCTCTATGAGTTCAAGGCCAGCTAGATCTACATAGTGAATTCCAGGCCAGCTGGGGCTACAGGGAGACCCTGTCTCAAAAACACAATAAATAAATAAATAAATAAATAAATAAATAAATAAATATTTTTAAGTGTCTGTTTTTGTTTTAGGCAGGCATGGTGGCACATGCTTTTAACCCCAGCATTCAGAAGTTAGAAGGAGGCAGATCTCTGTGAGATCTAGGCTAGCCTGGTCTACATAGTAAATTCTAGGCTAGCCGGGGCTACAGAGAAACACTATTTTGAAAACAAAACAAAACAAAAATATCTGTTATTTTTTGATATTCAAATTTTTCTGGGCATCCTGTATTTTATGAGACAACTCATTTCAGTTCCTCAGCTATCTTAGAGGATGATTCTGAGTATGATAGAATATACACACAAGGACTAATGAGATTGCTCTGTGTTTAAGGCTCTTATGCACAATATGAAGCTTGGAGTTCAGATCCTCAGACCCCATGTGAAGCCACGAGAAGAGTACATCTGCCCTCCCAGTGCTCCTATCATGAGAAGGGAGATGGAGCCTGGAGGGTCCCTGGATGCTCCTGGGCCAGCCAGCCTGGCCGAAGCACACACGATGAGTAAATGTAAAACACGTGGAAGGTGAAGACTGACACCTGAGGTTGACCTCTGACTTTCATGTGGTTGATATAGCATGTGTGTCCTCACAGTCACTCACTCACAAACACACACCTCATGTACACATGCAAAAGTTTAAAAAAATAAAGAAGAATATACATGTAAATTTTTGATAGCATGCACTATGTCACTCAGGAATTGGAGAATGCCGGATCCTGCAGAATGGAACAAGGGTGCCAATGAGAGTTATAAACCAGTTAGATGCTGTCTTGTTGTGGAGACTAGCTCCTTGGGGTTCTCCTAACTGATGGCTTTTTTTCACTCAGATGCCTGTGTAGAGGACATTGTAGGTGCATTGGTACTTGAAGAGAAAAGCTACAGGGTCAGTATGAGGACCGTGAGGAGGACTGACAACCTTTGTACAGAGGTAGCTATTTCCCTTTGAATTAAATTTCCAGATACGTGTTTATCTTTTCCAATGTATTGGGGTTTTCATCAGCTTTTTCCTGGTGTGGGGGCAAATCACAAAGGGCTTATTATAAGACCAATCATAGGGTAGGACCAGCAGTCTCCTGCTCCTGCCAAAGCTGCATTTTAAAGCAGAAATAGCCCTAGACGAGAGAATTGCAAGACAAAAGTCAAAGTTCAAAGGGAGAAAAAAAGATTTTTTTAAACTCTCATAATCAGGTATGTACAGGAAAACAGCTAAATTCTTTCATTTTTCAGAGAAAAATGCATAAGGGATTTCTAGATCTTCTCATAGTCTGAAATTATATTCCACAACAAAAGAGATTCCTGCCTAACCTGGGGAACATTTCAAGATGAAAAAGAAAGAAGAGACATGGGGCTGGGGAGATG
This sequence comes from Rhizomys pruinosus, assembly GCA_009823505.1. Classification (NCBI taxonomy): domain Eukaryota; kingdom Metazoa; phylum Chordata; class Mammalia; order Rodentia; family Spalacidae; genus Rhizomys; species Rhizomys pruinosus. Next base: position 2,959,794 of record VZQC01014532.1, read on the forward strand.
ACTCGATGGTTATAACACTTGCCATGCAAGAGTTCAGAACTTGGCATGCAAGGACCAGAGTTCAGGTCTCCAGGACCCACATAAGTATGAGGTAGATAGAGTGGCCCATTCGTAACTTCAGTCTCAGAATGCAGAGACAGGATTCCCAGCGGAAGCTGACTTGTAAGACCAGCAGTATCAGCAATCTTTGGGTTTGACTAAAAAACCCTGCCTCAATGAATAAGGTAGAGAGTGATGGAAGATGATTTCTAGCACCAGCCTTGAGATTCCACACCACATGCACACATGTGCCTGCACACCCACACGCAAACATGCCTTCACACGTGTAAGATCTTGAACACATATATGCATGCCACACACATGCAAATGGAAAGGAAGGGACAAAAAAGAGAAATTCAACTTTCACCTCTACGATTCCCACATTGCTAGCTAATTCTGTCCCTTTAGTAAAAATACACAGACTAATCACTTCTTTTGGTAGAATATAGTATAAAAAGGGGGAACTCTTAGTGTTATAAGTCAACTCTTAATTTTAGTTGAGTCCTGCTTTCTTTGTGTATGCATTTCCTCAGGGGTGAGCCATTCACAGACCAAGAGTAGAGGAAGAAACTTGGACATTTGCTATAACGCAGAGAGAAATAACTCTAAATCCCTGGATCTCCTTGATCTCTTAGGTTGGAACAAAAAAACCTTGGCTGAAGCTGAGTCTCTACTAGCTGGTAGGGGAACAAACACTAAGCAACTCTCCTCCTCCATCCCTGATAAAGCAGATGACTTCAGGGCTGGTTCACTGGTTCACTGGGTAGAGTGCTTGCCACGCAAGCATGAGAACCTGTAGGGGTGACTTTTATAATAGTGACATAATCTAGCCTAAGACTTGTACCTAACTTTGCAACCAAAATTTACGGGTTATAGTGCAAACAAGATCATTGAGATACGCACTCCTCTAGGGACCTGAGCATACGACCTTAGTCCCTAAACATTCAAGACCCCTCCTTCCCTTCCACCCAAGTTAGATAAAGAGTGAACATGCCTTTGCATGCTTTATACATTAAAGTACTGAACACAACATGCTTTTCCCTTGGTAAGCAATGGAAGAAATCTTTTTGTTGTCGGGTGATATTCTAGGACTCAGGATGTAAGGGCAAGATTGTCTGAAAAGGTCCTGACTTCCACTTCCCCATTTCATGCTGGCAATCTGTTTTAATAAAAGCATGAGTGAAGCCTTGCTAGGGAGAACAGTTCTAAGAGACATTTGAAGTAGTTCCCAGCTGTTTGGGTCCACTCTTGGCCTTATGAATGCCACGAGTAAGGTTTCTTTTTTAAAGCATCAATATAATGTGGCTCAGAAGAGCAGCAAGAACCCAATTCCAGGTCCTCAGAAATCTTGTAAAAATCTGGGCTCAGCGTCATGCTTCTCTAATCCCATTGATGGGGAGGCAGAACCAATAGATGGATCCCTGGAGTTCACTGCCAGCCAAGCCTAGTGAGGTCCAGGTTTAGGGAGGGACCTTGTCTCAAAAAATAAGGCAGAGGGTGATTGAGGAAGAAACCAGAGTTGAGCTTTGTCCTCCTCAATCATACACCCACACCTACACATGAAACTGTGCACACGCACACATGCACAAGAGCATATACAACACACTCACACACACACACACAACATGCGCACGTGCACAAGAACATATACAACACACTCACACACACACACAGGCACACAGACACACACACACCTGGTGATTTTCCTGGCTCTTTAGTTTTATTAATAGCTGGCAGGCATAAAAGACAAGGTAAAGCTCCCTGTGTGTATAATCTCAGGGGCACAGCTTTTTATGGACATGGATTGAAGACAAGATCTATAATAGAGACTCTGGCTGCAACTTGAAGCCAGCTCATCAATGTCAGGTTCCTCCAAGTAGCAAGGCTGCCACTTACACTACTTCCAGGACAACAGTTCCAGCAGGTCAGTCCCAGTGGCATTCCGACTCTCACTAGCCATAAATGACAAAGATGGGAAATAAGCTATACGATTTTCAGACCAATATTTGGATAATTACAATTGATCTCATTTCATAGATCAGGCTGATTGAATGTCAACTGAGTTCTTACTAGCCTGTTTACATGTTCACTTTCCTCCAAGTTGGCTGTCTCAAGCAAGAAGTACATAGAAAACTGAGCTTTCCAGCTGACCTTGGAACCACGAATGACCAATCCCAGCAACAATAACAGCAAGAATAAACAACTGTGAATATTTTGAAGTCTCCAGCTCCAATGCCGAGAAGAATTAATTTCCTATTTGAATGCCATTCACATAAATACTCATAATGATGTATTTAAATCCAGACTCTGTTAAATCCTCAATTCATGGTACCTAAGCCAATAGTACAGGTCTTGTATTTAATCGGTTACTGTAATAAACATATAAAATGTTTTTTTTTTCATGAGAGGACAGAGCACTGGCTACATAAAAGGACATCAAATGACACATCCTCCATCTCCCAGCAAATAAAAAAGCCATCAGCTCATAACAAGGCGGTGATAAAAGGTGCTGAGGCCAGTAAGATTAAGACTTTGTAATAAGGTTCGGGCGCCAAAACTGACAGCCATTTTCTTTTATATTTATCATGTCCTCACATTGGGGTGAGAAGCCACGGCTCTGTCCCATTGCTGGCTAGAATTTATAGCAGCTCCATTATTAGGAGATTGCAGTGAAATGGGGTAGAGGTATGGTTTTCTCAGAACGTTACGATAGCCTCCTACATTATGCACTTGACAGGTTTGTCAGCTCCTAGTAACAAGCCTTGTAAAGTACTTTAATATCATTAGCACTATTTTCTTAATGTGTCTGCTCTCCTCGCAGCCTGAAAATATCATATATCATAGGCTGGAGGGTAACACGGGCTGCTATCTCCCCTTTTCTGGCTTCTTAAATGTGATTTTATAGTAACACGTAGAGTTGATATTTTAATCAAAATAATGCAGCCATTTTCCTTTATTGATTAGTAAGTAAATATGTATAAATATGTAGTTAGGGGTGGGCAACCCTTTTAGAGGATATTGAAAGCACGTAATGAATGGCTTTGGGGGGGGTAATTTTGCTGCCTGCTTGCTTCAGTTATGGGTAGGCCAGAGGGTTTCTGTGTGTCCTGCCTGGCCATAGATCTGGGGAGTTTACCTGCAGAAGAGAGGCCCAGGTCAAAGCTCTGAGAGAATATTATGGGTGGGCAAAACCTCAATCAGAAGCCTCTGAAATGTCTGCATATCCTTCCCTTTCTTTCTGTAAATTAGCCTAAATTATAGTCTGCTTCGCCATTCATGGGGCATTTCAAAATGACTCACATTTTGCTAAGAGTCTACTAGACTTTTCCTTGCTTTCAGTGGGGAGCACTCTGGCTTAAGAATGCCTATCTACATTGCTTAAGTAAATCCAGAAGCAAACTCCTGTGAGTTTTCTCAACAGTCTAAGGGTTTCATAAGTGTTTGAAAATTCCAAAACAAACATACACTACTTTGTGAATGTCATAAAAATGTAAACTTGGTTATGAGTCATTTTTAAACAGGATGTACATCCCACTAACATTGTAAATAGTCTCATATATGACTTTGTTCATAAAAATTCAATTATTGTGAACAACATATTATCTCTACTCCCATAGAGACAGATAACACACAAAGGGAATGAATTATATTGCCTTCAGTGTGAATCTTCGGCCAATTTTTTCATATTTTTAAAATGTTTATTATTTTCATTTTATGTGTTTAAATGTATTGCCTGCATGTATGTAAGTGCACCCATGCTGTGCAGTGGCCACAGAGGTCACAAGAGACCATCAGATCCCTTGGAACTGGATTTTTGAACAGTTGTTATCCTCCACGTGGGTGCTGGGAACTTAACCTGTATCCTCTGCAAGAACAGCCTGTGCTCTTAATTGCTTAGCCAGATCTCCAGTCCCGTTTTATAATTTTAAAGTTTAGAGTCAATTTCAAAATTTAGTTTTATATTAGAGCTCAGATCTAGTATTATTTAGAACACATTGCTTCATGAGGGTATTCTCCTAGGTACCTGGAAGTATGTCCTGCTCCTATTTGCTCTATCTCAAATGAGAACTGAAGAAGTTTAGGTAGCCTTTTCCTTTCAAATCACTGCACCAAACTCAGAGCCCAGGACATAGCAGGCTGTCAACAGATATCAATGGAAAGACTGAACAAGGGAATCCACCATTTCCCCATCTGTCATGAAGTTATCTCTTTCTGTTGGCCTCTGCCCATCAAAATGGTTAGTTAATAAGAAATACACCTGCACCCAAGAAGTGGACAAAGAGGCACTGATCTCAGGTTAACCAGACTTCCCTTTCTTGATAATCTAACATCTGCATTTCTTTCTTTCTTTTTATCTTTTTGTTTTTTGTTTGTTTGTTTTTTGAGTCTGGGTCTCCCTGTAGCCCCAGCTGGCCTGGAACTCACTATGTCGATCAGGCTGGCCTTGAACTCACAGAGATCAACCTGCCTCTGTCTCCTTGTGCCACTCAGCACATCTGCATTTCTATATTCACAGTGTGAATATATTTAGATACCTCAAGGCAAAGCTTCTGTGTTTACCTGTTAGCAAAAGACACCACCAGATGATCCAAAATATTTGATGATAAATTATTTTAATGAGCACTCATATTTATCCTTAGTCACATTAACATATTATTTGTGGAGGGGGGCTGAGGAGATGATTCAGTAAGAGTCCTTGCTCTGCAAGAATGAAAACCTGAAATCAATTCCCCAGAGCCCGAATAGGAGATCTGGGCCTTGCCAGGCATGTGCTTGGACCCTAAGTCTATAGAGGATGGAGACAGAATTGCTGGAACTTGATAGTTTCAGCTTAGCTACAGGCTCAGTGAGAGACCCTGTCTCCAGGGAGCAAGGCAGAGAGTAATAGAATAAGTCAGAGCAGGGCACTGAACTTCTTCCTCTGGCCTCCACCTCCTACTCAGAGGTGGGTATGCACACCCCTACCCTCCTCTGGCTGCCATTTGTGTGGGTATGTACACCCTCTACACACATGAACATAACACACACATTATCTCTCACTCTCAAAAACAACATAGTGAGATTGTCAGCATTTTGCCCTTGATCTCTGCATATGATGTCTTAGGTTCCTTAGTAATACAAACATCCCCAGATGTGCTTCATAGCAGGTTAGATTTTTTTCAGTTTCATAGCTCTGTTTCTGTTTCTTTAAAAATGGCCTAACAAATCCTATATTCTTTTTTTTTTCTTTTTAATTTTCTTTATTTGACCAATAAGTACAATAAACATAAGGAGTGGCCCTATAAACCCATTAGTTAATATCTGAGTCCAGGTTTTGTACAACCCAGGGCCTCCAAGTCCAGTTGAAGAAGTTTGCTTACACAAACATGTTGATAAAAAAAAAAAAAATCCAGTCTGCTTCTGCTGCGCTGTCACATTTCATTCACTCTCCTTGGCCCTTACAATCTGATGCACCAAAATCCTATATTTTTATGCATGTGTTCAGTTTCAGCAAGATGGTTTGTATTTGGGATTATGTCTCCATCGACATGAACAAGATGATAGGGTCTTGTTCAGGTCAACCCATATTTCTGTTTTATAGTCAAGACAGTAATTATCTATGATGAGTTAATTATACAGTAATTAAGGCTGGTTTTCCTTTGTAATACAAATGATGAAGTTGTATACTTTTCAATGCAGTCTGGTCACCACAGGAGCACCTATCCTAACCTAACCTTTCTTGGCTGCTCCTTGCTGCTTTGTCTGAAGGAAAACCACTAACTTGATGTGCTAAGAAGTTGTCCTATGACAGTGCACCTTCTACATGGCCTAGTTATCAAGGATAACTTGTTAATATCTGTCAGTATGAGGCTGTTCTCCATCAGTAATGAAGCTACTCAAAAAATTTGTTCATTTGTATTTGCTAGTTATCAGATGAAATAGACTTATTTAAGCTTGTAAATTTACTAGGTTTATAACAAGTATTCATACATAAGAAAATAGCTTTTAATTCTTGAAAATCACAGTCACTTTCTTTGAGGGTTTCTGGGCAACTGTGAGCCTGAGAGTAGGCTATTACGATATTGGCATTCAAAAGTATATACTGCCTTATATACATACATGCACAATGTTATATGTATTGAGTTGCCTCAATATCTTAAATTTTCATGAAATATACAAATCACCCACAAATGTGGAAAGTGCTCACTATTACTATCAGTCAAGTTCAAATCTAGCTCACAGGAGCTCTTATCTTATCCCAGTTAGAATGACTATGAAAATAAGAAAGTAATAATTAAAACATCCTCTTGTAGGCTGCAGCCAAATGGGAACTCATCTGCCATTGGTGATATTATAAGCTAGTGGAACCATCATGAAAGGAGAGCTTGGAAGCTCTTCACAAAGATAAAATATATGAGAGAGATACCTATGCCAAGTGATAGAATCCACTCAGAGGTCTCCTGACAAGGAACAGATAAAGAAAGCAGTGTAAATGTCCAAAACAGCAGAGCAGCCAGTGGGAACCTGTCATCAGCAACAACATGGATTCATGGAAGAACATTGTGTTCAGCTAAATAGCTGGACACTGAAAGATGCATACAGCATCTTATCACTCCTAGGTGGAGGTAGAAAGGAGACCTCATAGGAGTAGAACACAAGGTAGTGGCCTCCAGAGTCTGTGAGGGCAGATAGAAGAAGGTTTGATAATGTGGGACAAAAGACAGGTGCAAAGAAGGAAAGAATGTTACAGTAGAGCCCAGTAAAAAGTGATAGTTTACACAAATGACCATTGAATATGGAAAACACACAATTAACTGTATTATAACCATGTGATAGTTTCAAAAATTTGAGGAGAGGCATTCACATGTTCTCAACACAAAGAAATGGTAGATTTCTAAACGAATGAAAGTATTAATCACAGTGACGTGGTCATTATGCACACATGCAGAGAGGGAGGGAGGGGGAGGAGAGAGAGAGAGATCCTCATACTATATTCTGTCTCAATTAAAAATCAAAAAGACTAGTCAGGCGTGGTGGCACATGTCATTAGCCCCAGCACCTGGGAGGTAGAGGCAGGATCTCTGTGAGTTCAAGGGCAGCCTGGCCTACATACTGAGTTCCAGGCCAGCTGGGGCTACAGGGAGACCCTGACTCCAAAAGACCTCCCTCAAAAAATTAAAAGTCTTTTTAATTAAAAGCCTATCAAGCCAAGGGTTAGAAAACCTCCATTAAGGGATCACAGGCTCTCATGCTATTATTGTTCAGTGTCTCCCTTTCTAGGGAGAGCCTGCTCCGCAGTGAGACTGGATATTTACCCCCTTCATCAGACCCTTCACTCCAGCAGGCTACAGTCCTCTGACTTAATGGTGCCAGGGCTGTGGACCACTCCTGTTGCTCAGAGGCTGGCAGACCTGTCTAGCTAGTTGATCCTTGAACTAATCACTTGCCCTGGCTTGCCTACCCACAGAGACCTATGTAAAGGCCGTGGCCTAAGCCTTCTCCTCACTGCTATCTTCTGTCCTCTCTGACGGCCCTGGTGTCTGCCCCCTGGGAAAGCCTTGTCAGATTCCCATCCACACAAGCCCAGAGGAGAATTGCAGGCAGCAGAGGGGCCTGCTCATCAGCCTTTGGCTTGCCTGCGAGCTCTTTAATTTACCTCTGCACTTGGAGATGGAGGTTCCAGAGGGCTTGGGACACATGATTTCAGTGACAAATGATTCTGGGTAATGTTCTGGCAGAGATTTTTGACACTGTTTTGTAAAAGTGCTTCAAAAAAAAAAAATGAATGTTGAGTTAATTAACTGAGGATGGCCATGGAAGACATCAGGAGTCCTGCTCTGTCACTCTCTGCTGACTGAGGCAAAGTCTGCCAGTGACCCTGAACTATGCTGGCAGCCAGCAACTCTCAGCAGCCTCCTGTCTGCCCCTTTACTCTTTCTCAAAGTGCTGCAGTTAGAGGCACACAACACACATGGCCATATCTGACCTTATACAAGGGGACTGGAGATTTGAATTCAGGTCCCATTGCTTCCTTAGTGTTCTTAACCACTAAGCTATTTTTCTATCAGAGATAACTGATTCTAAAATCAGAATATCGGGCTGGAGAGATAGCCTAATGGTTAAGAGCACCGACGCTCTTGCAGAGGACCCGGGCTCGATCCCCAGCACCCACATGGCGGGTAAGAACCGTCTGTAACTCCAATTCCAGTAGAACTCCAGTTCCAGGGGAATCCGAGACCCTCTTCTGACCTCCGCGGCATTGCACGACACGGGTGCACAGACCTGCATGCAGACAATACATTCATACACATGCAAAAAAAAAAAAATTAAAAATAAAATCAGAATATCACCTTGATAACTAGTTACCTATAGGTTTAATTGCATTAGGTTCATTTTTTTTTGTTGTTGTTGTTTAGTACAGATATAGGATGAGGGGACATAAATCTAATGCTGAATCAAGAAAAAATTAATATGATCATCTTGTACAGCTGTTTAACATTACCTAGCTACTTATACATCCATTTCCTTTCTAACATAGCAATTTGACTTAAAGATAGAAACCTGTAAAAATTCTTAATATGTACCCATCACTTTGCAAAATTGTCTACAACTAGAAAGACCCGCATGTCCAACCATGAAAGAGTGGAAACATGAATTGCAGCATGTTCACCAGTAGAAAGCACACTGGAGGAAAGAAGGTTGCTGCTCTGTGTGAGCCCCTGAGAGTCTTGGAATACTGAAGACAATGAGGCACACGTATAATCCCATTTACACCTAGTGTAGAAAAGCAGCAAACCTGCACCCCATACTGATGGCAGATGCTTTTGAAGGAGAAAACAAATGAAAGAAAATACAAAGTGTTATTAACACACAATTCAAATCAGTGGTCCCATGAGTGGGTAGATGAGAATAGGGGTTACCATGGGTGAGAGAAAGAGATTCCAGAAGAGAATGGTAATTCCCATTTGCTTAATTTTGCAAAGCAAGAAAAGCCATGCTTTTGAAGAGCTAATTATTTTAAATGCACATGTATAACACATGCACCACTTTTGTATACATTTTTAAATTTAAAAAAGTAACAATAGATAAATAAAAGCAGAGATGTCTCCATGATTCCAAGGAAACCTCATCTCTGTTCTACTTTACACACAAGAAACAACAGAATTCTGACAAGAACCAATTAGTACATTTTAATGCAGGTAAAAATGGGCAGACCTCTCAACTGTACATTTTATTTTGCAAATAGAAAAATACTTCTGTGGCATGAGATTTAAATCAAAGTTAGGCAGACATTATATAATAAATCTGGAAATTATAAGCAATTGTCATGCATTCTTTATAAAATTTTCTATATGGGCTTAACAGCAGTATATATGAAGATTATGATTTTAAATCGATTATTCAGACATTTAAGTTAGCCAAATGCAGTCCATTAAAATGCCAATTGTTTATGCCCCCATCTTCTTTTAGGATGATTTTCAAGGACTACATCAGACTTTTAGAATACCATCATCCCTTTCTTCCCCAGTGTGTTCATGATGTAACTGTAAGGGTACTGCCGAGGTACAATTTTAGGAGATTTTGATAAATCATTTTATTCTTGCTTCTTAGACTAGTTGATAGCATTTGCATCATTTGTGTCTTTATCCTGTTTCCCAAAAGGAAATGGAAGAAGGCGGCAGACACTCCGTGGTGCTTAGTGAGCTGAACCACCCACCAAAAACAATGAAAGCACTCAAAGCATATTGTCTCATGATATCTCATAATTTCCTCTCTCAGCAAACCTAAAGGCTCATATCACCATTATACAGAGGAGAAAACTGATTTGAACAAAGAGAACACAATCAAATTTATGACTCTGCTGTGGAAAAGTCATGGTCTCTGAATCCCTCTGTTATTTTGCCCTCTCCTCACCACATTGAGAAAGGACAGAAGAGGGCCGGAGAGGTGGCTCAACAGTTAAGAGCCCTGGCTGCTCTTGCAGTAGACCTGAATTTGGTCCCCAGCACCCACATGATAGCTAATAACCATTCGTAACTCCAGTTTCAGGGGATCTGATGGCTTCTTTTGGACTCTGCAGGCATTGCTCAACACAGGTATATTTATGTACATGGAGGCAAAACTCTCATACACATAAAACAAGATAAAAAAGAATGTATATAGTGTTTGTTATCATAAAGATATATGTGTTACACATTTATATGGTCACAAGACTATATTCGTACTGGTCACTGTGGTTCATTATTACATTATTAAGTTATGTTACAAATTTTCATTTCTGGCACGTTTTTCTGATGGCAAATGATGCCCACCCATCAAGCAAATCATGCTGTCATCTCTTTAAGACATTAGTGAATTTTACTAGAAGCTATAAAGTATTACCTTTAAAACATTTGTAAGTTCCTGCTTGCTGAATGAGTGTGACACTTCTCCAGGATGATTGTCGTGTGCTTCTTTCCATTTACCAGGGTCCTTCATCATCACACCAGGCTTGTAATTAGCAAAGATAAAAACTGCTATCAGAGAATGCAACATTTCAACTGTCATCCTGCTGGAGTAGGGGAAAGTTATTTTGTAAAATGAGAGCCTAGTGGTGTGGTCGTATTGACTTTTATGTCAGGTTTGTTTCAGCTCACTAGTCAAAACAAGTTTCACAGCTCCTCCTGGTCCAGAAGGTTCCGTTTGCTTTATGAAAATGAAGCTGTCTTGTTTTCTGGTTCATAAATCATTGTCAAGCAGAGCTAGATAACAGAAACAAGTTCAGATTCCAGAATGATTATCCTTAGAGATGATGTATTAAATATACAGAATACAACTTGATTTTCATAAGCCATGTTGACTTTGCAGAACAAAGGCTACAGCGGAGAATTATCTCATAAGAAGAGGTGTAAGAGCTTGTGGAACCTATCCCAGTGAGATGGTGAGAGGAGGGAAGGAAGCAGAGCATCCTCACAGAGAAAGGCAGGTGTGTCTTCTCCATGTCGCTCTTGGGTCCATCTCCCTCTTGATTAGTCATCTGCTTTTTGACCCATAAACACTCCATGCCTTCTATATGTTTCCATTTTTTGAACCATTTGGGAATATCTTCAGGAATCTTAAACTTCTTTTTCATCCTTGTCTATCAATATTGTGCTATCAGAAAAGATATTTTGCCTATTTCTTCATAGCCTAATGTCCTTCCCTGAAATTAATACGGTTTGAGGTGTACCTATGCAGTTCCATAGCTAATGCTTGAAAGGATTCTGAATGCCTCAATAGAGAACAGTAGAGTCCAGAAGAGTCAAAGGAGAGCCTAAGATTAGAAGTGTCCCTGTGACAAATCAGGGAACAGGTTGCTTGAACATTTTATTTACCCTAAATCTGACTGACTGTTCTTTGAATGAAGACTTGACACATCTGATGGAATTCAAATGTATGTCACTGAGAAACAGGTTTTCTTTTATGTGAAATTCGCTCAGACTGCTCAGTTCCTAGGGGGGCTCCAACTGCTGTTCCAGAAATTCCTCAAGAAACCTCTCCTCCCTTCCAGCCTCCCCCTACCGAAGCTTTTCTCGGCATTGTCTGGGAGCATCTCTATCACTGTTCCCTCTTTACTTTCTTGCAGCAGGGATAATTAAGAATTAGTTGTATTGTTTTTAAAATATTGGTCTCATTAACATGGAAGCCTGTAAGTATAGTTGTTTATGTTTTTGCACAGAGTGATGCTCAGAGGCGCAGCACATAGCAGGTTTGCATTAGACATTAGAGACCATGCATGAAGGGTAACTGGCTCAAATCACTGGGACTTCTGAATAAAACTCATTCTGCAGAGCAATTGGATGAAATCCAAAGCACAATCAAGGTTGATTTTAATACCAGTTCGGGTTTCTCACAATGGGAGTGGAAAACTCCCAAAGCTGAAGATAGCATAAAGTATAGATATGTGGGGGCTGGAGAAATGGCTCAGTGGTTAAGAGTGTCCACTGATCTTATAGAGGACCCAGGTTCGAGTCCCAGCACCCACATGGCGGCTAAGAACTGTCTTTAATTCCAGGGGAATCCGACACCCTCTTCTGACTTCCGTGGCATTGCAGGACACGGGTACACAAACCTACATGCAGACAGTACACTCATACACATAAAAAATAAAAAAGTATAGATATGCAAATTTTCTGAATTACTATAAGAAACTTCCTCTGCCTATCAAGAAAATTTTCATATTCTTGAGACACTACCAGGAATGATTACAACTTACATATGCAAGCCTGTATGTACAAGAAATAGTTTTACAGTTCAGAAAGTGGGACCCCCCAGGAAGTTACTATCATGTATTATCTGACATATCTGACAGACCTATGATTGATGGACATGCCTGGTAAGTCTATCCACATATTCATCAGGAAGGTAAAATGGAAAATTGGAAAGCTTCTTTCTTAAGTTTGATAAACACAGCAGACTGGTCAGTCTTCATTATTTTTTTTTTTTTTTTTTTTGGTCTTTTCAAGACAGGGTCTCCCTGTAGCCCCAGCTGTCCTGGAACTCACTCTGTAGACCAGGCTAGCCTTGAACTCACAAAGATCCACCTGCCTCTGCCTCCCGAGTGCTAGGATTAAAGGTGTGCACCACCACGCCTGGCTAGTCTTCATCTTAACATCATTCTTATCAATGCACTTACATCATTTATATAATCTGGGTAATTATTTCAACTCTTATGTACTTGCAAAAAGGATAGTTTTGCTGTTTATAATCAAAGGGCCAAAATGTCCATTCGAACTTCATGTGTTCTAAGGCACATGAGATTTCAGAGAATAACTTGGGAGTTTATTCAACACTTCACAAATATTTAGAAGTTTACAAATATAACATTTGTTTTCTATACCAGTGGTATAGAAAGTTGGAGCCTTGCACTTTAGGAAGAGGGAGTTTCTATGGAGCGATCGATAAAGAATGGTTGCACGGTTTATTTTCTATTATGTATACCTTACAGGTCGTTGAGTCAAGTACTGTGGCAGGATTTCTAAAAGGCTGGTGATTTTTAGGAAAGATCATCAATAACAAATGTAGCCGAGCAAGCTAAAATAATTACAATCAAATTTCATGCTTCAGGGCATAAACTGATTCCCAGCAAGGGTCAGGAAAGAATAGGCTGCCTTCACCCAAGTGTGCTGCACCTGTTTTTGTTTGTTTTCGCCCCTTTTCCTCATCTTAATATACTGATTGATGTTCTTAAGAATTCAGATCAGCCTTGCCCACACCTTTCCTAGATTGCCTCATGTCTATGTTGACTTTCTTCATGATACCCAAGCATTTTTTTTTTTTTTCTGGAGCAAACCATAGGATCCATTATAGGCTTAAAAGTGTTGCCAATAATGAATATAGTTTTCATTAGACTAATTTTAAAAAGTGAAATATTTTGAAGGGAGAAGAAAACAAAACAATGGACAGCAGCTTTGCCGTGGATGATTTTCAACCTCCTGAGGCTCACTCAATCTCTTTTCGAGACCTCTAAACTCGTCTATTTCTGGTCCTAGTTTTAGTTAGCCTTGCCTCTTTACCGCATCTCACTTTAAGACTCGACTCCCTTTACACCAAAACTTTGGGCTGCTCTACTCAGAATAAGTTTGGGATCTGTAAACAATAGATTGTGATCTTTGCCACTAGCTCTTGAGGGGCTTCAGGTGGGGAGGAGAAATATTAGAGAGAACAAGCTGTTGTCCCCAAGCCTAGGATTCCACTTCATACTCAGCATGGAGGCCTTTGAGCTAATTACATTCTGTATGTCTGAGCCAACTAGCTGGGCTTCAGGCTGACACTTGGATACATCTGGGCCTGATAACAATTGCAAATACTCAGGGCACACTTTAAAAAGGGGCTTATGTTACTGTGAAACAGCATGTTTTACAGTACTCAGAGCAGTCAGATAAATAAAACAGCTCTCAGTGCAAAGTGTGGTGGGGGGAAAATGTATTTTGTAACATTTCATGTAGAGCAGAAACATTTCCTCACTGAGAAGGGAGCATTTGACCCTGAGAAAATGTTCAGTTCTCTCCACAGCTGCTTGAGGTAATGGCCATCAAATACTCTGGGCTGCCATTAATGATGTTGCGTGTAAGATGACATCGGCTCTCATTCACAAGACAGTTTTGGAGGTTTGGGTCCAATTTGAAAGCACAGAGGAAACCTGATAAAAAGTACACACATCCAAGGAGATGTATCTACACTGAAGACACTTTGGCACCCATGCCGAAAGGATCATTTTGACTGTTTAGAGAGTGTCTATGGGGGCAGATTTGATGTGTGCAATACAAACCAAGTGACTTCCACAGTTATCATTAGTGCTTTGCAGTGACGTTAGGCAGAGGGAGAAGAAAGGAGACGACCACTCACAGAGCCAGTTTTGCATAAGATGCTGAAGATGGTCATTGAGATCCCAAGCAAGCCTCCTTGCTTAGAGGCTCAGTAGGTCAGGATCAACTTTCCTCCCCCAAGAAGAGAGCAGAGGGCACTGCCTCGCCCCTGCCATGCTGTCCTCTTTGCAGTCACATCTTCTGTAAGTACAGTTCAGCACATACATAGTTAATATTATTGCTTTTTCATCCTGTGTACAGTCCAGTAACATAAACACCAGCTCAGTTTCTAAATCTCATATGAAATTGAGAAGGTCACCCCTTCTCAATATTTTTTCTTTTATAGTTATCTGTCATGATTATAACTGTCACGGAGGAGAAAAGAAACAACACCCAATTTCCCATCTGTAAAGAACTTTGAAACACTCTTTAATGAATATTTTCTTTTCTAATTTTGTTTAAAGATTTTTTTGTTTCTTATTTTTATGTGAAGGCTCTTAACCATGGAGCCCTCTCTCCTAATTTTCAACACATTATGAAAAAGGAGTTTAGCTTCCATTCAGCAGATGTAGCAAACTGACGCTCAGCTTCATGAAGTTAATGATCCCAAATCCCACATCTGTAAGTTGTAGAGCCCAAGCTTGGTCTGCAACTCTAATTAGATAAGGCATCTTTACTGGTGAGGCTAACTTTAAAAATTACATAGCAATTTCTATTTCAAAAGCAGTTTTATTTCTTTTCTGTAGCTCCTTTACAAAACAAATTCAGTAGAATCCTTCCCTCTGTGTTTAAAAATCATGTGAATTCACATGCGAAGAAAAATTAGTTAATTATTTTACGAAGAAAGACTAAAAAATATACTGGGAATGTGATATCCTGTATGCATGTAAGCCTCTTACCTTGCCAGATATTCAATATACCTACGGACATGTGTTATCTTAATGATCAAATACCATAGCTCTCAATTTATTCTCTCCAGGAGGAAAATAAACACAGATTTTCTTGACTGTAATTAACGTGTTTAGGGACCACACTCCATGTTTTACTGAGTCCCTCATGCATTAGGCTCCTGTGGTCATCTCTCTTGAAGACAAAATGTGCCTTTTTGTTAAGTTGTCCCAAGGTTTGGTTTGTTTGTTTATTTGTGTGGGGGGGTGGGAGGACATGGGTTTCTCTGGAAAGCTGGCTTCTGTGTTCTCAAGGGTTATAAAAATGGGAATCATTTTTATTGGCAATCCCCGGGAATAGTGCTGAGACAAATGGAAAGCTGAAGATAAGGATCCTCGGAGGTGAGAACATACAGCTGTTGGGAATTGCCAGAGAATCTGACCAATAAAGGAAGTCACTATTTTTCCAGGCCTGAAGTGAGTTATAGGGCGAGACGGGTGTTGTATATTTATGTAAGGCAGCAGCAGGGAGTTTAAGCGGCTCGATATTGCTGAAAGAGCATCATTCACATTCAGGCTGGGACAAAAGGTGGAAATGAAGTAACATCCTGGCTGAAGAAGGCCTCGCGACAGAATAATAACATTTCAGAGAGGGAGGCTGTGTGTGCGGCTGAGGGTAAGCCTCAGAATGAGGAAATGATCAAATGCCTTGTCAGACCTTCAGAAAACAGTCATACGCATGCACACGTGCGCGTGCACACACTCACACTCAGGATTAAGGCCTGGCCCTGCGTCCTTGGGTAGCAGGTCATTTATCTTTCAAAGAACTGCGTACACAATTACCTGCAGGCTTCATCAGTGTAGTCAGCAAGATAGGTTTCCCAAAAGAAGTATTTATTAATAGCGCTCACTCCAGCCTCTATGCATCAGTGCAGAGCCTAACTCAGGGTGATATTTGAAAGAACTAAAGTAGTTCTGGCTGCCCGGGAGATTCCAAGGAAGAGGATGGGCAGGCTAAGAGACTGTACTATCTTCTGACTCACTGTCCTTTTGTTAAGAGGAAGTTGCAAGCGGAAGAGAAGGGTCATGAAATTTTGTTTTTTGAATGACAAATGATCAGAGGGAAAGACAGAAAAATCGGGGGGGGGGGGATAATCAAAAGAACTGGAAAGTAAAAGTTTTATCATTCAAAAAAAATATCCTTGGCTAGTCTATGGGAGTCTTGAAAGAAATGCTGATCTTCTCCCCAGAATTACCCAGAATGCATCTAGATGGTAATTAAAATGTTTTCAAAATTTCAAATTGTGGATTGTAGAAAATGTCTCCAAAATGTTACTCATTTTAACAAAAACAAACAACAGACAAAGAAAAGCACAATATAAAGAAAATCTCTTGTCTCACAGGGAACTGTCTTTAATACTGAAGTAGAATAGTTATTAAAATATGGAAGGACACACAGAACTAGGATAAAAATGGTAAAGTTGGTCCTTAAGGTTTATTTTATTTTATTTTTTATTTATTTTTTATGTGTCTGTATGTAGGTCTGTGCACCTGTGTCGTGCAATGCCATGGAGGTCAGAAGAGGGCTGGGGATCAAACCCGGCTCCACTGTAAGAGCAGTCGCTCTTAACCACTAGGCCATCTCTCCAGCTCCAGTCTTTAAGGTTTATTTATCGTGGAAGCTAATCTGAAAATTCCGGAAAGTTTAAGAAAAAATTAAAATTAAAATGCTTGGTATTTTAAAGGGCTCTAGAATGGGTTTGTGAGTTTTTCTCATCAGGTAGGAAGAGATAAAAGAAGCTATCACAATGACATCCAGCAAGAAAAATCCCATATTTGCAACCTCATGGATATTTTGCCTAAATTTAATGGGAATAGTGGAATTGAAAAATAAAGTTATTATCGTTCTTCCATTGTTTTCCCTGCAGTTTTCCATATAAATACTAAACCATGAATAAAAAAAAAAAAAAAAAAAAAAACAGAAACAAGACTGAGCAGCATCAACAGGAGGATTAGGATGGGCTGAAAGGATTTCATTTCCTTCCCTGACTCTTCTTTAAAACTGTTTCACTGTTTCCCAATGTTGCCTTCATGCCTGACAAATTTTCTCCTCCCAACCCCAATAGTATCAGAACATGGTATTCAACAACCTTTCTGATAGTCAAAGGCAAGGAAGACTAAGCAGAACACAAGGCTCCTCAATCTCCCTGTGCAGTGAACGATTTGCATATGGGACAGTTCCTTACCAGACTCAGAGAAGAAAGCCAAAGATGTCTAGGAAAGATGGCCTTAGCATGTCTGTGAAAGGCTCCTATCTGCTGGTTTCCTGTTTTTCTGCAGGGGACGACTTGGGGCTGAGGTCATGCAAAGCCACCCCTGGTTTCCGAAGCATCAGGTAATGGGTTCTGCTGGAGACAGGATCCCACACCGTTAGCCCACTAGTCTGATCCTATATGGAAAACCTAATATTTTGACCACTCGCCCCATCTCATGGCATGCTCACCTGGCACTACAAATGCACTCCTGAAGAACATGTAATAGGTCACTCAGTGAAGCATAGCCTAGGAGTGCTTGAAGAAAAATGCTGCTTCCTCAGAATTTGAGAATGGCTGAGGAAGAAAAAAAGTACCTTAAATATGCATTGTTCAATTTCCATTTGTGTGTTCATGATACACAGGCAGAGAGATGAATAACTAGATTAGTAGATAGATGATAGATAGATGATAAATAGATAGGTAGATAGATAGATAGGATAGCTAGATGATACATAGATGCATACATAGTCTCTTATCAACAGGAGATTTCTTTATGAATTGCTGTTCATACCTGAAGCAGTTCATATGAAAGGAAACAGGCAGAGGAAAAAAAGAAATCTTGTCTTTGGCTTCTAAATGACTGAGGAAAAAATCAGCACCAGCACCCATGTGTTGTAGTGTGCTAAAGGAAAAAAAATCACCTTCCACTTACACAGGGATTTTAACCTTTCCACCTTAGCCTCTTATATTTCCTTTCCTTCTACTCAAAGCATTTAGGTAGATTAGGATGAAATCCCTCCATAAAAATGCAAGGGGATCAGTTAAACTTTCATCTCTAATTTATTCATGAAGGAGTGAGGTCTTGCCTGGCTGTGCTGTGCATCAAGCTGTCAGAGTGACTTTCTCTCTTGTTGAGAAGGGAGATAGAAAAACAAGAAGTCATGAGCTGGAGCTTTCCTGGTAATTGCTATGAGAACAACAAAAAAATAAAAATAAAACAAACCCCCAAACCCATTGGCACCTTCTTGCTTAGTTAAGTGAATGTGAGCAAAAGTTTTCAAAAGATGAGAACTTAAAATATGCATCTATGTGTAGGCAAGTGTATGAATATAAACATAAATTGAAATAGTACATAGAAATATGTAATCAGTAATGTATATATTTATACACTGCAAATATGTGTCCCATATACCAGAGACTGTTGATTGATCAATATCTTCAAGTGTACCTCCAATCCAGAGCACAAGTGGTACCCAGTGTTGAGAACTATGGAGATACAACTGAATTAAATTTCCTAAACCAAATTGTTTCAGAGCGACTGTATTTTGCATTTTTAGCTTCATGTAAGCTCACTATTGGGGGACTGGCCACCCTAACAGTTATTGTCCCCATGCATGTTGATGAAGGTCTCCATCATACTCTGCCTGTACACGTGTGCTTGCATATGTGGTGTGTGTGTGTGTGTTGATGTGTGTGTCTGTGTATCGTCTATGCATCCCTGAACATCTTTGGGTTCAGAATATTTATTATTAATTTTTAAGAATATCCTCATTTTCTTTTCCAGACTTGACTGTAGTTAAATGTATTTAATATTCCCTATGAAAAAATTCCTCATCTTTATTTTTTTCCTTTTGAAATCATTTCCCAGATTGTTTGTTTCTTTTTCCTGCACTTTCAAACAGACTTCTTGTTCGGCGTCTTGTAGGAAAGGAGAACGGAGTCCTGTAAAGTGAAAAGCCTTATTCCAGTTGATGAATAGGTTGCTTGGTTTTGCCATTCCCACCCTAGCATTCAAAAATTATCATCTTTTATACATGGGGAAAAAGGGAGGGGGTGTGATCTAGCATTAGTTCTTTTAGTCGTCAGGAAATTACAAAATGTACACTTGCGAAGTAAGCAATTTTTGCAGTCTGCCTGCACATCCATCTTTTTAATGAGCCTTGTTTATAACTCGACGCCATGCTTCTAGTCACCTACCCTGTTTACATCTTTGGCCCCTTTAATTAAGAGAAGAACCAGTTAAAAGAAAGTAGGAAGAAATATTAATATGATCTGATTAATTCAGCTAGCAGGAGGTTATGGGGTAGCAAGGTTATTATAACCTATAAAGGCAATGTGAATAAAGCTGTATCCATTTGTAATTTTATTAGGCGGAGCAAATTAGTGAGACTGCATAGCAGTGACAAAAGACCTGTTCCTATTCTCCCTTACCCCCTACCGAAAGGGCCAGGTGCCCAAAGTTAGGTCCATATTAGGCAAATGAGGTCTGATAAATCTCAGCTGCACATCTAATGAGAACCTCCTGAGCTGCCGAGATGCTAATTTGGAAAGATTAGCTGGGATGTTTGTGTATGGCTAGTTAAAGTCCAATGAGATAAAAGTGAAGCCCAGGCAAGAGGAACCCAAACCTACAAAGGGTTAAAGACAAAAAGCCAACACTCTCTTGGGACAGGTAAGGCAAGACTAATTGATACTGCATAAACCGATGGAAATGAACTAGCAAGGGTAGTTTGGAGGGATGACATCAAAATAGAAAAGCTAGGATTTTAAAAGAGACATTGGTGTAACTGGCCCCTTTTAATGATGAAAGCAACAAAGTCCACCTGTAAAGCCTGCTGTTCAGCTGCTAGGGCCTTCTGACCGCAGACCCTCTGACTTCAGAACCTCACTTGGGTCCACTTTGATAAAATCAGCAAAACTTGTAGGATTTATTCCTGGGAAAGATGCAGTGACTCCTGAAAAGGAAGATTCATAGTAAAAGAAAACAAGCCTGGTATCAATTTTCACTACAAATATTTTACTATCCACCCAAAGGGAAGTTCTCATAGTCTGAGTTATCAATGTTGCAAAGAGTTTGTAAGTTAGGAATTCTGTCTAGACAAATGTTCTTGGGCCTCCGATAGACAGAGAAGAGTTTCCCATGTCTATAATTTTTATCCATTCTTTTTTTTTAAATTTTATTTATTTTGGTATGTGTATGAATGTATTGTCTGCATGTAGGTGTGTGCACCCGTGTCGTGCAATGCCGCGGAGGTCAGAAGAGGGTGTCGGATTCCCCTGGAACTGGAGTTCTCCTGGAATTGGAGTTTCAGACGGTTCTCAGCCGCCATGTGGATAAAACTCTAATTTCTGATTTTCTACTTACCTGATAATTGTTCTTTCTAAAGTGAATCTCCCAGGCATGATGCCCATCTTTACCTGTCCTTAACCCACATCTTCCCATACAGAAGAGCTCTCTGGTAATGTGAGAACCTCCCATTTTCCTGGGAGGACTGGGCTTCTATAACATCAACAAACCCTTTTCTATTCTTACACTTGAATGTTTTGGTGATTCTTAGTCTGAACATAGATACATATCTGTAAGGACTCATATGAGCTGTTAGCTAAGTAATAAAATTAGCCGTATTATCATCAGTAGTGCATTGCACTGAATATCTTCTTTTAAATAAAAATAATTCATACATTGGCTAATAGTCCTAGATGATTTCAGAAGCTTGATGGGAAAAAAATCATAACAGATATTCCAGTGGCCGAAATCATTTAAATGATTTAATTTATATATACTAGAATGAATACAAAATTGTTTTAGAAATAATATAGAAGGAAAATAAACACTCTCTGACTAAGCAATGACATTTTATGATCTTAATATTTTTAATTAAAAAAATTATTTTTATATTTTGTGTCTGAGTGTATTGCCTATATAACTGTAATGCACTGGTGTCATGCAGTGCCCGTGGAGATCAGAAGAGGGTGCCAGATTCCCTGGAACTGGAGTTATGGATGGTTGATAGCCTCCATTTGGAAGCTGGGATTCAAACCAGCTTCCTGTGCAAGAGCAGCCAATGCTCTTAACCACTGAGCCATCTCTCCAGCCCCATCTTAATATGTGTATCTCCTCAAATTCATATGTTGAAACACAAACAAGAATGTAATAGTATTAAGTGGTAGAGTCTTTCATGGATAGTCATTTAGGAGGGTGGAGCCCTCATGAATATGATTAGTGTACTTAGGAAAGAGGTGTTGGAGTCCTCAAGACGGCTTAGTGGGTGAAGCTGCCAAGACTGACAACTTGAGTTCCAGCCCAGGAATTCACACTGCAGAAACAGAGAATCCATTCCCACACATTGACCTCTGACCTCCACATGTGTGACTTTTGGGTGCATGTGTGTGCGTGTGTGCACACACACACACTCACACACATGCACACAAATAAATGGATGTAAAAAAAAAAAATAAAAGAGGCTGCTGGGTGTGGTGGAGCATGCCTTTAATCCTAGCACTTGGGAGGCAGAGGCAGGTGGATCTTTGTGAGTTCAAGGCCAGCCTGGTCTACAGAGTGAGTTCCAGGACAGGTGGACTACAGGGAGACCCTGTCTCGAAATCAGTATAAAGACAGCAATATTTTAGATAAATGCCTGCTTCCAACCACAAAGAGCAACATAATACCGGCACAGCTCAGGTATGTTATGGAAAATGATAGGAAGAACTCATGTAAATAGATTGAAATCAGTCAATCATGTAATGACCTCTTTTTATTGCCAACACACCTTTCTGGTTTAAGGAAACTCTAAAACACCAATACTCAGTCACGTGTGTGTTTCAGTCAACGGGGATCCTGTTGACTGAATCCATAACTCATTCCTCAGAATTAGGCAAAGTATGGACGTATAGAAGAGATATAGACACAGGTTCCACTATGAACACATATAAATACTTCTCCAACTCACTGGAGTATCTACTCCCTGGTGGTACCTTCCTTATTTAAAAAGGAAATTGCTTGGCCACGATGGCCACTTTTTTGGTAGAAAATATTCATGGGAATTTTAATATTTATGTAAAAGTCAAATGGCCCCTGACCCTTCTCACTGGCTGTTTACCTCCACTGGTGAGAAGAAAAGTAGTTTCATGAAGATTCTTATGAGCAGAGACGATGCATCAATCAGAGCAGCTAACACCTGGTAATTGTGGCTTAATTCTGGAGTCAAATGTGCCTTCAGGTGTGCATCCTCCAGCACTGGGGGAAGTGGCCTGTGCTTTCCACTACCCTTTCATCTTTGTGGCCACAGCTTCTGAGGAGAACACTGTTGAACGTGCATTTATTTAATTGTAACTGTGCCTTGAAGCAACCCTTAGCGGAAAATTCTAGGTCTGCTGCCACTACTGTGTGTCTTTGGTGACTTACTCAAACCTTCCTTACCTTAGTTACCTTATTGGTACAGTGGAAAAATGATATTGATTAAATCTTGGAGTTATGTTAAAAATTGAATTTCTTTTTTTAAATTTATTTTCTATGTGTATGAATGTACTGTCTGCATGCAGGTTTGTGCACCCGTGTCGTACAATGCTGCGGAGGTCAGAAGAGGGCATCGGATTCTCCTGGAACTGGAGTTCTGCTGGAATTGGAGTTACAGACAGTTCTCAGCCACCATGTGGGTGCTGGGGATCGAACCCAGGTCCTCTGCAAGAGCAGTCGAAGCTCCTGACTGCTAGGCCATCTCTCCAGCCCCAAAATTGAATTTCTAAATACATACAAATCACTTCAGAATACACATGACAAACTGATAAAAATCACTTGTAATGATTGTGTTTCCTTTTATTTGGGGAAACAATTTTGACAGAGGTGTCTGCCTCACATTCTACTGTGAATTCTTTGAAGTATCAAAAATTAGCATTAGCCATTGTCCTGGCATATTAGTACCTAGAACAAAAGCTCTGCCTAAAAAGAGGGCACAAATGCATCCACAGCTTCTCATTGGAGAGAGCTGGCAGTACGTGAAACAATCCTGGCTAGAACAATCTTTTAGCTTTCAGTATAATATCTTGGCTTTCCCTCTTAATCTTGTTTTCATTTTGAACAGCAGCAATAAACCATCAGATAACTACACACAAGGCCACATGGAGTTTGGATGCTAAGGGCACATATTACAACAACAAAGAACATTTACGTTTGTATCTGTCAGTTACCATGGGGGTCCATGAACATATGTGACCTTATTATTTCTTACTCTGACAGAATGCAGTTGTCAATGTTACTGTATTAGAAGAAGCAGAGATTTTGGAAAAGTAGCTCTACCACGTTCGAAGCTAGTTTCTGCTAGACTGAGTAGTGATAACACCCACCTCTTGGGATGGTGGGGATCCTCGGTGAGATGACATATGCAGGAACCAGCACTCAAAAACCATAGCTATTGTTATGATCATTATTTGCAGAAACTTCATCCTGGGGACTCCGACAAGCAGGAAAGGCTCAGCATAAGCATCATAAGCATCAGTTGGTGTGCTTCTCAGCTGGCTCTCACTGGGAGAAACATTTGAAATAAATCAACTTATAAAAAGGATGCAGGACATGTACGGCAGAGTGCAGGGACTTGGGTGGGGTGGGGGGCACGGAAAAGGAAGCAAATCTAGATTCGATTGAGAAATGATGTATGACTTATGGAAAACGTTTAATAACAATAGAAAAAGAAAGTTTCTTTGACTCATGGCTTCAGGGGTGTCAAGTCCATGTTTGCTTTGGGCTTGTGCTGCACAGCATATCATGGCAGAAGGGCAAATGCACAGAACTTTGGACCTCATGGTGGCCAGGAAGCAAAAGGAGAAAGGAAGGAACTGTGACATCAGTATCCCCTTGAAGGGCATGTCACCAGGCCCCTCGCTTCCTTCTACTTGGCCTCCCTCCTTAAAGGTTCTACCACCTGCCAGTAGCACCATAGACTGGGGACCAAGCCCTCAATACTCAGGCTTTGGAGAATATTACAGATCCGAACTAAAGAAGTCAGGAATAGTTTGCCTTAATAGTTGGCAATACTGCTTTCATGTAAAAGATTCTGAATCTGAGCTGACATTAGGGAGCGAGGTCAGGATCCATGAGCAATGTCTGTTCTGTGTACCTGCAATGGCCACAGCTTTCAACAGAAGAATCTAAGACACTGGTTCTTTCTAAGGAGTTTGCCCTGGGACTCTTGTAGAAATCTGAGAAATCCTATGAACCTAGCTCAGAAAATAATTTTCTATGAATAATGTAAAACATGTTTAAACTAAGTCATTAAAATATAAAAAATGGGTCTGGAGAGGTAGTTCAGTAGTTAAGAGCACTGGTTGCTCTTGGAGAGGACCCAGATTGGATTCCCATTACCCACATGGCTGCTAACAACCATCCATACCACCAGTTCCAGGACATCTGATACCCTCATCTGACCTCCACAGGCATTGCAAAACATGAGCACACTTGCATACATACAAGAAATACACTCATATACATAAAATAAAAATAAAAAATAATTATCAAAAATATAAACTGTTATGCCCTAATCTGTCTTTCATTACTAACTCACTAAAGAACAAAATCCTGTGGTAAATTTGTGACTAACATCACTTAAAAACATGGAGTAAACATGCTATTTTGAGATGATGTCAACATGTATAGAAGTTTGGATGAGACTGTTCCCCCATAGTATCCAAGAATTTGAGTACTTCACCCTGGTTGGTGGCATTGTTTGTGGAGGTTTTGGAGGTGTGGCCTTGCTGAAGGACCTGAGCTGGCAGGCTCCTCCTTGAAGACTAGCTCTCATGGTACCAGAGGATACTGTGATAGCTGCCAAGAGAGAAAAATAATCAATGGCCCTACCCAGCTGTAAAGTCTAATAAACACACAATGACTGACACAGCAAACTGCCACTATTGGTATAGTAGTAGCACTTTTAATTGGGGCGGGGGTAACCAGCAGCTATCTAATTGGACTTTCAATGGGAGAGAACTCATGTGTGACACTTTAACAGAGCTAAATACTTATGGTTAAAAAGGTCATAAATCCTAGAGAAAACCCTATGTCTGTCACATTCCTAGACCAATGTAATTTCTTAGTGTATTTTAAATATATATCATTATACGTATAGACAAGTGTGACTCTCATCACTGATCAAAAACTTTTTGCAATAGATGGAGACTATTACAGAGTTCTGTGACTGGTCAAATACCGAGAGTGTCTGTGCAGACTCCAGCCCTCAGTGATAAATCAGCAATGCAATCTTTACACCTAAGGCTCAGGGACCATTGCAGAACAGGAAGCAGAAAGAATCTTAATGCATCTTCTAACTCTCACCAGCACAACTTTCTCATGCAATAGATGGTGATTAGCCCAGAAAGCTACAACTGGTCAAAATCCAGAAAATAAGAGACTACACTGTGCTTATCCCTGGATAGTACAACTATATCAAACCTCTACCACCTAGGGCTCAGAGACTATTGTGGAAAAGGAGGTAAGAAAGTCTCTCAGAGGTCAGGATGGCGTATGACCACAAGGAAAGTTTTCCAGAAAGCTGTGAACTTACAGCATGCATATACATGACCCATGCAAGTTTAAACTAGATGAAAACCTAGCATAGACAGATGGCAAAGGTTAAGAAGCCTCAACAGAAACAGAAATCTGACTAATACACTATGATATCACATGAGCACATCCTTGACAGATCCTGGTGAAAATCACATGACTTGGTAGCATGGCTGTGGTGTGTTGTCCACATTCATAATGAAATCAAACAAAAAGTTCTAGATATCATCTAGTAAAACTTAAATTTTGCCATCTAATTTCCTGGTCTCTTTACTCTTTAGAGTTTTAGATAAAGAGTCTCTGTCACACACCCAGTGAAGAAGCCCTGGCCTAATACCTATAAAAGTCTATTTTATTTTATTATTTTATTTATTTTATTTTATTTTATTTTATTTATTTTATTTTATTTTATTTTATATTTTATTTTATTTTTGAGACAGGGTCTCCCTGTAGCTCTGGCTGTCCTGGAACTCACTCTGTAGACCAGGCTGGCCCCGAACTCACAGACATCCGCATACCTCTGCCTCCCAAGTGCTAGGATTAAAGGCGTGCGCCACCACGCCCGGCATTTTTATTTATTTCTGTATGTGTATCAATGTACCGTCTGCATGCAAGTCTGTGCACTCATGTCGTGCAATGACGCGGAGGTCAGAAGAGGGTCTCGGATTCCCCTGGAACTGGAGTTCTCCCGGAACTGGAGCTTCAGATGGTTCTCGCCCGCCATGTGGGTGCTGGGGATCGAACCCCGGCCCTCTGCAAGAGCGGTCGGCGCTTTCAACCTCTAGGCCAGTCTTTGTGTGCCTTCCACTGTTGCCCTTCACTATGCACTCTTTTATGTTAGGCAGTTGCAAAGCTCTTGAAAGTCCAAGTCCTGTACACATCTGTGCATACTTAGTTGTCCCTCCTAACTAGACAGACTGCTATCATAATTATTATAGTTTTTATGTTTTCATCATTTAGTATTTTGGTATAAATTTAAAATTTAGATGATAGTCATTTGAAAATATCTACATATAGAAGAGGCATACTAACATCTACAGATTTTTTTAAAGCAAATGTTTTGTAAAGCAGGAAGTGTTTTCAGTCTTGGGAAGCCATCTATCCAATTGAGCAGGGTGGAAAGATTAAAGTACACTGTGAGGAAGATTAGAGACTGAGGGATACTCCATTCAACTTGAACTTTAAGCCTTTTTGACACTGACCCATATTGTTAGATAAATGTAATAATTTATTCTCCTAGATATGAAATAATTCTTCACATGATTTAGTTAAAAGCCCAGAGAGTATCGTATACATTTAGCTGTCTGTGTCAAATACCATTTGAAATAATAGTCTGGTGTATGTCAGTCAATAGAGAAACACAATTGAGGAATCCATTTCACAGATAGGTTCCAGGTCTAAATGGGTGATTCCCATGTGT
Source organism: Rhizomys pruinosus (assembly GCA_009823505.1). Classification (NCBI taxonomy): domain Eukaryota; kingdom Metazoa; phylum Chordata; class Mammalia; order Rodentia; family Spalacidae; genus Rhizomys; species Rhizomys pruinosus. Next base: position 2,987,033 of record VZQC01014532.1, read on the forward strand.
ACAAAGTCTTGTGTGGAATTTTCTGCCTGTAAAGGTAGCAAAAGCTACTAAAGCACAGTGGTAAAATGCTTTCATTGCCTACATTAATTGAGAAAAAACTCAGAACCGGAGTCAGCTAAACTTGACCTTTCATAAGCCTACACACTTGGGGCTCTTCCTTCCTTGTTTATATTTGCAGTTCTAAAAGGATTAATTGACTGTTCAATAAAGTATCACTTTACAGATCTGGTTAGTCTCTTAAGCAAACTACCAATCAGTTTGGTAACATGTAGATATGAATGGATTGTTTTCAATAGGATCGCACTATCCTCTACCTAGGTGTGGCAATTAGATTATTGATTTTAGGTAAATGTCTAGTTAATTATGCAATAGACTTTATTTCTTCTGTTAATTAAGCTACTGTTCTTTTAAGTCAATAAACAATAGCCTCAAGAGAAATGAGAAGAGACCCATTAGCGGTATCCAAGTGCTGTTTCAACATGGAGCAGAATGTGAGAGCCAAATGAAGATCATAGATAGAACTAGCTATCCAGTTCCACCACCATCAATGACTAAAATCAGGATAAAAACCTGCCTATAGGGGCTGGAGAGATGGCCTAGCGGTTAAGAGCGCCGACCGCTCTTGCAGAGGACCCGGGTTCAATCCCCAGCACCCACATGGCGGCTGAGAACCGTCTTTGACTCCAGTTCCAGGGGAATCCGACGCCCTCTTCTGACCTCGGCAGCATTTCACGACATGGGTGCACAGACCTGCATGCAGACAGTACATTCATACACATACAAAAATAAATAAATAAATAAAAATTTAAAAAAATACTTAAAAAAACCCCTGCCTACAAATATTTTCTTGAAAAGAAATTATTCACCTCCTATTTATAAAAACTTCTAAAGGGCCAGGCGTGGTGGCGCACGACTTTAATCCTAGCACTTGGGAGGCAGAGGCAGGCGGATCTTTGTGAGTTCAAGGCCAGCCTGGTCTACAGAGTGAGTTCCAGGACAGCTGGGGCAACATGGAGACCCTGTCTTGAAAAGACCAAAAAAAAAAACAAAAAAAAAAAAACAAACAAACAAAAAAAAAAAACAAAGAAACACCATTCCTGTCTTGTTTGATTTCCGAGTTACAAAGGTTGAACTGCCTTTCACCAATCTGCAACCAGGATTCAACAAAATGTTGTTACTGTCATTAAAGTGTTAATAATGACCATGACCTAGAAGGAGGAAAGGGGGCTAGGCTGCTTCTAGAACTGTTCTGGGAATCAAGTTAGTGTTACCTTCTATAGTGCCTGGTCCTACCTATCCTAGCTTTTGACCAAAGTGTATATGTAAATGTTGACTTAAATAATTTTATTTTTGTAATTTGGGGGGATTTTTATTTAGGTTTCCTTTCTGCTGCATTCTCTTCTTAGTCTTTCTCTTTCTCCTCTTTTCCATTTTGCATATAATATATTTATTGAATTCAATCTTTATTTAAGTGAATGTAGAGTTTGGGACCAAATTGAATATCTGGAAAAAGCTCTGTGAGAATTCTATGCAGCAAAATTCTAGCACCCAAATACCTTTAAAATGATTAGTTTCTTCTCTTGAGTAGTGACTGAGGTAAAGGAAATAATAAATAATAGTGGTGACAATCACTAGTATTTCTTGACCACTTAGTATGTTTCAGGCATCACAGCACATACATGTTATGCTTTATATCACTGGCTCCTCACAAAACACTTTTGTTGGTGCTGAGACTTGATCCTGGAACATCCCCCATGCTAGGCAAACACTCTAACACCAAGCTGCATCTCCAGTCCCACAAAACACCTCTCTGATGGAGAAATTAATATATAAAACTCAATATTGTGCAGTTATTAGATGATGGAATTTAGGATTTAAACTCAAAGAAGAATCTGTTTGGTCACAGTTCTATACATAGAACCTCCAGCAAGAATGTTCTCTTTCTGGACTAGATGCCTAACACCAAATGTTGAAAGTGTATCTACTTGGACTATAAGACCAGAACTCTCTTTGCTATAAATACTTGCCAGATTTAGTAAGAAATAGTTTCATCTGTCTAGTTCTAAAACAATGTAGGGAACGGGAATTGTCCTTTGTCAATAACTGTCTCACCATACAGAAAGGGGCTGGCATTCAATCAAGTGGATGGGATGCTGGCCATAGAAATACTTTATAAATCAACCATCAGCATTCCTAGACACAGGAATGACACAAAAATAAGAATGCTCTTCTCCTGACAGTATTACTCCTTCATAGGATAATAGTAGCTACAGAGCAAGTACATATTCTGCTTTTATTTATATGTCCCAGTCACTTTATAGTATGGTTGGACACAATCCTACTGACCACAGGGTGGCTTTTGCTACCTCCTCAGAACCAAAATATTTCCTTTTATGGCAAAAGCTATAATTATCTGAAGAACCCAAAACTATACTTATTTGTAAGACTCTCTACATTAGCAACCTGGTGAAAGTTGGTGCTGGTGTTTGCACGAAGCCTGCTGTACATAATTTTCTGAAGCTGTTTTCAATCATGCAAATGATTTTTTCCTTTGCAATATGCTAATGCAATCTGATTTATTTCAGTTGTAAAAGTTAATTACAATGTGTTTGTGAGTCCCTAAAGATGATGTATTAAATGTTTATAACCAGGATTATTAAAATGTCCTGTCTCGATTACAGAGCTTCTCTTTCAAATACTAGAACTAATTGTAGCCTTAAATCACAACAACCTCACCGTTAAAATTAACACAAGGGCAACATTGCATAATTTTAATTAATTTTAATTTGGCCAAAGCAAATTAATTTTTGTTTTCTAGAAGGACAGCTAAACTCTTTGTAGCATGCTTCTAATGTACACAGAGTTCCTAAACTTCTATTCTTCCTGGCAGTTTCAGTCCTCTGAAGTGTATGCCATGGAACTGACCATTTGTTTATAGTTTGGTTCCAATTTGCATATCTGGGTCTCTCTTCTCTTTGCATTTCAGTAAAGAAAGGAAATCAGAATGGAATGTGTATCTCTGGCCTGTGGTCAGAGAGACAAAATTTTTACTGTTAAGTTTCAGAATCTTTTAACCCACGTCTTTGAAGATGATGCCCAGACACTGTGACAGATCCTATTGAGCTTCTCTTTCTTTAGCACCTAAGAAGCTGCCAACACTTCTTTCAAAATCTACCAAACAATTTGCTAAGGAATACATACTTAGAAGCAATTGTGTCTTAATCCTTCCCACTTTCATATGTGTGACTATTCTGTATAAACTTTTAAAACTAAATATTGTATTTATTTATTTATTTTTTATTTTTATTTATTTATTTATTTATTTTGGTCTTTTTGAGACAGGGTCTCCCTGTAGCCCCAGCTCTCCTGGAACTCGCTCTGTAGACCAGTCTGGCCTTGAACTCACAAAGATTCGTCTGCCTCTACCTCCCAAGTGCTAGGATTAAAAGCGTGCGCCACCATGCCCGGCTTAAATATTGTACTTATTATCCATGAACAGTGGACTTGAAGAATAATAACTTGATTGTGAAAACTGAAGCCTTCTTACCTGGAAAGTTTTATATACAGTCCTCTGTCTCTGAATAGCCAGTGTATGTCTTTATTCAAATGAAATTGAATAAAGTTAGAAATAGCCATTATAGAAAACTATAGAATTGGAGAAATGGCTCAGCAGTTCATTTCCCAGCACCTACATGGTGGCTAACACTACCTATAACTCCAGCTCCAGGGGAATCCAATGCCTTCTTCTGAACTTGTGGGCATTGCTTGGCACAGATACACTTACACACATGCAGACACTACACTCACACACATAAAAATAATAAGTAAAAATATTTTTTTAAGAAGAGAACCTTGAAAACATATCTTAGAAACTCAATCTGGCCACCTAGAGATCAGAGGTCAGGGACAGATTACACAGGATTTTCATGTTCTATCTTCTCAATTGTGCATTCTAATTATCTAAAACAATTTTAGTTACATATGAATCATAACAGATGAAAGTATAATTTTGAAGTTTGTTTTGGGGGAATTGTTTTTTGGTTCTTTGATGCAGTCTCACTCTATGACTTCAGCTGTCCTGGATCTCCCTGTGTAAGACCATTCTACACTGGCCTGGATTTCATAGCCATACACTTGCCTCTGCCTCCCAAGGGCTGAGGGCTGAGCCGCCACAACAGACTGGGAATTTTCTTTATAAGTAAATGTTTGCTGAGAAATTTTGGCCCATTTTACAATCCCACATTTCTAAAATACACTGATAAAGGGAAATTATCTTGATGATTCTGATCATCTGTTTGTAGAGCTGTCTACCATGCTATGAACATTCAGAAGGGAAAACATTAGTTTAGCATCCCAAAGCTTTGTACCTCAACACATGTACTCTAATCCAGAGCATAGCCATTTCTCTGTATCCACAGGCTCCAAATCCATAGCTACAACCAACTGAGGATTAAAAATACTTGTTTAAAGAAATCAGGGGACTGGAAGATGGCTGAGTAGGGAAAGAGCTGGCTACATAAAATTGAAGACAGGAATTCAGATTCCCAGGGATCATGTAAAATACAGAGAGATATGTAGTTGTATGTAATTATAGCACTTGGGGAGCAGAGCCAGGGATGACCAGAGAAACTAGCTAGCAAGACTAACTGGAATTGGATAATTCTGGGTTCAAGTGAGAGACCCTATAATAAGTGCAGATAAATTGAATATGCTAGCCAGACATCAAGTTTGGTCTTACTCAAGCATAACAAATACACACACACACACACACACACACACATGTGTACATGTACATATACAAGCACACACATATACATGCCACACACATGTAAACATGCAGACACACATTTAAACATGCATGCATACACATCACACATATATCCACATACCAAAAAATGCATCAGGGGGCTAGAGAGATGGCTCAACAGTTAAGAGCACTGGCTGCTCTTGCAGAAGACCCAGGCTCAGTTCCCAGCATCCATATGGTGGCTAACAACCATCAGTAACTCCAGTTCCACAGGACTCCATTGCCCTCTTCTGACCACATTGCATGACACAGGTGCACTTACATACATACATGCAGGCAATACACATAAAATTAAAAAAAAACAATAAAATAAAAAATGTTTCAGAGGAGAGAATGTAAATATGATTAAGGTATATTTTATGAAATAAACAAAAATTCAATAAAAATATATATTGGAAAAAAGTATCAATACTGAAGACATTTTTTGGGTTCATTCTTCCCCAAACACAAAATGACAAATATTTCATCAGCATTTCACTCTTTTGAGGTATTCTAAGACTTCTAGAGACAACTGAAAGTACACAGGCAATTAATTATCATCACTTTATGTACAAATATTATCTCATTTGCATAAGGTACTTGAACATTTGCAGACTGGTATATGCTGGAGCTTTTAGAACAAAGCTCTTGTGGATATCAAGGGAAGACAGTATATATTTGAGCAGAAATGACTCAGAAGATTTTGTATAGGCTAGAAATAATTGACAGTTAAAGTTAATTTGTTTAACATTTTCAAATTTAAACTTCTAAAGTACAACAAAACTTCAATATTTAACTGGCTCACTAGAAGCAATAGATACAGCATTGGAAAGTATTCCCTAAGACTTCCAAATGCAAGGGAATTTATACAGTGTGGATTTATGTGCACGAGGCTCTCAGGTCATTGTATACCCCAGTAGAAACCCATTACCTCATATTTCACTCCTAGATCTGACCACTTATTCAGAGAATCACACTGTAAGAAGAAGCACAAATACAAAGAAGCTTTGAAAGATTAGTAAACTTTGATGTTCCCAATCCATCTATCTGGAAAAGCTGACTGCATTGTGGGGTTTCTTTATTCCTCTTAAATCTACACTTTACAGTAGGCCTGTGGTGCCCCAGGAGGGATGATGTTGCCAAATGTTTAGGAGAATCTGCTCCCTAACTTTACAGATGACTCTGGCTGCCATCTATGTTGCAAAGACTTAATGGATGCCATTTATAAAGGTGCTGCCCCAGCCCACTATTGATGGAGTCTTTTCTGCTTCCACTACTGAAGGGACAGGGGTAAGAAGAATGAGCAGACTGCTTGATGCAGACACCCATGGATTGGAGAAATAAATCTCACTTTGGCTAAATATGCCAATGACGAGACTGCATTCCTCAAATGTTGTCGGGTTATTGACTTCAGCGCCAAGGCTTAAGATAGACTCCTAGTTTACACAAGGATGCTTTTAATCCTGAGACCACAGGGTCTATCTTATCCCAGCGAAAACCTTCTGGTCCAGGAAAGTGGTATTTCTTTAGGAACAATTACAATGAATTCAACAACACAAATATTTCCTTTCTGTTGGTTTTAGTCACTGTTAAAAAATTATGGTTAAATCTTTTAAAATATAGAATATTAAAAGCCAGATATGGTGTGGTGATTGATGTCTACAGTCCCAGCACCCGGGAAAGTGCCACAGGGGTAAAGACAACCGCGGCTACACACTGGGTTCCAGGTCAGCTACAGAATGAAACCTCCTGTTAAAAAATAATAGTATGCAAGTCCCCCAGCTGGATGGTAGGACCCTTGGGCTGTGTGGGTTTGGGCACAACTGCTTGCAAATTGGTTTTACGTGAAGGATGCTTGTACTCATTAAATTATTACTTATTGTTAAAAATGAAAAAATAATAAATAAAATATTTTTAAAAATGTAAAAAAATAATAGTATGCTGAGGAGATGTATATATTTTCCTGATGGTTGTGGAAATGATGTCAGAAATCATTAGTTTTGATCCTAAAATTTCTACTCCTTTTTTTCATTGGAAGATAAAAATGATAATTCCTGTTTTTCATCTAGTCTTCAAGAAACATAATAGATAAGTCTAAAAAAATTTAACAAATCTATTGCTTTTATATACAGTAGTAACACAAAATGGAACTTAAAATTAAAAAAACACAGTATATTAATACATTCCCACAAAAATCAATGTTTATGCATTAATGTAGCAAACAATATACAAGATATATATATATTTCCATATATATATATTTTTTCCATATATATATATGGAAAACTTAAAACTCTAATGAAAGAAATCAAAGAAGTTCTAAATAAAAAGAGATTCCTTGCTTATGAATAGGAAGAATAGCTGTAGTTAGGAATTCTAACCAAACCTCAGTGTAGTGGCACAAGCATTTGATTCCAGCACTCCAATAGTCTGGAGGCAGAGGCAGGCAGATCTCTAGGAGATCAAGTCTAGCTTTATTGATGTAGCAAATTCCAGGCTATCTTCTAGGAGACCCTGTCTGAAAAGCAAAACAAAACAAATAAAATACTAGAACACCCACCCTGGGCAGAAAGATTGTAAGAGCAGGGAGTAGGTGTCTGACCATATGGAAACAGAGTTACAGACTCCTGGGGCCCTGCTCATATGAATCTACAGCAATGGTGTCAGCATGCACAAAACCCATGCAGACTCAAGCAGAAAAAAAAAAAAACCCAGTGAGCACTGGAGAAATGGGCAGCCTGCCCCAATCTTAGCTGAAGAACTCTTGATAGCTGATCACTGCTGGGTGAGGGACAGCTGGTTTTCTTTAAGTGAGTGACTCTAGGTAGGCTGACTAGACCCCAGTAGAGAAACTTGCAATGAGGGATGTCTGGGGACACCAACTTGACTCAATATCCCTTCACATAAATGAAAGAAATGCATGGAATCCACTGGGGGTCTATAAGAGAGCACAGGGGGCATAAAGATGATTGAGATGTCTTGTATGAAATGCACAAACATTTAGTTTCCACAATTCTATGTTAGGTTTTGTCTGCTTAAATGTGCGTGCGTCTCGTGCATGCTGTCACATTGCTGTAAGTTCATATGATCAAGGCTCCAGGAGCCTGTTAAGATTCTATGAGCCTACCACCTGACCTAGTCATACCACTCCTGGGTATGTACCCACAAAACTCTCCCCCTACCACAGAGATACATGCACATCCATATTATTGCTGCTCTCTTCACAATAGTAAAGAGCTGGAAACAACTCAAGTGCCCCTCAACCAACGAGTGGATACAGAAAATGTGGTACATCTACACAATGGAGTTCTATGCAGCAGTAAAGAAAGATGACATCATGAACTTTGTAGGTAAATGGATGGAACTAGAAGATATTATGCTGTGAAGTAACACATTCCCAGAAAAACAAAAGACAAATGGTATGCCTCATTTGCGGATGCTAGTACCAGGTACCTAGTTGTAAGGCAAACTGAGAAATGGTAATGTTCTATTCCTCTTTATCTGAAAGCAACTGTGCTCCTATAATGTGAATCCCTTAACAGGCTCTAGAATTAACCTAACACTTATTTTCAGACTTTGTAATCTTAGTATATGGGTGGAGGGTATGTATGCATATTTTAGAGTAATATACAATTAAAAGGGAGAATGTGAATCCTGAAATATGATTTGGAAATAACATACAATTTATTTTCAGATCATATAATTTTAGTACAGGTGATATATATATATATATATATATATATATATATATATATAAATATTTTGTCATTCCTGTATATATCAAATGGGAAAAAAAAAAAAAAAAAAAAAAAAAAAAAACAGAAACAGTAAGTTCTCCCAAACGACAATAATCCTCTGCTTTGAAAAAACTGTTAAAAAGACTCAGGGGCTGGAGAAAGTGAGCTACGGTTTAAGTAGCGCCGACCCGCCTCTTGCAGAGGACCCGGGTTTCGAATCCCCAGCACCCACATGCGGCCCTGAGATACCGTGCTGAACTCCAAATTCCAGGAGAACGCTCCAGTTCCAGGGGAAATCGAGACCCCTGCTTCTGACCTCCCGCGTGCATTGCACGACAGGGTGCGTCAGACCTGCATGCAGACAGTCATTCATACTCACTAAAAAAAACAAAAAAAAAAATAAAGACTCAGGAAAATATACAAACATGTATGGGCAGAATGCATGAACTCAGGTGGGGTGGGGGGCATGGAAAGGGAAATGATCTAAATTGAATGAGAAACATGTATTAATCACAAAATTTCAATTAAAATATTTTAAAAGTTTTTTTTTTTTCTTTTTTTTCCAGAAATTTTCAAAACTTTTTTGTTTATAATTCTGCTTATCATAGAGGTGAACAAGTTTTGTACCCTCACATGAACTAATAACAAAGCTGGCTTTTCCTACCTGAAATTTAATATCTGTTCTGCCTACATGACTATATGCATCCCATAAATATATACATATATATATATAGTAATATAATAAATTTTCATATTGACATGCACCTCCTCCCCAGGTTCTAACAGTCTTTCTCTTTTCTTTTATTTGTTTTTATGTTTTCTTTTCTGTTTTGTCTCTGTTGCATGAGGGAGCTTCATTGATAAGAGTCGTTCACTATGTTCTGTGACTCTTTGGTGGAAAGGTTCTACTCTTAGGAGTAGAGCATACACTCTAGGTATGTCACTTAGAATTGGGCATTTTACAGTCACTTAATCTCTGTGTGTGAAGAGTTCTTTTCCTTTTTATGTTTTTTGGCTTTGCTGGATAATAAATAAAGTGATTCTAAAGTTTAAATGTAGTAGAAAGGGATTCAGAATATCCAAAAGAATATTAAAGAGAAGAAAGAAGTTGAAGGGCTGACACTAATGAATTTAAAATGTAACAGAAAGCCACATTGATCAAGACACATTAGAGAAAGAATATTGACAAGTTCAGTGGAACATAGGAGAAATTCCAGAACTAGATCCATACTTACATTATAAACTGACCTTTGTTGAACCGGGCATGGTGACGCACGCCTTTAATCCTAGCACTTGGGAGGCAGAGGCAGGTGGATCTTTGTGAGTTCAAGGCCAACCTGGTCTACAGAGTGAGTTCCAGGACAACTAGGACTACAGGGAGACAAAAAAAAAAAAAAAGAAAAGAAAAAAAAAAGAAGCTGACCTTTGGTTTAGGTAAATCGAAATGGGAAAAATACTCATTTCAATGTCCTATGGTGACAGAGACGTAGTTGTTTTTTAAAAGTGAGTTTTGACCAGGGAAAATCTGCGGAAGAGGGGGCGTGGTAGAATGTAAGGGCTGCGATTGGGTGAATGGTGAAAACTACAGCAATGTAGTCTGGACCCTCATTTGAGTAACCATGACCCCCCGCTGGATGGTGGGCTGTGGGGGTTTGGGCACAACAGCCTGCAAATTGGTTTACATGAAGGATGCTGTACTCATGGATTACACTTATAGCTAAAAAATGGAAAAAAAAAACTGAGAAAGAGAAAATGCAGCGAAGTTATGGCAGAATGCATGAACTCGGTTGGGGGGGATAGGGGGGTAAGGAAAGGGAAATATGCCCTGAACTGAATTGGAAAATGATGTATGAATGCACAAAGCATCAATAAAAAAAAAAGAAAAAAAAAGTGAGTTTTGGCTGGGTGTGGTGGTACACACCTTTAATCCCAGCACTCGGGAGGCAGAGGTAGGTGGATCTCTGTGTGTTCAAGGCCAGCCTGGTCTACAGAGCGAGCTCCAGGACAGCTGGTACTAAAAGGGAGACCCTGTCTCAAAAATACCAAAAAAAGGATAAAACTAAAAAGAAAAAAAAAGTGAGTTTTGATACACAACTCACACTCTCACAAAAATAGACCAAATACCAAAGTCAAAACTACAAAACTCACAGAATATAATGTATAAGAAACCTAATTATTTTTAATTTGGCCATGAAATTTAATACAACACTTAAAGCACAATCTATCACAGGAAAAAAAAAATCAGTAAGTTGGACTTGATCAAAATTTGAAACTTGTGCTTTGAAAAATACACTGTTCAAAGAATTATGTAGAAAACTGGATTTGGAGAAAATAATTTAAAAATATGCCTTAAAATGTACTGGTATCCAACATATATGAAGAAGGCTTGAAAACTCAGTACTAAGAAAAATAACAGCCTGATTTTGAAAATGGGCTAGCTACTCAACATTGTCTCCTAAGCTATAGATATATGGAATAATATATATATTAATTATATAAATAATATTATAATATGTCAAATAAAGCATACAAATACAAATGTTCAATGCCAAATTACTTTGCATAGGAATGCAAATTAAAATATTAGAGGCCAATTTATGCATTCACATAAAATCTGTAAAATCAACAATATCAAATGTTGAGGGTGACTTGGAGTGGGAGAAATGCTTCTGGATTTCTGTTGAAAAAGGTGATACAATGTAGTTACCTTATAAGGCATATTGGTGGTCTCTTTTAAAAATTAAACATGTTGTCACATGAAACAATAACCATTTCTGTGGCATTTACTCAAGTAAGCAGGAAAAATTCTGTCCATGTATAAACCAGCAGGTGACTGTTTAGATGACCTTTCTGCATAATTGTCAAAAACTTGGAAGCAACCAAGTGCTTTTTAGCAGGAAACATACATAAACAAATAATATACATTCATGATTGTGGATACAATATATATATATATATATCATTTATATAATTATATATATATAATATACTATTCCGAGATAAAAGAAATGTGATAGACCATAAATAATAAGGAAAACTAAAATATAGAGCTCATGGAAAAAGACCAATCTCAAAAACTATACAATATATGATTTCGAATATGTAATATTCTGGGACAGGCAAAACTATGAACAAAGTAAAAATAGCAGCTGTGGGTAGGGATTTGGTGGAGGTGGAGAAAGAAGAGATGAGGCACAGAGAATAGTTAGGCAGTGAAATCATTGTATATGATGCAGTAATGGAAGAGACCTATCATTATGCAATTGTGAAAACCAAGTAAACTTAAACTTTAGTCAAATTGTTACAAAATTTTATCAATATGGATTTATCAGGTAGTATACACACACACAAAAAGTTACATTCAACAGAGGAAACTGGGGTCTGGAAGGGCAATGTGGAAATTCTTTGCACTTTCTAAGCTATGTATCTGTCAATCCAAAATGCTGCAAAATTGTCTGTTCCTTAAAAAATAATAGAATTTTGATGGCTGTTTTATAGGCCTTTTTCATTAATGCATAGAGAAATTTCTTAATCTGACCAGAGGGAACTTGTGGACTTGGTGTCATCATAACCTGAGTTTGGGAAGGGCAAATATCTAATAGAGAGCAATATGGAATTTACAGCTCACTAGAAGTCTACCAATATGTTTAGCTTTCATGAATTCTGCTCTTGCTCATCTTAGAGTACGTACCAGTATATAGCTAATAAGCATTACTGAGGATGGTTTTTAAATAAATGTGATATCTGTTTCTGAGGTTTGGTAGTGACTGTTTCATAATGATATCAAACATCTTCCAATGTGTTCCCTGAATGTCCTTGGTAGAATTACTTCTCAACTGTCTTCCATAAAACTATTGGCATGTAATTTAACATAGTATATATAGTTATTTACCTATGTTACTTTTGCACACTTATCCAAAAAACTGTCCTTGCAAACACAGAGTGCAAACTATATGAATTAGTTATCTTCTAGTACCACAGATAAGAAGTCTGATGTGGGTCTCACCAGGCTATTGGCAGAGACTTACTTTTTACTGGGCTCTACAGTAAGGAGACTCCCCCTCCTTACTCATTTAGATTTTTGGCGGAATTCAAAGGATGGAAGACTGAGGTTCTACTTGCCTACCTGGCTGGGCCCTTCTTGAATCCAAGGATCAGAGCCATGTTCAAGGCCATTCATGCAGGCTGGAAGCCTTAAATAACTTGTTCCGCTTTCCCTGCAGCCCCACGTCTGTCTGGCTTCCCTGCCTCTCTCTTCTACCTAGTTACTGCAGAATAATCTTCCTACTTTCAGCGCCACTGTATAATCTGAATTCCACATGCAAAATCCTTTTTGCTGTGCAAATGGACATCTTTCTTAGTGATGATTCACCTTACCACAAAATTTAATACAAATTAGTCAATTTTAAGTTAATTTGGTCATCAAATATAAATGTTACTGGATTACATTTAATATTAATATATCTTGTGTTCTGATTTATTTTTATTTATTTTTATTTTATTTATTTTCTTATGTGTATGAATGTACTGTCTGCATGCAGGTTTGTGCACCCATGTCATGCAATGCCACAGAGGTCAGAAGAGGGCGTCGGATCCCCCCTGGAACTGGAGTTAAAGACGGTTTTCAGCCGCCATGTGGGTGCTGGGGATTGAACCCGAGTCCTCTGCAAGAGCAGTCGGCACTCTTAACCACTAGGCCATCTGTCCAGCCCCCCTGATTTATTTTTATATTTTTCACAATAAAAGTGATAAGAATTGTTTATGGAAAAAATAAAGGAAAATAAGTTACTTATAATCCCATGGCTTAGAGAATACAGTTAACACATAAATGTATTTTATTTATTATTGGATTCACATATTTACATATTTCCTTTTATTTACCTAAATTATCTACTTCTAGAATATATTTATCCATGTAACATTGTAAATAATATCCAGTCATTTTTTCAAATAGTACATTTGAAAAAAATATGTATTTGTGGCAAGTCTCAGTATATAGCACAGGCTGGCTTCGAACTCATGCTTTTCCTGATTCAGACTCCCAAATGCTATATCTTTGGCTTCCTTTTGAAACCTGCTGTGTAGAGCATTTGAAACACTGGAGAATATTTTATTTATTTAACTATTACCTTAGGGGAGGGGATGTAATATTAATTGAACTTCGTTGGAATGATTACTTCCACCCATACTTGTAACATCTATATTTTATTTTATTTTATTTTATTTTATTTTATTTTATTTGTTTAGTTTTTGGTCTTTTCAAAACAGGGTCTCCCTGTAATCCCAGCTGTCCTGGAACTCACTCTGTATATTCTGTTTATTTAGCACATATTACTAAAAATGTGCCAAAAAATCTTAAATGAAAACCAACAATTATGTTCAGCAATGTAACTCCTTTCCATGCAATTCTATATTTTATAAAGTAAAGGAACTTAAAGATAAGTGAATAATTTGGAAACAATTTCCAATAATTTTGATGGATAAACTGGTAGTTGATTTAAAGAGTACTTAAAGTTAATCCTTAAAAGCCCAAATTATCTACTCAATGGAAACATTGGTAAGTCAGATAAGCAGATTTCCTATAGAGGAAATATAACTAGCCAATCAACCTCAAATACTTAAAATGATCTCTAAGAAGGATTTACTTCATATTTTGCTTCCAATATTTTATAAATAATGAACATGAGATAATATGAAGTAATAGGAATCACTTATTAAAGTTAGAAAACTCATAAATAATGAGCAGTTTAAATTAATAAGGTCATTTTGAAAGCATTGAATAATATTCTTTACAATTTGGTATGAAATATCTATAGATATATCATCATAAAGAGTACATGTGAGCCGGGCATGGTGGCTCACACCTTTAATCCTAGCACTTGGTAGGCAGAGGCAGGCAGATCTTTGTGAGATTAAGGCCAGCCTGGTCTACAGAGCAAGTTCCAGGACAGCTGGTGCTACAGGGAAATCCTGTTTGGAAAAGACCAAAAAAAAAAAAAAAAAAACCACCAAAGAGTACATTGTAGCTTTGTGATGACACAATGAAGTTGAGAGTTTTATAGTGACTATAATCAAACTTCTTATAGTCTAATGTAGTGTATACCCCCTAGAACTCATCATTACCCCCTATAACTTATAGTCTAACGTTGTGTATACCCCCTAGAACTCATCCTTATAGTCTAATGTAGTGTATACCCCCTAGAACTTATAGTCTAATGTAGTGTATACCCCCTAGAACTCATCCTGATCTTTCATTACATTTATGATGAAACTCAGTGCTTAGGATTAAGCAAATGAGATTGAGGGCATTGTCTTTTTTATGGCCTATTTTTAAGACTTCTGACTTTAACTTCAAGGACTCAGCATGTGATACAAAACCAGAGGGAACATTGTGTATAGGACCCCCTCACTGCTACTATCAACTGAAGTTTCATAGGTTTCCCAAAGATGAAAATTTACCTCAAAGACCCATAGAACTCACCAAGTACCATTGTTCCACAAATACAATTTATTATAATTAACGCACATAAGGGCAAAACACCTGGGGATATTTAGTTTCTTTTGTCCTCTGGACACACTGTTCTTGGCAACACATCTGCGTTTCCAGTTGGATATGCTCAAATGAACCTCAGTGTCCAGAGTTCTTACTGAGCTTTATTGGGGGCACATGACTGATTGATTCATTGATATAACCCATACTCTTAAAGCCTTACCATGAGCAAGAATAATCTATAAACTCTCACTAATGCAGAGGGTGTCCCCAGGAGCTATAGACAAAGACCAGAACTTTCTTTGGGTAACACCAAATTCTCCACTACGTACCCTATATGTTTAGTTGCTCTTCTCTGGTTAAATTTTACTGTCATACTGTGAGAATACTAATAGAGTTTCAAAGTATCTGATGCAAAATTCAGGGAGACTTTCTTCTTTCAATCACATTTATTGTGGTTATGTGTGTGTGTGTGTGTGTGTGTGTGTGTGTGTGTGTGTGTGTGTAGGCCAGAGGACTACTTTTGGTAAATGTTTTTTGTTTGTTTGTTTGTTTGTTTTACTAGGGATTGAACTGAGGTTATCAGGCTTGAGAAACAAGTACTTTTACCCTATCTGTTGCAGAAACATTTTCCTTCCAGGGAGAGCAGCATGTGCTCAGTTGAACTTGGCACAATTTGGTGGCTTCCCACTTTGGGCCCAGAGATACAGACCAAGGAACAGAGTCTCTGAAAACTACAGTTAGGGGATTACAATGAGTTTAATGGGTTCTTCCTACAGACTGAATGGGGGAAACTTCAGGGTCCTATTGGCACTCCCTTCATGTTTATCCTGGGCTGCCCCCCCCCCACATTCTGCATAACATGGCACCAGCACTCAGGAGGCAGAGGCAGGAGGAGGTATATGAGATCAAGCCATACTAGTTTACATAGTGAGTTTCAGGCCAGCTGGGGATATAGGGAGACTCTGTCTTTAAAAACCAAAAAGTAAAAAATAATGAAAGTTAAAAGAATAAAAACTGTATTTCTTCTTTTCAAACATTTTATTTGCCTGTGTAAGTATATGCACCATGTGCATGCAGGGCTTATGGAGGTCAGAGAGGGCATCAGATACGCAGGTAGCTGTGAGCTACCATGTGGGTACTGGGAATCAAACCTCTGCAAGACTAGACAGTACTCTGAACCAGTCAGCTATCACTCCAACCCCATGCAGCTCCTCTTAAAATTTTTGGCACATTCAGCAATATTTTAACCCTCCACAAATTTAAAACAAATGATTTTAAAGAGTAGTATAAATTTTAAAACATTCGATCTATTCTATGCATAAAGTAATTAAATGAAAAATCAATAACAGAAATATACAGAGACAATCTCTAAATATTTGCAACTTCAACACCATACTTCTTAACTTACTCCTAGATCAATATGGAGGTCAAAATGGAAATTCAAAAATACCCTGAGCAATTCTGAAACACTTACACATCTACATCAGTAGGACATAGACTACTTAGAAGGTACCTTATGGGATTTTATACTTAGATTAGAAAAGAAGAATACAAGTCTTTAATCAATAATATCATCTTCTTTGTTATTCAGCTTTGTACTAACATAACACAATTCTTAGGAGCGGCAACTTACAAGTAGGAGCTAATAATGTTGGGTCACAGTATTGAACCACAGTCTATGGTCACTTCGCACTTTTGCTTTTGACCTGTGACAAAGCAAGACATTAGAGAGCCATTGGTGGCATAGGATCTGGTCATCTTGTGATGAAGGAGAAGCAAAAAGAGACAGAAAGGAACCAGAGCGTCACTATCCCATCCAAAGGCATATCCTCTAAGGACTGCACTTCTTTCCTCTTGTGCCCACTTCTTTAAAGTTTTAAACACTTCTCAATAGTTCCCCAGCCTTGATGGCAAGGCTTCAGCAGCATGTAGTCAAACCATGGCAGCTTCCATCTTTATAACAATAATAGAGAAATGAAAGACACATAGAACAATGAAAAATGATAGAAAAGAGAAGTTCCCACAACAACCCTATGACATGTGACTAGTTTTTAACAAAGGTGATAAGATAATTCTATACAGAAGAGATTCATAAAGATAAAATTTAGACAACTTGAATATTCACATAGCAGACAATAAACTTCATTTAGCCTGTATCTTACATCATGAACATACTTGACCTTAAATGTGCCACAGATGTAACTATTAAACCAAAATTATAAACATGAATGAAAGCATATATGAGATCACCTAGGTGACTCTGACTGAGGAAAAAAATACTCAGAGAATGAGGACTAAAAGGTCAAAGCCAAATGAAAAGCTATTGATTTATTATACTTGTTCAGAATGTAAAAGATTTGCTTTTGTAAGTCAAGTTAATAAAGCAAAATGACCAGGATTACTCTTGGATAAAACAGTCAAAGAATATATCCCTGAAAAATAAGTGCCATCTGGAATTTATAAAGAACTCTCACAACTTACTAAAAACTCAGAAAGGAAAATGGAGCAAATTTGGGGGTAAATAGTTTATGAATGAAGAGATAAAGATAAAGATGGCAATAAATGAAAGCATCATGGGCCATGTGTAAGGGAAATTCAAGCTAAAGCCAAAATAAGAGAGTACAGATCTATCAAGTCATTTAAAAAATGAAAAAATTAAACAAGGATGAGAATGTGAACATATATTGTTGATGGCAATGAAAACATATTCTGGGGCTGGAGAGATGGCTCAATGGTTAAGAGCACTGGCTGCTCTTGCAGAGGACCTGGGTTCAGCTCCCAGCACCCAAAGGGCTGCCAACAATTACCTGTAACTCCAGTTCTAGATGATCCAACATCCTTTTCTGGCCACCACGCACATTTCAAGTGCATGGTGCACCTACATACATGCAGGCAAAAACTCATATACCTAAAAATGAAAAACAAATAAAAGTTAAAAATTAAAAATAATTAAAAAGAAAATCGACTTGTTGGAAAAATGCTTGCCAATGTATCCACTAGCAAGACCTCCTGGACTCACATACTATGGGTTTTTAGCAAAGAGAAAATAAATGATTCAGACCAGGGACCACACCTGAATGCTTACAACAGTTTTCATCACAATTATCAAAACTGAAGTAGTCTGGATGCCAAAACTCAGTATTCTGCCATACTTCAAACGTATTATTTAAGTCTTCTAACTATCATAAATTATTTTGAGAAGTTGGTTTTTGGTATACCTTTGCTCTGTCAATGGGTATCTGACTGTTTTCATTTCTGCTTATGTGATTTCTTCCTGCTTTTATACTTTTTAATATTATTCATTAAAAATAATTTATTATCTTTATTTTTTGTGTATTAGTGTATTGCCTGCATGTCTGTAAGGCCACCCATGTCCTGCAGTGCCTGTGGAGGTCAGAAGAAGGCATCAAATCCCATGGAACTGAAGTTATAGATGGTTGTTAGCTGTCACATGGGTACTGGGAATGAAACACAGGGTCTCTGCAAGAGCAGTCAGTGCTCTTAACTGCTGAGTCATGTCTCCAGCTCATCTTCTTGTGTTTGTTTGTTTGTTTTAATTTCTTTATTGAGCCAGCATCTCATGTAGTCAAGGATGACCTTGACTCCCAAATCCTCTTCTACCACCTCCCAAGTGCTGGCATTATGGTATATACATCAACTTTCTGCTTTGCTGTTGTTATTCAAGTAGTGTTAACTTATATGGAATTCTTAATCTTAAAAGGAGTGATAGGGCTCCTTATCTCCTGATTATTGAAAATTTAAATATACTGTTATTATCATTATTTTAAATACATTATTTCTTTAATTCTTTTTTTTTTTCTTTTTTTATTGATGTTTTATGTATTTCATACATAATTTTTCATTTCTGTTCAGGCATATTCCCCTATCCCTTCCCCCCACCCCACCCCAAACCATCCCAGATCATGTACTCTGTCATAACTGTCCTGCATCTTTCTCTCAGTCTTTTTTTATGCTTAGGAATTCACATTTTCCTCCATTAATTTCACATTATTCTAAAATATGGATACATACTCTCCACCCATATACAGTAATTACAGAGTCTGAAAATAATTGGTGGGTGGATTCTAGAACCCATTGAGGGATTCACATTATGACAACGTAGTTGCTTTCAGATAAACCAATAATATAACCATACTGTCGTTCAGCTTGCCTTCCATCTGGGGGATTTGGTGTTAGCATCCACAAATGAGGGAAACCATTCTCCGTTTGTCTTTCTGGGACTGTGTCACCTCACTCAGCATAATGGCTTCGAGCTCCATCCATTTACTTGCAAAGTTCATAATGCCATCGATTCTCTTTTCTTCTATATATTTTTATAATTTTTCTGAAACCTCAGAATAACTTACTCTACTTTTCAAAGATTTGATTTTTGTTTTAATTCTGCTTGACTAATCCTTCTAAATTTATCTATAGTACATCAATTCTCTCTTTAGAGACCTAGCTCTGCTACGAAACCAGTCATTTGAATAATAATAGACTCACGTTTTTCTATTTCATCTTATTTTTTATCTTATGTGTGTTTTGCTTGCATGTACGTAAGTGCACCTGTGTCATACATTGCCCATGGAGGTAAAAAAAAAAGACTGTTGGATCTCCTGGAATTGAACTTACAGCTGGTTGTTAGCTTATATATGGGTCTAATAATAGAACCCTGGTCCTCTACAAGAGCAGCTAGTGCTTCTAACTGTTGAGACATCTATTTAGCCTCCTAGACTCAATATTTTTTTATTTAATCTATTTTCTGATTTTCTAGCTTTTTACCAAAATTTCCCAGGAAGCCTTATTCCTCTTAGAATACATTAAATGTGGTCTTTTATAAATGGTATGCCAAATATTGACATCTAAAAATATTTTTGGTGCTATTTGCTTTATTATTTCTTCCACATTGTATTTTCCATTTATGAGACTGTTCACTTTTATTGTACACTGGACATTTGATACAGATCCTTAACTCAAATTTTAACTCTTTGATTGGTTACACTTCTTTCATATAATACTTCATTCATAAATGATTGACTGTATTCCAAGCTTAGCTAAACTTAGTCTTTCCCATCAATATATTAAAGATTACCTTTTCTGATTATATATGTATATAGGTTGGATTTTGTTTCAGATTTTATTTCAGATTTCTTGGTACTATGGCACTAACTTCTCATTGAAACTACTTGACATTCTTTTTTTTTTTCTTTTTTTCCCTGAACTCATAGAGATCTGTCTGCCTCTGTCTCCTGAGTGCTGGGATTAAAGGTGTGGGCTACTAAGCCCAGTGAAATTTGACAATCTTACAATAAAAAAACAGCTAAAAAAATAAACAAACGAAAGAAAGGAGCAGTCAATAACGTGTTGTGTAGTACTGGCTGCAGTCTGCTACGTGATCTCAGGAGCATGTGAATATTCACATTTCATACTCTATGGCTCAAGAAACTTCTGCCATTTTGATGATTTTATATATTTTTGACACAATCATTTAAAGGAACTCTTACTAAGTTTTTAAATTAAATTAGGCACAGAGGGAAATGTGATGGTCATAAAAAATAGTTGGAGGAGGTTGACTAGAGGCAAGAAGATAAAACAGAGATATACTATAAATTAGGAAGAGCAGAAAGGCAACCTTGCCCAAGAAAACTTCTTGTGGATAAATATCAATATGACACCCCTAAAAGTGAAAAAAATGACACATTTTCTGAAACTTATATGCCTGCTTGAATTCAAATTTCTTAATCCCTGAACAGTCCTCTCATGTGAGCAATTTTACCTCACCTTACATGTTGCTTTATCTGAATGACAAAATATGTGCATTGCCTCCTAAACAAAGAGAATTTCAACCCCAATACTAGTGTTTGTGATAAATCCATTTGTCTTAATCTTTGCAGGCAATGGTATAAATACCGTCTGCATTGTTCTACAGAAACTATTTCAGTTAAAAATATGTAATCAGCTGCCTTCCTCTCTAAGCTTAAGGTACGTGTGACAGGGGAGACCTTTCCAAAATAAGGTTCCAAGACTTCTTAGACAATAGATAAGGCACTATTCTGCCCAACTTGGAATGGATGCATGAGGGCATGATAGACATCTTGCCAGAGCCTCTCGTTTCTAGATAAACATTTCTGGTTGTGGATGATTTTCAAACACATATCTGCTTTCCTGTGTTTCTTCTATTCAGTTTTATTATTGTATCCAACTCTAAAATTGGAATTTGTGGCAGAGGAGCAACTTGTTCTCTGTGAAGGGTTATCAAGGCCATAATAAGCAGTTTTTCCTCTTTCCAAAGCCTTAATTGTACTAGTAATCTCACGATTGATTTTGAATTGTGGGAAATGGGGGGGAGAAGAAGAGTGAGTTGGATTGTGAAATGGAACTGCTATGTCATAACTGCAGCGTTTCTCATCGGAAAAATCTCTCCTTAACTATGGGAAAGAATAAAAATTGCTTAGAAAAATCACAAGCAATGAGACCCTTCTCCCCTCATTCTCTCACATTTTTGCAGAGTAAAAGAAGCAAAGAACTCCCATGTCAGGATGAATCACCCAAGTGGAATTCAGGCAGAGCCGAAGAAGAGGGCCACAAGCTACAAAATACCAGATGCAAACGAAGTTACAGCACTGTTCTTAAAAGGCAACTGAAAGTCAGCTTCATCTCAGCCACTCTTTCCAAATGCTGGTTAGTGTCTTGTCACCTCTACTATAAACAAAGCAGTAGCATTCACAGAGATAAATAGGAAGATGTAGAGACAGAGCCAGGCAACTGGTTAGAAAAAGAAAAAATAGAAAAATCCTGTGTGCTTGAAGCCAAGAATGAGAATTAAAAACAAAACAAAACAAAAAACCTCACTATTAATGCATACTGATATATGGGAAGATTCCTCAAATCTTGTTAAAAAGAGTTCAAACGTACTTCTATCAACACTGCTTCTGAGGGAGTTCTGCAGTCATATGGTTTGCTCTGGGATGTGTTTTCTCCATGGTTGTGCTATGCAGGCTGGAGGGCAAATCCAAAAGTTACATCTGGTATGTGTACAGCAGACCTGTGGGAGGTCTGTACCTAGAAAGCCATTCAGTGGGCAGGTGCCTCCACATGTGTATTGAGTGCCTCTTACCTCCAAGTGTTTTATGTGAATAAAATGTGTATAAATACCTATATATCTAATTGCCTGTGCTTCATTAGTAGGACTGAAAGGTTATTCCTGGACAAACTATCAGCCCATGAAAGGAAACAGCCAGAATTGACCAGAGTCCAAAACGACAGCTCCAGAGAAAGTAGACTGTTTTGCTTCTCGTCCACCCGTGCCTCTTTTCTAAGCCTAGGGAACAATCTGCGGAAGAGGGGGCATGGTAGAATGTAAGGGCTGCGATTGGGGTGAATGGTGAAACTACAGCAATATAGACTAGGCACTTATTTGATCAACTTGATTGAACATGCAAGCCCCCCAGCTGGATGGGGGGACCCTTGGGCTGTGTGGGTTTGGGCACAACTGCTTGCAAATTGGTTTTACATGAAGGATACTTGTACTCATAAATTATTACTTATTGTTAAAAAATGAAAAAAAAATTAAAAAGTAATAGAAAAAAATTCAAACATCCATTAGAAGGTTTTGATTGCTTGACAAGAGTTTTTTTTTTTTCATTATTGGACATTTTTTCCAGTTACAAGGTTACAAATAGGTTAAAACACTTAGAAAATATGAATATACACAAACAGAAAAAAATATGAATGCTACCCTATGACATTATTGGTTGTTATTTTTAAAACATGAATTTAGGTGTGATTTTATTTTATAAAGTTATAATAGCTATTGTAGTCTTAAATACAATGTATTTAAACATTGTGGTAAAAAAGGGTAGCCACCTAAAGTAATGAATATGACTAAATTTCTGAAAAGAGGGAGCAGCAAAGAGGTGTTTTATTAAAAATCACTCTTAAAATGTTTGAAATTTAATCAAAGGATTACAGGAGGCCATAACAGCGTTTAGCTTTATAGAATTAGATCATTTACCTCCTTCTGAGACTCTAAATAAATTTTTTTTTAGGTGCGCATCACCACACCTGGCTTAAAGGCAGTTCTTAGCCGCCATGTGGGTGCTGGGAATCGAACCCGGGCCCTCTGGAAGAGCGGTCAGAGCTCTTAACTGCTGAGCCATCTGTCCAGCCCCATAAATATGTTTTTTTAAACAAAGTTTATTTTTGTCCTAGTTATTTATAACATTTTACTTGAGTCCTAGTCATCAGAAACCCCATTTGGAGTTTGGCAGGTAATAAATAGAAATTGGAATGATAACCAGAACCAGGAAGTTCAGGGACTGAAGCATGACTAAATGGTGATGTACTGTGAGGAGTTGAGTTTGGAAAGGCAGAGAGTACAATGGAAAACAGGAGAGCCTTGTCTATGGCATCAAAGTATAGTTACTACACTGAAGTTGCCAAATGCATTCAGGCAAAGAAATGACTTGGCTGTGCTTATATGTCTTCTTGATGGTGCCATATAGAAACCTACCAATGTTTTGCACTATTCAATGTAAATCTGCTTAAGACAGGAGTTCATGTAGCCCAGGATGATTTCAAACTCTCCTTGAACTCCTGATCTTCCTTCTGCTTCCTGAATGTTGGGATTACAGACTTGACAAGACTGCTTCCAAGATAACTTTCTTCCATGCTATCTGATACATAGGCATTAATTACCTGTAGCTGCTAACTTTCAAAATGTGACCAGTGAGATTGAAGAAGAAAGTTTTAATCTTTATTCAGTTATAACCATTTAACTTTGGATAGCTACCTGTGGATAGTGATTACTGTCTTAGCATAGGCAGAAGTCTACCCTCTAGCTCACAGACTGGGATATTTGGTGTCAGGATCTGGTGCGTTGTGGAACCTTGATTTCTTTATGAAGAGAATGGGATTATTTCTGAAATTACCTTCTAAGCCATATGAGAGCATTATTTGGAATGCATCAAAGCACAGACAGGGGCAACGTTTTCAGAAACAGACCATAGTGGCTCGACTGCAGTAAAGGAGGTTTCGGGGCTGAGGCATGTAGTAGTTATGTTCCTTACTGATGGGATCAAATACTGGCCAGAAGCAACTTAGAGAAGGAGGTGTTTGTTCTAGTTTGGTTTCTGTTGCTGAGATAAAAGATTCTGCAGGAGCTCTGACATCAGCAATGGATTGTTCTACCAGGGGGATGTTGGCCAGGGGATCCAAGGCCCCACAAAAGGTAAGGGCTCCTTGCCTCTAAGTTGGGATACCTGCAGGAGGAGAGGCGATAAGACCCTGCTGCCGAAGACCTGATATCAACATGGGAGGGATGTATTGAGACTGCACATGCAAGTGTACAGATGGCCTCTGGAACACCAGAGAGTGTTACCAAAGGCCACTAAACCAATAAAGCAAATACGGGTCTCCTTGAGTCAAGCAAGACTCCACCATCAGCACCAGCTACACCTCACCTGCCTGGAAATACTGTGCAGCAGAGGCAGCCATGTGCCTGTATATCCCAAATCTAATTGGCTGTTGGCTCTCTCCTTGGAGGAATAACCCATGGCTGATGCCACAAGCCTACATCCTCTACAGGTTAGGAGATGTCATAAGCCACAGTAAGACCCTGTTATATTTATCAGGGGGTAAAAATATAATTCATGAATTAACATATCATCCAAACATATGTGTCTATGCCAAAGTAACCTACCATAACTATTAGTGCTGCTTAAATACCTATATATCTAATTGCTTGTGCTTCATTAGTAGGATCGAAAGGTTACTCCTGAACAAACTGTCAGCCCATGAAAGGAAACAGCCAGAATTGACCAGAATCCAAGTCAACAGCTCCAGAGAGAGAGGACAGTTTTACTTCTCATCCACCTGTGCCCCTTTTCTAAGCCTAGGGAACAATCTGCGGAAGAGGGGGCGTGGTAGAATGTAAAGGCTGCGATTGGGGTGAACGGTGAAACTACAGCGATGTAGTCTGGACACTCATTTGATCAACTTGATTGAACAAACAACCTGTCAACCTCCACTGAATGGTGGGACTGTGGGGGTTTGGGCACAACAGTCTATAGATTGGTTTTGCACGAAGGTTGCTTGTACTCATGGATTATCACCTACAGCTAAAAAAGAAAAAAACTGAGAGAAAGATGCAGGACAGTATGGCAGAATGCATGATCTGGGATGGGGGGGGGGTGGGGGGAAGGGAAAGGAAATTGCCTGAAACTGAATTGGAAAATAATGTATGAATTGCACAAAGCATCAATAAAAAAAAAAAAAAAGGATTCTGACCACAAACAGCTTGGGAGAGGAAAGAAGTATTTGGCACACAATCCAGGTTACACTCCATCATGTTTGCCTTTGGTTGTCAACTCGACACACCTGGGAAAGGGAACCTCAGTTTGGGAAAAGCCATTAACAGATTTGCCTGTGGGCATGTCTGTAATCTCAGAAACAATCCCATTCTCTTCATAAAGAAACCAAGGTTCCACAAGGCACCAGATCCTGACACAAAATATCCCAGTCTCTTCCCAGATGACTCTAGTTTAGTATCATTTGACAAAAACAAAAAGTGGGTTAACACAGGTTTATTTTGGCTTCCAGCTTAAGAAGGGATACAGCTCATTTCTAGTATGGAAGAGAGAACCACAGGAGCATGAGGTTTCTGGTCCCGCTACCTTGGCTGTCAGGAAGCAGTGAATGGGAAGGGAGTGGGAATGGGTAATAAAATTTCACAAACTGCCCCCACTGACTCAGTTCTTCCTGTGGAACGCCAACTCCTAAAGGTTCCTCAACCTCCCAAAACAATTCATGATCAGGAGAACTAGTGTTCATTCAAACACATGAGCCTCTGGCACCCATAAGATATCGTGATAGTTCAAGTTGTGATTCAGGAACTGGTTATGCTGAGATTCATTGCTATCTTGTGTGGATTTAATAAGAATGGGAGACATAGATGTAACAACCAAGTTTATGGTCAGAGGACAGGATAGTTAAGCTTCATTGGTCATACCTATCCTCACATTGTTGAAGTTCTATCATATGATCTGATAGAAGTGAATGTTACTGAAGTTAAGGTCATGACCTGTGTCAGAATATTGACTGTGTAATTCACATGGACATGAATGTCTAGGAAATGAATCAGAGTTCTCTGTGAATAAAAAACAGTCTTCTTCACTTTCTACCCCATTCACATGCCCACAGTTTCTTCTTACCAAATTGCATGTCAATTGCTTGTTTGAAACTCTGTCTTTTAAGTTACAGAGCTCACTTTAGCAACCAGGTTTCTCATCTTGAAAAGAATATACTTACTGCATAATAGGGCTTGAAGGCATTTGCTGATGAAATTAATGAGTGAGTTACAGAGATTTTTTTCAATACTTGGTAGAATGATATACTATCATCAGGCAAAGTGGTTCTTAAATACCTTTGTCCATCTCCTCAGCCAAATCTTTCTAAGCCTTGTTAATTTCTATAGGACAACGATAACATATATCTTGGAATTGTTCATTTAAAAAATACTTTCATTTGTAACAGTAGACTTTGCTAGAGCTATACATTTACGATGCTACTGCTTTATGGTAAAAAAAATGATTCTACAGAAGTATCGTGTTTTGTATGGAAGAACCATTCCCCAGTCATGTGAATATGATGACATTTACTTCCTTTGGTTTTGTTGTCTGCGGATGTAGGCTGCTCTGGCTCTAGCAGTAGGTTCAGCTGGGCTTGGCTTTCCTGTTCTTCATTGGATGGCTCTGGTTTGCTACTTATACTACCCTACTTGGAAGAAGCTGTTTGGGGGGGGGGCACCTATGTATACAGTATATTTTGTGAGCATATGTATGTATGTGTAACTATGTGTTAAGGCATGAATGTGGGAATCAGAGGACAACCTAGGACGATGGCATCACTTCTGTGTTTGAGACAGGGTCTCCTTTCTTATTGTTTCAACTACAAATACCACAGCTAGCTGACCTGCGAGCTTCCAGTGAATCTCCTGTCTCTGTCTCCTGTCTCACCAGGAGACAGAGGAATTCTGGGATGACAGATGCTCATGCATGTGTTTCAGATTTATGTGGTCTCTATGGATTTGAACTCAGGTTCTCGTGTTTNGGACAGTTATGGCAGAATGCATGATCTGGGATGGGGTGGGGGTGGGGGGGAAGGGAAAGGGAAATGTGCCTGAACTGAATTGGAAAATAATGTATGAATTGCACAAAGCATCAATAAAAAAAAAAAAAAAGGATTCTGACCACAAACAGCTTGGGAGAGGAAAGGAAGTATTTGGCACACAATTCCAGGTTACACTCCATCATGTTTGCCTTTGGTTGTCAACTCGACACACCTGGGGAAAGGGAACCTCAGTTGGGGAAAAGCCATTAACAGATTTGCCTGTGGGCATGTCTGTAATCTCAGAAACAATCCCATTCTCTTCATAAAGAAACCAAGGTTCCACAAGGCACCAGATCCTGACACAAAATATCCCAGTCTCTTCCCAGATGACTCTAGTTAGTATCAATTTGACAAAAACAAAAAGTGGGTTAACACAGGTTTATTTTGGCTTCCAGCTTAAGAAGGGATACAGCTCATTCTAGTATGGAAGAGAGAACCACAGGAGCATGAGGTTTCTGGTCCCGCTACCTTGGCTGTCAGGAAGCAGTGAATGGGAAGGGAGTGGGAATGGGTAATAAAATTTCACAAACTGCCCCCACTGACTCAGTTCTTCCTGTGGAACGCCAACTCCTAAAGGTTCCTCAACCTCCCAAAACAATGTCATGATCAGGAGAACTAGTGTTCATTCAAACACATGAGCCTCTGGCACCCATAAGATATCGTGATAGTTCAAGTTGTGATTCAGGAACTGGTTATGCTGAGATTCATTGCTATCTTGTGTGGATTTAATAAGAATGGGAGACATAGATGTAACAACCAAGTTTATGGTCAGAGGACAGGATAGTTAAGCTTCATTGGTCATACCTATCCTCACATTGTTGAAGTTCTATCATATGATCTGATAGAAGTGAATGTTACTGAAGTTAAGGTCATGACCTGTGTCAGAATATTGACTGTGTAATTCACATGGACATGAATGTCTAGGAAATGAATCAGAGTTCTCTGTGAATAAAAAACAGTCTTCTTCACTTTCTACCCCATTCACATGCCCACAGTTTCTTCTTACCAAATTGCATGTCAATTGCTTGTTTGAAACTCTGTCTTTTAAGTTACAGAGCTCACTTTAGCAACCAGGTTTCTCATCTTGAAAAGAATATACTTACTGCATAATAGGGCTTGAAGGCATTTGCTGATGAAATTAATGAGTGAGTTACAGAGATTTTTTTCAATACTTGGTAGAATGATATACTATCATCAGGCAAAGTGGTTCTTAAATACCTTTGTCCATCTCCTCAGCCAAATCTTTCTAAGCCTTGTTTAATTTCTATAGGACAACGATAACATATATCTTGGAATTGTTCATTTAAAAATACTTTCATTTGTAACAGTAGACTTTGCTAGAGCTATACATTTACGATGCTACTGCTTTATGGTAAAAAAAATGATTCTACAGAAGTATCGTGTTTTGTATGGAAGAACCATTCCCCAGTCATGTGAATATGATGACATTTACTTCCTTTGGTTTTGTTGTCTGCGGATGTAGGCTGCTCTGGCTCTAGCAGTAGGTTCAGCTGGGCTTGGCTTTCCTGTTCTTCATTGGATGGACTCTGGTTTGCTACTTATACTACCCTACTTGGAAGAAGCTGTTTGGGGGGGGGCACCTATGTATACAGTATATTTGTGAGCATATGTATGTATGTGTAACTATGTGTTAAGGCATGAATGTGGGAATCAGAGGACAACCTAGGACGATGGCATTCACTTCTGTGTTTGAGACAGGGTCTCCTTTCTTATTGTTTCAACTACAAATACCACAGCTAGCTGACCTGCGAGCTTCCAGTGAATCTCCTGTCTCTGTCTCCTGTCTCACCAGGAGACAGAGGAATTCTGGGATGACAGATGCTCATGCATGTGTTCAGATTTTATGTGGTCTCTATGGATTTGAACTCAGGTTCTCGTGTTTGCATGACAAGCACTTTAATCCAATGAATCGTTCCCAACTCCAAAGGAAGCACACGTTATAGGAGATGACACAAGACTGTAAGTACTTAAGCCAAACCACAAACACACTTCAATCCTGACTTTTGTCAAATCAGACTTTCCAAATATCAAGAAAATTGACAGAATTACAAAAGCCATGCAACCAAGTTCAAACTTAATAAGTGGAGTAAGCTGTTCTTGCCTGAATGGGGTTGATCACAAACCTACATTACCAGTGGTATGGATGAAGAGATGAAGAATTTTTGGTCTATCTTTGGTTCCTGACACTGGGATTCTCTTTGATCCAGGAGCAACAAAGAAATATTAGATAGCATTCATTCTGGCACAAGAGAGTAAAAGCAATATGTTTCAGCAAAATGGTAATGTTTGAAGTCATATAAAAGTTTGGGTGAGAAAATCCTGAAGATGAAATGAGGTGGAAACTCCACGACCTCCAGACCCTTCCAATACTGAGATGGGAGATAATATGAAGGTCTCTTTAACCCTCTGTCAGCCCAACATTCTATCCTTGCAATATCCTGCTGAACACCTTCTGCAAAGCATGTTCAAATAAGCAGTATAGTGAACTAAATTCATATAAAGAAATGTATTTAGCATCTAACATGTTTCCTGAGCTAAGGAGATAGAAAATGTGAACTAGCTAGAGGTTCACCAATAAGGAAGTACTGAATAATGGAAAGATGTGCGTTGGCCCCCAAAAGACTGGAAGTAAAAGTTATTATTGCATAAACCAGGGTATTCACCATCTCATAATGCAAAACACTTAGCTTTTTTAAAATTTAATTTATTTTTTTGTATGTACTGTCTGCATGTAGGTTTGTGCGCCCATGTCGTGCAATGCTGCGGAGGTCAGAAGAGGGTGTCGGATTCCCCTGGATCTGGAGTTCTCCTGGAATTGGAGTGACAGACGGTTCTCAGCCACCATGTGGGTGCTGGGGATCGAACCCAGGTCCTCTGCAAGAGCAGTCAGCGCTCTTATCCACTAGGCTATCTCTCCAGCCCCCAAAACACTTAGCTTTTGTCTGATTTTTCCAACTTTAAAATTAGGAAAAACCATAGAAATGATTCCTTATTAAAATCTGAGTTATGACTAAATACATGAGTTTATTTACAAGTAAAATTATTAGCAATAAAATACAAGCAAAATATTAAATGACTTTTATCACAAGAATGCGGCAGGAGTACTTTATGCACAGAATACTGTGTCACATGATACACAACACAATGAGTAAGCACTCTGGTGCTCACTAAAGCACCAATTCATTTAGACAGTTCCCCTTTAAATATACAATTGAAAAACTGGAGCAGATAAGTTCTTATGAAAGCTTCATGGTTTACTTCATATTGTTCAAGGAAAAGAAAAGTCCCTTTTACATATTTAGGCTTTTTCCAGTATAACTTGACGCAAGTATGTTCACAAAAGAATGCATTTATTTTCTCTTTGAAAATGTTCCCCTGGATCCCTTACTTGGGTGACATTTACTCTTATTTGTCAAAAATGGGAAGATTCCCAGTGAAGCGGTGTAGACAGGCCTGGGGGCAGGGGCTAGGACACCAAAGGGCTGAACTCCTTCTCCAATGCATAGGGCCCGTCATTGGGGTGCTTTCTGGCCTTCCTTGTGCTGGGACAACCTAAGAACACTGGGTTGATCGATTGTGGGAGAAACTTATCCAAAGTCACCATGAGAATGTTGCTACCATTTTTAAGGAAGTAAAAAATTAGTAATAAAAACAACTATATTTTTCTTTTTCTATTGAGGTTTTGTGCATTTCATACAAGTTTTCTGAATCAAATCTAGACCCATTCCCCTTCCTTGCCCCCCACCCCACCAGAGCTCATGCATTCTGCCATTCATGTCTTTCATCTTTTTCTCAGTCTTTTTTTGAATTTTTGGGTGCAGAAGTTTACTGTTTCAGTCAGTTCTTCCAATTTATATCACTACAAAATATGCACGCATGGGGCTGGAGAGATGGCTCAGCGGTTAAGAGCACCTACTGCTCTTGCAGAGGACCTGGGTTCTATTCCCAGCACCCACATGTCACCTAACGACCATCTTTAACTCCAGTTCCAGGGGAATCTGACACCCTCTTCTGACCTCTGTGGCATTGCACAATACAGGTGCACCAACCTGCATGCAGACAGTACACTCATACACATAAAAAAAATAAAAAACAAAATATGCATATGTACATGGCACATACATACCAAAATTATGACGTCTGAAAATAAACTATAGGCCAATTCCAAAACATGTTCAATGATTCACGTTTTGACAGTAGAGTTGTGCAGGTAAGGAAAAAATTACTTTATATTCCTACATTATATGGCAATACTATATATTCCTACATTATACATTATATGGCAAGTTGATGAGTAACATCAGGTATTATATTTACTAAAAAAGAAAGGAAGAAAAGGGAAAAAGAGAAATTATTCAGTTCATGTTACAAAGAGAGATCTGGTGCTAGGATCCACAAATGAGGGACAGGATGTGTCATTTGTTTTTCTGGGACTGAGTTACTTCACTTAGCATAATGGCTTCTACATCTGATAGAGCATTAACATCCAGAGTATATGAACTACTCAAAAAACAAAGAAGTAAGAAAATGATCCACTCAGAAGATGGAGTAAAGAGCTGAACAGAGACTTCACAAATGAAGAAGTTAAGATGGTTGAGAAACATCTTAAAAAGTATTCAACGTCTCTAGTAACTAAGGAAATGCAAATTAAAACCACTTTAAGATTTCATCCACTGCTGGTGGGGCTGCAAACTTGTGCAACCTCTGTGGAAAGCAGTGTGGAGAGCTCTTAAAAGTCTCAAAATGAGCCTACCACCTGACACAATTGCAGAGATACAGGCACATTCATGTTTATCGCAGCTGTCTTCACAATAGTATCCCTCAACTGATGAGTGGATAACAAAAATATGGTACATCTACACAATGGAATTCTATGCAGCAGTAAAGAAAGATGACATCATGAACTTTGCAGGTGTATAGATAGGACAACTATATTTTTCAAAAGTTCTTAAAATAGTCAGCAATCATTTCCCTCCTTAAAGATAGCTGTGTTCCCAGCCAAAAACAAAAATCATAGAATTATAACTAAATTTCTTATCTGAATACTGATGTTGCTTTAATCACCATTTGATAAAATGAAAAGAGAATCCTTTCCACACCTTTAAATGCAAGATATAAATTCAAAGGGATCAGGCAGCTACATGTACAAAGTCAACTAGGAGGCAGGCAGATGGCAGTGGCAGTAGTTATATCTACTTCAGTAGATTATGAGTCTCTTCCCTACAAGGTTGCACTGTGGTTGTAAGTGGAAGACATCTTCTAACTGTCTAAAAAACAATGGGCAGGGCTGGAGAGATGGCCTAGCAGTTAAGAGCGCCGACTGCTCTTGCAGAGGACCCAGGTTCGATCCCAGCACCTACATGACAGCTGAGAACCGTCTGTAACTCCAATTCCAGGAGAACTCCAGTTCCAGGGGAATCCGACGCCCTCTTCTGACTTCCGCGGCATTGCAGGACACAGGTGCACAAACCTACATGCAGAGAGTACACTCATACACATAAATAAATAAATAAATAAATAAATAAATAAATAAATAAATAAATAAATAAGTGGCAAAATGAAACAGACTCAGTGTGCATAAAGATGACAATAGTAGTGTCCCCATGTCATGGCAGATTGCCCAATGCAAAGAGGCACTATGTGACACTCCTTTCTTCTGTTTATTTAATAGGGATATTTACCTTACACCAAAGCTTGGAGACCTGATTCACATGAAGTGTAGAAAGCCTAGCATGATTACTAGCACACAGAAAGAAGTTAATAAGGATAGCAATAATGATGGTTAATTTTAGATATCAACTTGACCAGACAAAAGATAACTGATGAAACTATTTCTGCTTGTGCCTATAAGTTTCTGATTCAGTGAAGGAAGATCTCAGTAGGGTGAGTAGTTGCCACTGACTATTTGAAAACTGGATAGAACAGGTAGAGGGAAAGCAAGCTTGTCTGTTTCATAACTAAGGTATCCCTCTCCTTCCCTTGGACACCAGAGTTCTCAGTTCTTAAGGGTTTAGTCTCTGGGATATCAGGGGGATATCAGGGGCTTTGCAGATTCTCAAATTTTTTTTTGTTTTATTTCTGTATTTTTTCTTTTCATAGGAAAACAGAAATAATACAAAATGACAACAACCAAACAAAGTAGTAAGAACCAACAAAAGGGGGTGGGGTAATTTCCATTTTGATTCTGGTAAAATAAAGAATCAATATGAAGGGCTTGGTATGTGCTTCTCTTTTTTCCCTTCTCTCTTTTCTTGCTCTTTCAGGGATACCAGAAGGATATGTGTTTACTGGCTGATCTAGGAAGCCTTTAGTTCTCAGCTGAGAAAGAGTCTGGTTAATTTGGGGGGGGGGTCTCATCCCTAAACTGCATAATCAATTTCTAGCTTGTGTTTAGTTATGTTACCCTCTGAAAAGGGTCACCCCAATTGCCAGAAGGGAATCAGGATGCCGACTGCTCTGACTTCTTCCATGCTAAAAAGGGACGCTGGGTGTGGCAACTGGGGTATCCCCCATTCAGAAGGTCAATCTAAAAGACCCCCAAACATAACTATAGTGGGGAAAAATCCTTGACTGGTCCCCTTAAAAGCAAAATGAAGGCACAAATAGACTGGCACATGATCTAGGCAGGGGACCAGGAGAAGTAAGAACAGGGTGAATTCCAATGTCCAACTTAAAAGTCCATTAGAATTTCTTGACCAGGGGTTTCAAAGCATCCATTTATTAGGTTTCTCCTTCGGTTCATTTGGCCATGATGTCTGGGTTCATTTGGCTATGTCTGGACTCAGGATCTGCTTTGTAATAGTCAGGATATGAGTTTCCACTTAGATAGTTTCTAGAAAGAAAGATGAAATTTTATTATCGAACATTAGTTAACAATAATAGTGGACTTGTCCTTTGGCTATAGGCGAATCTACTTTGTTAACCAAGGCCAAGATCTAAGGTTTTTATGCCCGTTTAACATTATTTCATACAACTTTGCACTCAATATGTGGAACCACAATTTTTCAGGCTTTAAAAGAAATATATTAACTATTTATCTTTTGGTTATACTTTCTTTTGGGGTGCTTAAATCCACACAATTAGCCCAGAGTAACCAAACTTTGTTTTCTCAAGGTTCCGGACTTCAGGGGTCACTCAGGTTTTCATGCAGGGGGTGGGGAGTACTTTGCTCCCTCTGGACATTCTTAACCAGTTCCATCTACTGAGGGCAAGGTCAAGTCTTGCTAGACTGGGGGTCCTTTTTGGAGCACAAGGAGACTTTCCTCTATATTGATCTTCTTCTTTATAGACTGGACACTGGCTAGGGTTCTGTTGGTGGATCTCCAAGACCTCCCTGTACAGGAAGCCTGGTGACTCACAATTGCAGAACATTTTAAGAGATGCCCCCATGCAAAATCCCCTGGGATCGATTGACCTCAGAGATCAAGGAACAAAATTGTCTCTTAAATTCCTTGGCCAAATTGGTATGGACCTTAGGTGTGGGCATTAAGCATGCAAAAAAGTTAAGTTACACCAATTGGGTACTTTTAATTACTGTATCGTATTTAGATAAAACCTGAAGAGAAGCCTAAGAAGCCTTGCATGAACATTGATTGGAAGAAATTTAATACCATAGGGTAAGGAGGCAAAGCCTATAAGAGAAATCTAAGCAAATTTAGTCATATGTTAAATATAAACAATTTACTACAAACATAAGTAGTCCCTTTACTTTCCTGAACCCCATATCCTGGTTTGTAGTTTTCCAATAACAGGGAACATACCTGTTGACCAGAATTAAGCTGAAAAAAATTTACCAAGTCCATCCAAACTGTCTCCTTCTGGGGTGCATGCCACTAGATCAGGGAAGTAAACTTAGCTTTTCTTGAGTTAAGTTATCTTGAAATGGGCAGAACAGCTATCAGAAGTAACACTTGCATAATAGACAGAGACCAAAAAATATCTTTAAGTAGTCAAAGGTAACCCATTACTTGTCTATGCCCCTTTAATCCAAATCTACAACTGGAAGTCCAGTACAAGCCAGGAATGGACTGATAAACAGCCACAACACTATGTGGTTATAATTCCATTTAGACCATTAGTAAACTGGCTTTAATGTTTATACCATTCCACTCTGGAAACATATAAACACAATCCAGTACAAGTTGTTGAGGTTCAATATAAGAGTCCCTATCATATATCTTTCTATAATCTTACTTTCTATAATCTCTAATTTATCATCTATCACATACCCACTACAGCTAAAAACGCTTGAGAGACAACAACAAATGAACCCTAAACCCAACAGACAGGAAGAAATAACAAAAATCAGAGAAGAAATCAATGAAACTGAAACAAAGAAAACAATACATAAAATCAATGAATCCAAAAGCTGGTTCTTTGCAAACAATAAACAAAATAGGCAGACCTTTCCCAGTTAACCAAAAAAAGAGAGAGCAATTCCAAATCAATAGTAGTCATGATGAAAGGGGAAACATCACAACAGACAAAGAAAAGATCCAGACAATCATATGGGAATACTTGAAAAATCTATACTCCACTAAATTTGAAAACCTAAGAAAAATGGGTGAATATCTGAAATCCTAGGAACCAACAAATCTTAACCAAGAAGAGATTGACAGTTTAAACAGACCCATAATATCTGAGGAAATTGAAGATGTAATTAAAAACCTCCCAACTACAAAAAACCCTGGTCCAGATGGTTTCACAGCAGAATTCTATAAAGCATTTAAAGAGGTCCTACAGCCATTGCTGCTCAAACTGTTTAGAAGGATACAAACAGAGGGAATTCTCCCAGACTCCTTCTATGAAGCCAGTATCACGCTAATACCAAAACCAAGCAAAGATGCAAGCAAAAAAGAAAACTATAGACCCATCTCACTAACGAACATAGATGCAAAAATTCTCAACAAAATACTTGAAAATCACATACAGACCCACATAACAAAGACTATCCATCATGATCAAGTTGGATTCATAACAGAGATGCAGGGATGGTTCAACATACATAAATCAATAAATATCATAAAACACATAAATGGACTGAAAGACAAAAACCACACAATCATCTCAATCAATGCAGTAAAAACCTTTGACAAGATCCAGCATCCCTTCATGTTTAAAGTCCTAGAGGGAATAGGACTGAAAGGAACATTCCTCAACATGATCAAAGCCATATATAGCAATCCCACTGCCAACATCATACTAAATGAACCATTTCCCTTAAAGGCAGGAACCTGGCAAGGCTGCTCCCTATCACCACACCTCTTCAACATAGTGCTCAAAACACTTGCTCAGGCAATAAGACAAGAGAAAGAAATTAAAGAAGTATGAATTGGAAAAGAAAAATTAAGCTATCCCTTTTTGCAGATGATATGATAGTTTACCTAAGGGATGCTAAAAACTCCACCAGAAAATTTCTAGAAATGATTAAGAGTTTTACTAAATTTTAGGGCTACAAAATTAACCTAGTAAAATCAGTAGCCTTTCTTTACACCAACAATAAACAAGTGGAGAAGGAATATAAGAAGACCTTCCCACTCACAATAGCTTCAAAAATAATAAGATACCTGGGAACAAACCTAACCAAAGATATCAAAGACCTCTACAACAAAAATTTTAAACCCCTGAAGAAGGAGATTGAAAATGACATCAAAAGGTGGAAAGACCTCCTATGCTCATGGATTGGGAAAATTAATATAGTAAAAATTTCCATTCTACCCAAATTGATATACAGATTCAACACAATCCCAATCAAAATCCCTATGAGCATCTTCACAGACTTGGAAAAAATTCCTTAAATATATATGGAAAAATGAAAGACCCTGAATAGCTAAAGCAACCCCGAGTGAAAAATGCAATACAGGGGGGATTGCCCTATCAGACTTCAAACTATATTACAGGGCCATAGTCATAAAGACAGCCTAGTACTGGCACAAAAACAGACCTGTTGACCAATGGAACAAAACTGAAGATCAAACTTGAGCTCATACAATTTCAGCTACCTCATATTTGACAAAGGGGCAAAGAACCCTCAATGGAGGAAGAATATCATCTTCAGCAAATGGTGCTGGCAAAATTGGATCATCATGTGTAGAAGGCCAAAATTAAACCCTTACCCTGTACAAAAATCAACTCCAAGTAGATCAAAGATCTCAATGTGAAGCCTGAAATCCTGAAGATGATAGAAAACAAAGTTGGCAACAACCTACAAGACATAAGCGTAGGAAAAGACTTTCTAAATCAGACAGCAGCTGCACAAGAAGTAAGGTCAACAGTTGACAAATGGGACCACATAAAACTCAAAAGCTTCTGTACAGTGAAAGAAACAATCAAGTAGGTGAAGAGAAAACCCAGAGTGGGAGGAAATCTTTACCAGTGATACATCTGACAGAACATTAATGTCAAGAATATATAAACTACTCAAAAACAAAGAGAAGTAAGAAGACAAATGACTTACTCAAAAGATGGAGTAAAGAGCTGAACAGAGACTTCACCAGTGAGGAAGTAAAGATGGCTGAGAAACATCTTAAAAAGTGTTCAACATCATTAATAATTAAGGAAATGCAAATTAAAATAACTCTCAGATATCATCTCACTCTACTTTGGCTAGCTAAGATCAAGAAATCAAAAGACAACAGATGCTGGAGGGCTTGTGGGGAAAGGGGAACACTCATCCACTTCTGGTGGGAATGTATACTTGTACAACAATTATGGAAAGCAATGTGGAGAACCCTTAAAAGACTCAAACTGAACCTACCACCTGACCCAGTCATACCACTCCTGGGTATATACCCCGAAGACTCATCCTACCACAAAGATACATGCACATCCATGTTTATTGCAGCTCTCTTCACAATAACAAAGAGCTGGAACCAACCCAAATGTCCCTCAACATACAAGTGGATGAGAAAAATGTGGTACATCTACATAATGGAGTAGTATTCAGCGGTAAAGAAAGATGGCATTATGAACTTTGCAGGTAAATGGATAGAGCTCGAAGCCATTATGCTGAATGAAGTAACACAGTCCCAGAAAGACAGAGAATGGTTTCCCTCATTTGAAGATGGTAACACCAAATCCCCCAAAGGGCAAGTTGAACAACATTATGTTTATATTTCTGTTTATCTGAAATCAGCTATGTTGTCATAATGTGAATATATCAATGGGCTCTAGAATCCACCCACCAATTATTTTCAGACTCTGTAATTACTGTATATAGGTGAAGAGTATGTATCCATATTTTAGAGTAAGATAAAATTAATTAATGGAGGAAAATGTGAATTCCTAAGCATAAAAAAAAGACTGAGAGAAAGATGCAAGACAGTTTTGGCAGAATGCATGATCTGGGATGGGGTGGGGTGGGGGAAGGGAAAGGGGAATATGTCTGAACTGAATTGAAAAATGGTGTATGAAATACACAAAACATCAATAAAAAATAAATTGGCAAAAATATTTCTCTATAAATCCATCCTCTAATTTATTTTATGTAATTTTTGAGAAAGGAAAAAAGGGATATGTCTTGAATCATATTTTATAGCTTTTTATTAGAATGTCAAAATATACACATGTTCATACAATAGTACCTGAACAACTAAATGGAAAACATTACAAAGAGAGTTATTAAGCTAAAAAAATCACTATTTTTGAATACTGACTTGAACTACCTTATGTTATTATCA
Source organism: Rhizomys pruinosus (assembly GCA_009823505.1). Taxonomy (NCBI): domain Eukaryota; kingdom Metazoa; phylum Chordata; class Mammalia; order Rodentia; family Spalacidae; genus Rhizomys; species Rhizomys pruinosus. The sequence goes on from VZQC01014532.1 coordinate 3,025,916, forward strand.
TAGTGGAAAATATTCTTTCTAGAATTTACATTTTAGGATTTTGTTGGCCAAAAATACATGCTTTTTTCATAAATGAAATTATTGTTATCTCTTTTCTTGGGGACTTTAGGTACTATCTTGTACCAAAATAATTTGTCGCTGTGGGTAATTGAAATGAGAGACTAGGTTGGAAAGTTGCTTTGTCCAATCTCTTATTTTCTGCAAGATATCTGTCAAAGTTCTATGTTGGGTTTGGGGACAGGTGTTGAGACAGGGTCTCCTCATAGTGCCAGCTAGTTGGGAATTTGCTATGTAGACCAGGCTGGTCTTCATCTGATAGAAATCCACCTGTCTCTGCCTACAAAGTGCTAGGATTAGAAATATTTCTCTTTATCTCAAAGCAACTGTGCTCTTATAATGTGAATCCCTTAACAGGCTCTAGAATTAACCTACCACTTATTTTCAGACTTTGTAATTTTGGTATATGGGTAAAGGGTATGTGTACATATTTTAGAGTAATATGAAATTAAAATCCTGGGGCTGGAGAGATGGCCTAGCAGTTAAGAGCACCGACTGCTCTTACAGAGGATCTGGGTTCAATCCCCAGTACCCATATGGCGGCTGAGAACCATCTTTAACTCCAGTTCCAGGGGAACCCGACACCCTCTTCTGACCTCCGTGGCATTGCATGATGCAGGTGCACAAACCTACATGCAGACAGTACATTCATACACATACAAAAATAAATAAAATTAGAAAAAAGATTTTAAAATATAAAAAAATCTCTAAATATGATTTGGAAGTGACATAGTTTATTTTCAGAGGACATGCTTTTAGTATAGGTGATATATATATATATATATATATATATATATATATATATATTACATATTTTATATATTATATATGAATAGATATACTGGGGGAGTTGGTTCAAAGATCCTACAACAGATATCCTGCAGGCTAGAGACTCTAAGATGTTTCTGGTATGCCTCAGTACATCTGAGGTCTCATCTCCAATAAAACTCAAAGAATAAATCGCAGTTCAAAGTCCCAAAACCTAAGAAATTAGATCACCATTAGTTTAGAGCTTTCTGTCCAAGAGTCTTTTAGCCAAAGAACCTAAAGATCATATGTCCAAAGGCAGCTGAAGAGAATCTCAGGTCCAGAAGTTGAAGGGTTAATTTATATTTTGTGTTGAAGTGGAAAGAAACTAAGTCCTGCATTCTGACTGCCTGAAAGTACAACATCACATAGATGATGCCAAAGGCTTTTGTGAGCTGGGCCAGTAGACAGGGACCCTGAGTATTTAATGAGTTTATCCCTTTATTCTCAAGAAGCTGAAGAATATGTTACCCCTTATTTTTGTTAGTTTGTTTTGTTTTGTTTTTCTGAGATGCNAAAAAAAAAAAAACAAAAAGAATGGAAAAATCTTTCAGTAGGTGGAGCTAGAAAAATTGGGAATATACAAGCAGATGGATGAAACTAGACCCATCTCTCACCATTTATAAGAATCAACTGAAAAATTGATTAAAAATTTACCCATAAGACCCAAAGTATATGAAATTACTAAAGAAAGAAAATAGAGGAACTGTCTTTTTGATACTGGAAGAGCAGGTTTTTAATCCTCTATAATATATATATATATATATATATATATATATATATATATATATATCTGAGGGAAGGTATATGCACATGAGGAGTGCAGGTGTGCACAGTGGGCAGAGAAGGCAGCAGATCTGTGAAGCTAGAGTTACAGGTAGCTGGGAGCTCCCAGATAATAGGTGCTGAGACCCAAACTAGGGTCCTCCACAAGAGTAGGAAGCACTCTTGACCTCTCAGCTATCACTCCAGAAACCCATTTTTTTAAACAAGGGCTATAAAACACATTAAATAAACAAAATTTGAAAAATAGACAAATGAGATTCCATCAAATATAAAAAAGCTCCTGCACCCCAAGGGAAACAATAATGAAAGTAAAGAAACAGCGTTATGAGGGGGCATCAGTCCCATAATCAAACAGGCTAAAGAGGGAATGGGGCAGGGTTCCTCCAGTGCCAACCTAGGGACCACGTCAGTGTGCAAATCCATTTATTCTGTGCGACAGGCAGCTTATATAGGTCTGGGGTGGGCAGCCTCTACATCATATGGCTCCACCTCCCAGCAACCAATCCTAGACCTCCATACCATCACTCGAGATCCCAGTCCCTGGGGTGTACCCAGAAATGGTCATGCAGACAAGAAGTCAGTCAGCTCATAAGGCCAAGCAAGTGCTAGTGTCAGGTGACAGGGTGTGCCCTGTACTATAGCATTGCCTAGTGTGCTAGGCAGATTGTGCTTGCACATGCACAAGATACACCTTGAATCCAGGACTACTGCCCCACAGCCTGAAGAGCAGGATAAAAGAGTTGCATACTATGTGCCTGACAACGACTTAACATCTCAAATATGAGGAACACTATAACTCAGCTCACAAAAAGAAAACAAAAACAATGCCGAAAAAATAAATCCTTGGCAAAACAAAATAGCCATACTAAAAAAAGGACAATATACCTAAATGCGCATTTCTTGAGAGGTCATATAAATGGCATTGGTTTATGAAAAAATGCTCAATGTTACAAGGATATGCAAATGCAAGCTATGTCAAAATACCAGTAAGAATACTTCAGTAAGAATAACCGTTTTCAACCAGACAAAAGATAAGTGCCTCCCCAATGTTAGTGGAAATGTATTTATTTCAGACATTGAAATCTTACAACAGAGAGATAGTTTTGCTACATGTTCTTTATAGCATGATCCACAACTACCAAGTTATAGAATCAACTGTGGTGTCTATCAACTGATGAATGAATAAAAGAAATTGGTCATCATGCTAAGTGAAATATGCTGGGCATAGAAAGATTAATACTTCATAATTGTACGCATATGTGCAGTATCAAAATCCCTCTCTCACAAAAATTGATAGTTTAAAGATGGTTACCAGAGGCCAAGTAGAGTGGCAAAGCTAGATACAGAAAGGCTAATGGATGGGTAATAAGTCAGAATTAGATAAGACTAGGAAGATCTTGTATGCCATTATAGAGTTGGGTGACTGAAGATTACAGTTATGTATTCTTTATAGATTTCAAGAGTTACAAAAAAGAATTTTGAACACAAAACAGTAATTGAAGATAGATATGTTCAATGTTTAAATAGTGCATAATACATAAATATATAAAAAGCTATAGTACCCTAGTGTTATAGATGACTTTTTGATGTATCCATTTACAAATAACATAAATAAAAAGATGAAAGCTGATGGGTAACTCAGATCTTTGGACATAATTAAGCATTTTTTTTTGCTTCACTTGGGACTTAAATCTGTATCTGATCAGGCAATAAGGTATTGCAGCTTAGTATGAAAAAAGAAAACAATAATAACCCCATCCACATGCTTAGAATTCCTATCATTTATTCTGTGGGTACTATATGATGGGCTCCATGGTAAGTATCCCATGGATTCACAGAATATGTACAAAAATCCATGAGAAAAATCTTACTCCCTCAATTTTTCAGTGCTACAATTTAGGATCAATAAGAGTAAACAATACACCCATAAGCATCGTGTAGCCAGGATTCAAATATCGAAAGGGCTGCCCACTTAATTTATTTCACTACTCTGTCTAAGTGAGATATTTAGACAGCAGCAGGTCGATGCATACAGCAAAAGAAAGATGGTTCTTTGACTTCCCTTTCTGTATAATAGAAGGTTCACCAAAGATCATATAATCTGGTTAAGTAACATATAAAACCAATATTCTATGGTCATCTGCACACTCACTGGGACAGTTCTAGGTAGCGGTGGATGGTGTGTGTCAATAATCCCTCTAGAAATCTCTTTTATGAGAAGTACTATCATGTAGTTCAGTTCCTTCCTGGTGAGACATGTACCTAATATTAATGAAGGACTCTGTGCTTTCTCTTCAGTCCCTTCTTCATCCTCCTGCTGTAGCTGACTACTGACTTGGTCTAGGGAAGCACCTTTGCATTCTCCTTCCAAATGGTTTGAAAGTGGATGTGTAGACTACCTTTGGTGCATACACTATCTTATGTCAGGATACCATAGGACAGATGAGAAAAGATTAGAACCTGGCAGAAAATAAGAAATTAAAAAGAAGGAGCCAAGCTGAGGTTTGGGGGACCACTCAGGTTCATATCCTGACATTTTTAGTCCTGGATCCCCTCAACTTATTTTGAGTTTTAATATATCCCTCTGTGATCTGATTCTCTAATACTCAATTCAAATTTCTCTTGAAGAGACAAGTCTGGAAACAACAACAACAAAAAATTTCCAACCCATCAATATGGAAGGCAGATGTCCCTTAATAATGCCACAGCTTATTTTTCTAATAGAGCTAGAAAACAATAAAGTGGTGTAGGATTCTGAATCAACTCAACTGGGACCTATGAAGTTTGTAACAACAGTGCAATCTAATGGCTAGTGTATGAAGGCTAGTAATAGCATGGACTGGTTTGATAATCTTCATGTCTATTGATGCACTGGCTTCAGGCAAATAAACTTCTGACAATTTGTAATATTGTGCTGCTGCGTCACCAAATCCGTAGTGAAGATATGCAAAAAAACCTCATCAAAACCGAGGCCTGGTTACATCTCCCTTTCATGATTTTCAAATGAGTGGGCCTGAGGGGATTACAAAGAAAGTGTTCAATTACTTAAAGAATTTAACTGGTTGTAGATATCATACACTCCACAATTAAACCAGATGATTACTGTCAATCTCAGAACTGGAGGGTCACAATTTCCAGTGTAGAAGCAAGACACTCTATGAGAAGAATGCTCATATTTGCCAAACCTAATTAGATAAGCAGAGAGGAATGCTAATTCCCATGTACTGCATTATCACCCATATGCAAATACTACTGTTTAGCTTTTAGACATGGAATGTTTACAGCTAATCACAAAGTGGTTCATAGGAAACACATTATTTAACTGAGTTAAGTAACTTGACCACTTAACCAAACTGTATCCACACATAAATCTACTTTTGTTGATTCAGGGAGAAGGGAGAGAAAAGAGTCACCTGTATGCTCAAGTCTAGCAACACAGTAGGTCCCCTGCCTGTTTTCTGTTTATTGCCTAATACAACTATCATTAGTTACTCATTAGGTTTTGATTTTCTGACCTGCGTAATTTGTCTAAAATGATAGGTAGCAAGTAGGAGATCAAAAACTACTGCTTACAGTTCCAGCATAGATAGAATCTCTGAGTAGAGATATGTCTTTTTACTCAGGATACTTTATCTTTACACGTAAAATTGAAGTGGATGGTTGAGTGGGAATTCAAGTGCTCACAACTTGAAATATTCAGATATTAAGGAAAAGATTCATGGGTCTTTCCATCAATCCAACTTAGGCATTTTGTATTTATTGAACCTGGCTGTTTCCACATATTTTTCTTCTTTAGGAAATGGTACCCTATTTTCTTTGAGTTCTTGAAGAAATCTGTGACCCTCAAAAATTTGCCACACCCCTTGACTCTGTTTCTACAATTTCCTCCCAATAATATAACTTGATGACTCTTTGAATGCTAAGTAGTAATATATTCAGATGTGGAAACAAATGTTGCCACCATTTCCATGGTTGAAAATATTTTAAAGACCAGTCAATAATATTTTAGGATTTTAAGACTTCTAAATAAAAAATATCATAATACCCAAAAAGCTTATAGGATGTACATCTAAGGGAATCTGTGGATTCTTGGTCGTAGTTTCCAGTTTCACTATGTGTATATTTGAGTACTTCATAGCCAGGACAGAGTAAGAATGCTTGGTGCGGGGCTGGAGAGATTGCCTAGCGGTTAAGAGCGCCGACTGCTCTTGCAGAGGACCTGGGTTTGATCCCCAGCACCCACATAGCAGCTGAGAACCTTTTTTTTTTTTTTTTTTTTTTTTTTTTTGTATTTTTTGAACACAGGGTATCCCTTTTAGTCCCAGCTGGCCTGAAGCTCACTCTGTAGACCAGGCTGGCCTTGAACTCACAGAGATCTGCCTGCCTCTGCCTCCCGAGTGCTGGGATTAAAGGTGTGCGAGAACCTTCTTTAACTCCAGTTCCAGGGGAATCCGACACCCTCTTCTGACCTCCGTGGCATTGCACGACACAGGTGCACAAACCTACATGTACATTCATATACATAAAAGTAAATAAATTTTTAAAAAGGAAAAAAAAAGAATGCTTGGTGCGAAGCCTGATGACCTGGGATCAGTCCTGGAAATCCATCAGGTGAGAACTTATTCCCCCAAGTTGGTTATTGACTTCTATACACATGCATCCTTGCGAACTCACATACAACAGATGAATGAATAAATGAATAAATGTAAAATTATTTTATTTAAGACAGAGGATCCGATTGTGAAGTCTTGTGGGATAATTGTAATCTGGTAGACAGTAGAAGGCCCCTATTAAACTTGGGGTCTCATTGGACGCATGAAGTTACTCTTACTAAACTCTAGGTCTCTTGACGTACTTTCAGGGACTGGTCTTTGAGTGTCAGAAGCTCATGATGTAAAATTTTGAGAGCCATTATTAGATGTACATTATTTAGCAGGAAATAAAATCGTGCTTTTGTGATTGTACCCTAAAGGGTGTTTGCTAGACACGCGGCCTGATGAAGCACACATTTCCTGCATCTGGCATTTGCCTCCTTTTCAGTGGCTGCCTCTGAGAGGAGATTATGCCCTTGTCTTGTCACGGAGGTATTTCCATTTCTCACTGGTTATTCATGCCATCCTGAGCATTTAGCCTAACACTAGTACCCGAATGTCAGATAGGAATGTCTTTCTATCACTGTGCGTAACTATTTGAGATTTGTTTGGCTTAAGACAGGAACAGGCAGCTGGGAGGCATTTTTGGTCAAGGAGAAAAATGACATATTTCTGAACTAGTGTGATAGATCAGATCTTTGTTTGTGGTCCTTTCTTGGGAGGGGAAAAAAGAAATACCAACCAACTTTCACAGCTAATTATAAAGCAAGCTGATTGGTGCTCCTCCACATGGAATTTACGAGGTAGCAGTAATTCCAGTTAACTGTGAACATGCTTTTATAACTCCAGTTTCTCTTTTCAAAAGTCTAACAGGGGCTGAATATCATAAACGTTCTGATATATAAGAACCACATATACTGTTGTAATAAAATTCTTGCACTAGGTTAATTTTTGCTAATAACATTGGCTGACACAACCCATGAAAATCATCAGGAAGTTGAATTCAAGTGTGTGTGTGTACAAAGATTTTATTGAACACAGGCGGCCAGTGAAATGAGCATTGCTTTCTCATGACCAGGCAGGCATGTATTCTGTTTGTGTGCTACATATATATGTATGTATGTGTGTATGTGTATATTCACATGTATTAGATACCTCTTTTAACTTCTAGTTTTTCTCTTAGTGTCTGATAGATCATTAAATAAATACTTTTATTTAAGCAAAATTTTATTTAGGTTTCCACACCTATCAAATGGAAATATCAAGACATACTTTGTTTGTCTGTTGTGAAAAATATTTATCCACAGAACTGTCAGCTTCTCCAAATCCCCCAATAATCTCATCAAGTAGTTAATTGGGGTCACTACCTGGTAATCGAATCATGAGCTTGTAGAAGAATGCACTTGTGAACAGTAGCTTCAAGAGGCAACAACACCAATGTACTTTGAACTCTGCTGTGTAATCTTACCTCACAACAAAGCCTTTGAGTGGGGTTGGCACATTGCCGAAGATGTGCCGAAGTCTGTAAGGTAATATGTTACTCTGCAAAAATATTTTTACTATTTACTTTTATGTCATCTTTGAATATATATGTTTTAAGTTAAGCATATATACAAATTATAAATAATCCCAAGTTGTGAGTAACATTTAAAAATTTGGGGGAATGGCTCAATAAGACCAGTTTTTCCCTTTGTTAAAACTATTTATAGTACCTTATTTGACTTTGTTTATTGACTTTTTGCAAATTTCATAATTGTATTTTTATTATATTTAGATTCTGTCCCCCCTCATAATCCCCTTTACTATCCCTACCCAATTTCAGATACTCTAATCCATACTAGAGCCTGGTCAACCTCTCAAGCATGTCACTCTTAAATGGGACTAACTCTTCCCCTCTCAACACCATTGTTTTCTTATGGTTTCTCAGGTAGGGTTGGGCTTTCTTACTCATTTCTCCAAATCTGTGCTGAGATTTTTGTCTGTCTTGAGCTTATGTGGGGGGTTGTACATGTTGTCATCATAGCTGTGAATTCATATAAGCAACTGCCTAGCTGTCTGAAAAAAAATCTGTTTTCTTATGGTCATCTATATCTTCCATCAGATTGTTCTGTGAGGCCTTTTCTTGATTGTTGAGTGATATGGGAGGGTCCAGCACAGCCCCCAAACTGAGAGCCCAGCAAACTGAAGCTGTCGGTGGGGAGAGCTGTCTGGAGAAGGTCCTCCTGCTTGGACATTGCATCTATGCTGGCTAGTTTTTGTCAACTTGACACAAGCTAAAGTCACTTGGAAGAAGGAACCTCACGTGAAGAATTTCCAAGATCAGGTTAGCCTGTACCCATGTCTTCTCATTTCTAGGCAGGTGGCCTGGGCTCTATGAGAAAGGCAGCCGAGCAAGCCAGTAAGCAGTGCTCCTCCATGTTCTCTGCTGCAGTTCCTACATGGAGTTCCTGCTTTGGCACTCCTGGGCAAGTGGTCTTAGCTCATATAAGAAACCAGGCTGAGCACGTGTCCAACCAAGGAAGTGAAGGGGGGTTGCATTATTAGGGTTGGAAGGTAAGTTCCTACAGGTTCATACATAGGCTTTGAGTCTGATTTGTAGGTACTTTTGTTCCAACCATGAATAACACTTCTCCAAAGGTTAGATAGATGTTAATGCCAATCATTGGTCCATTAAAGGTCTAGAATGTGGAAGAAGAGATGAGACGAAAATTAGAAACCTAGTTAAAAATTCAACAGTAGCAAAATATTCAGAATTCTTACTTCTAACCTTCTGCTAGGTGGGGACTTTCCAAAGTTCAACTAACAAATAAGACTTGGACATAGCAAAGCATGTAAGATTCCATATTGCTTCCCATCTCCTGACTTTACTTCTTAGAAGAAGATCTGGAGCTCATGAGACCACTATGTGAAAATACTGAGAATTGTGAAGAATATGCAGTGGAAGAAACAGTCTCCTAGCTTTGTGCTGGATGCTGAAATGCCCCTTAATACTGTCACTTTAACATCATGGAATTTGCAAAATAATATGACAACAGCTGTACTGAACAAAACTGTGACCTTAAGTCATGGCCCAATGTACTTTGAGATTACATAATAATCATGTTTATTCTGTATGCATAAAAATAGACATGAGAACAAGGGTTCAAGAACAATTTAAATGACTATCTCAATCTTGATCACTTATTCAACAAATTGAATACTGTTCCCACCTTCAAACAATAAGATATGATTCTTCTCAAGGAGCCTACCTGGTAGTGAAATAGAAAACAACAAATAAAAGAAATGTGATGGTAAGTTGTGATAAAATTGGATGAGCTGATGAATAGACCTGGAGACCTGGGGCTACTTTCGATTAGGCGATCAGGGCAGGCTTCTCTTGACCTGAGAGCCAAGAGTTAGGGTACACACTATTCCAAGTAGGGCAGGAATAAGTGACTACAGCATCCCTAAGGCAGGAACCATCTTGGCACAGGAATTGAAATGATCAGCACCTGTCTTTGTATCATGTCTCCCTTTTACTAGCCCCTTTCTTTCCTGTACTTGGACAAAAGGTCTGTGAGAAGGCAGAATACAGCCAGCAGCCTGGGTTTCCTGCAACTCCCACCAACTGGGATATGACTGGCCTGTGAACAAAACTGAACTTGTAAGTGGAAGATCTGGTTATAACCATTAAAAAGAAAAAGAACCAGAAAGCCCAGCAAACAGAAGCTGTCTGATAGGTGGGGAGAGCTGTCTGGAGAAGGTCCTCCTGCTTGGACATTGCATCTGTGCTGGCTAGTTTTTGTCAACTTGACACAAGCTAAAGGAAGAAGGAATCTCATGTGAAGAATTTCCAAGATCAGGTTAGCTTGTACCCATGTCTTCCTGGTAATTTCTTAATTGTTAGTTGATGTGGGAGGGGCCAGACCACTGTGGACAGTTCATTCCTAGGCAGGTGGCCTGGGCTCTATGAGAAAGGCAGCCAGCCGAGCAAGCCAGTAAGCAATGCTCCTCCATGTTCTCTGCTGCAGTTCCTGCATGGAGTTCCTGCTTTGGCTTCCCTCCGTGATGAACTGGAACCTGTGATCTGAATAAACCCTTTCCTCTCCAAGTTACTTTTGGTCTGGTGTTTATCACAGCAACAAACAGCAAACTTTAAAGTGGTGAAGTTGCAACACATGGGTTTAGACGCTGCCCATTTCCATAGAGAACCACTCAGTTTAGCACATTGTCAGTCTCTAAGATGAATAAGCTAAGTAGTAGACAGTGAATACGCTTATGAGGGTGCTTACCAAGCAAGGGGGACAAACCTGGGACAAACCTATGTCAGACACTTTTGAAACACAAAAAAATCAAACTCAGTTTTTAATAACCCAGTTTTACCAGCATTTGCTACCTCTACTTGAGTCAATCCAAAAGATGCTGAGTTTTGATAAATGGAGAAAGACTGCTGATCTCTTCAAGTACAAAGCTGTGAAACCCCAAGGGTTATATTTATATTTCAGTTGACAAGCAGCATGGGACATGTAGAAACAGCTTAAAAAGGTTGACTTTTTGTAATCGCCAGCCCTGAGCGAGACACATCCACACACATTTCCAAGGGATTCTGTATTCTTTTCCCAGCTTTAATTTCCCTCTTACTTTCAATTAATATATTTTCCTTTCCCCTTTTTCTTTCATCATTCCCTATTCATTAAAATTGTAGGGAGGGGTCCTCAAGGTTTAAGTGGCTGTGTTCTTGCTTTATGTGCCTATAGAAAGCTTTCTTTTTGTGTCAAACTGGACCACGCGGCCCTTCTAAGGGAAGGGGAACACAGTGCCCATGGGGAACTGACCCCTCGGTGCAGAGGTCACTCTGTTACTTCTGTAACCCAACCTGAGAGGTACTTCCAACTCAGGCCCTTAGCCTGGACCCATGAGACACGTGTTCCACTCTTGGCTGTGACTTCCCACCTGCCCAGAGACTGCTGAACCCTGGACAGGAATTTCATGCTGATGGCTGTTGGCCTATCTTCAGCCTGTGTCCACTCACAACACCAGCTACCCAGATTGGTGGTCTGTAAGGGGGCCTTTTTCCAACCCACTGGCCACCCGAACGAAATGCAGGCCTAACTTGGCCTGTATGAGCTCAATAATTAATAAAAAATGAGAGATGGCCTAGCAGTTAGGAGCGCCGACCGCTCTTGCAGAGGACCCGGGTTCAATCCCCAGCACCCACATGGCAGCCAAGAACCGTCTGAGACTCCAATTCCAGGAGAACTCCAGTTCCAGGGGAATCCAAGACCCTCTTCTGACCTCTGCGGCATTCCACGACACGGGTGCATGGACCTGCATGCAGACAGTACATTCCTACACATATGGAAATAAATAAAAAATTAAAAAAAAAATGATGGCCAGGAATTCCATGATGATGTTACTTGGAAATTCAAATTTATTCCTTGCTACAGCCTGCTTTTATAAATTAAATGACATATTTATTTCATAGGAACAATCATAGGCCCCCCAATTCTGTGCCACTGCACACTGTTACCCCACCCAGCATCACCCGACTAGGCCACGTTGTTTGCTCCTCCTTGAGGTGGGTTCAGACCCTAGGCCCCGTGCCCTGAGGCATGCTGGCTGAGAACTAGCCTGCAATTCAAACTGGATCTTCCTATATATGCCTGGGGGAGATCACACAGGTGATCTTAGCCTCTTTTTCTGTTGCTATGATAAAATAGTCTGATAACAGCAACTTAAGGGAAAAAGATATGTTAAAGAGCAGGAACTTCAAGCCGCTGGTCACATCACATCACAATCAGCAGAGAGGGATGAGTTAAACTAGTGCTCAGCTTGCTTTCTCCTTTTTATATAGCCCAGGATTCCCAACTCAGGCAATGGCTCTGCCCACAACAAAGATGGGTCTTCCTACATCAGTTGACCTAATCAAGATAATCTCAGACCCAGGTGTCAAGTGGATAATTGACAGGAATCATCACATAGGCTTTGGAGTCAGAAAGACAGCTTCAAATCTAGACACTGATACATAATTATAAGAAAAATGGTTGTCACTGAACTTTTCTGATTTCTAATTTTCTTTCTAGTAGTGAAAATTAAACTTTCTTGAAAACTTTTTCTGAGGGCAGCAAAACTACTTATTTAAAGGCATTAGCATGAAATAGAATACAATAAGGGAATATAGTCTAAGGCTTTGACTAAGCTGTTTACCAGACGGTTATGAGAGAGTTCTAATTTAAGATCTCATATAATTTCGAGGTTTTGTATACTTTATCATTTTCTTTTGTTTCAAGTCTAATGTCTATATAAATGTTGAGCTTTTATAGCCTTATAGTGCATGGAATCTAGAAGGTGTCCTGGGGTATATGTTCCCAGAACATTTGGTTATGTAGACAAATAAGGCTCCTCTAAGTAAAACAAAATCTGTGATTTCAGGAATATACAGAAATAGAAAACTGTCTGTGTCATTTGGAAATCTTTGTTTCTTAATTGTGCATTTTTTGCACCAAGCCATATTGGCTCTAAAATAGCAAGTGCAATTATGACAGAGATGGACCCTGGGTGGACAGACACGAACCACAGGGATCCAATTCATGTCTAGGAAAGGGAGAGAGTGCCATTTCTATTTGGGCAAAGAAACCTGACCTGAGAATCCTAAATATGTCAGACTGAGTGATGGTCATGATTAAAGGACTAAGGCACACATTCAGAGGGGACCTAGGGAAGAAAAAAGCATCCTCACATTGCTTAAACCAGTCTTCCTCTCCTTGTTCAGATAAACTTCCTTTGATGAGATATACAAATTGAATGGCTATCTGCATAACTTCTGCTAGATATCCATAGTCAAATGGATTTCTCTTCAAGATGCATCTGCCATAAGCAAAACTCTATAAATATAGATGAATTTGAGGTGAAGACATGGCTCTAATGAGAAACATGAAAAGGTTTCCATTTATATTCCTCCTATGGAATGACTATACCCAGTCCCTGGGTAAGTAATACCTGAGACAAGTAGAACATGAAAATGTCCAGGTCCTGTGTTTAGAGGTGGTGAAAAGAATCAGGCATCATAGTTGTTGCCTTTCATCAGTACCCTCACCAAGCTACTCTGTCATGTGCTTGCTGGCTACAGCATCATGTCTTTTGCCTCTGATTTCAAAATGGAATGATAAAGTTCTAGGGAGATGGCTCAATCACTAGTCTGCTTGCTAAGCAAAGACAAGGACCTGAGTTTGATTTCTGGCGCCAATGAAAAACTGCAGCAGAGCATTCCCCATCACTGGGGAAGTGGACACGGAGGATCCCTGGGGCTTGCTGGGCAGCCAGGCTAGGCAGTCCGAGAGCTCCTAGCTCAGTGAGAGATTTATTTCCAAAAATAACGTGGAGGGTGACAAAGGAAGACTGATGTTGACCTCCGGCCTGCCATACATATGCACATACATGTATATGAACCTACACACAGAGGGTTCTATTACCTGGCATGGTCCACATGATTGAAATTCTTCCAAAAAGAAACCAGACACCAGGGGTACTTATTTATATGGCTGACCTTTGTGATTTATAGCTATTAAAAGAAAAACACCAGTCTATCATTTTTTTCCATTTCTTGGGTCTCTATTGAAACAGAACTTTTTGTATTTTCAAGCCTGGTTTCAAACACTGTAGTAAATGAACTTTTCTGATGATGGTATTTCTGGGCTCCAGACTGGACCGAGGGGGTAAGAATGCTTCTTGTTCTGGGCGAGACCCAACTATCCACCTACCTCTGCTCTGCTTGTAAATATCACAGGCAGTCACCAGATTCCTGCTTGGTTGAGTGATCCCCTTTACAAGCTTCTTACTAGGTTTTTGAGTAAAGGTTTCCCTTATTAATTTCACCAGCTAGCATTCACTTAGCATTTGCTTTGAGGCATAATTGACAGGTAAGGTGACATCCGCTTGAGAGAAAACCATAAATCAGAAATAATTTCCAAAATTGGCTGAGGGGCTGAAGTGTTGAATAGGCAAATACAGGTAAAAATCTCTTTATTAGGGCTGACAGGGACAGCAAGTGTCAGCGAAGTGTTTCCTAATGTACCAGGAGAGATTAATTTTAAGGCTCTTCTGTTCTGTGTGTTCCTTAACAAGTTCACCACGCAGGCCCCTAGGAGGGCAGAGGAGGGTCTCGAGATGAAGTCCCAAGGCAGAGAGCTGTTTTCTAGCCCTTCCCCTGCTCCTGCAATCGCTCTGCTGTTTTACACTTTATTTCCATTTTGCATTTTTTGTGGAACAATGCTGTAAGTCAAGATACAAAGAATGAAGAAAAGAAAGGTGCTCAAATGTAAGCCAATGGTCTGTGAAGCATACACAAAACTCTGATGAAAAATAAAGTATGGACACCTAAAACATGTATAGGACTGGAGGTAGGGATCTGGCATGACGACTGAGTGGTCCAGATTGCTTGCCACTCTTTTAGAGGACCCTAGTTTATCTCAGCTTGCTGAGCATGTACAAAGCCCTATGTTTGATCCCCAGCCATCCTCAACTAGATGTGGTACCACAAACCTGTGATAACAGCACTCAGGAAGTAGGGGCTTGCTACATTGTGAATTCCAAGCCAGCCTTGACTATATAAGACACTATTTCAAATAAAAATACATAAATATAAATAAATAATTAAAATATGTATAATCTCCACTAAAAATAACAATATGAAGTAAATTTCTTTTGAGGGGCAAAGAATGTCATTTTTCCTACTAGCTCATGTATATTCATATGCCGTCACAATGCAGTACTGTTGTTGGCTTTGATTAAAATGGTGGAATTTGGTCATTTTATAAACTGTGTACAGAGATGCTATACCATGATTTTTAAGTACAAGGCTTTTTCCTCTCTCAAGTATCTATTGAAATACACTTTCTTTTTTTTTAATTAATTTTTATTTATTTCTGTATGTGTATGAATGTACTGTCTGCATGCAAGTCTGTGCACCCATGTTGTGCAATGCCGCGGAGGTCAGAAGAGGGTCTCAGATTCCCCTGGAACTGGAGTTCTCCTGGAATTGGAGTTTCAGATGGTTCTCAGCTGCCATGTGGGTGCTGGGGATCGAACCCAGGTCCTCTGTAAGAGCGCTCGGCGCTCTTAACCGCTAGGCCATCTCCCCAGCCCTGAAATACACTTTCTAATTCACAGCTGAAAACACTAAATTGAAAAAAGTAAACAAGATGAAAATAGTATTCTGAGAAAAAATACTATTCATGTCCATTCTGAGGAATCCACAGAAGAAAGTTATCACCCAGTCATCAGAATAATTTGTAAAAGGCAGTAGCCTAGAGAATTTGAGGTCTAGATATCATAGATAAGCCTCATTAAAAAAAAATTGGGAATACAGTTGGAGAGATGGCTCAGCAGTTAAGAGCACTCACTGCTCTTTCAGAGGACCCCAGTTCAGTTCCCAGCACCCAGATGGTGGCTGACAACCATCCATAATGCTTGTTCTAGGGTATCCAAAGCCCTTTCTTGGCCTCCACAAGGATTGCATGACTCGAGTGCTCTTACATACATGTAGGCAAAAAATTACACACATAATAAAAATATTAAAAGATCAAAACAATTGATGACATTTTCTAACTGGCGCTGAAAAGTGACAATATTTCTGAAGTCAGCCTCGTTGTATAAGTCAAAAACATTGGAGGAGAAAGACGCTGAACTGTCACTGATACTTGGCATGCATCAGTGACAGAGACTACATTAGGCAACTATCCTATCTAGTCATTGCAAAACCAACAAGGCTCCCATGATGTTTATTAAATTCAATACAAGTAAGAGGATCTAATAAGAACAGAGGTTTGACTCTGTCTGTCCAGGATGGTAGTTCAGGGATCACACTATGGCTTTGCTCTTCAAAGTCTCACTAGATCGGGACCTTTTGTCTTGGCTGTTCTGTGGTCCTGCATTGCAGGTGAGTGCCCATTTCTCATATGTATATCATGCATCACTGCAGAGGGAGGAGAGACAAGATTTACTGGAGTTAGCCATCTACATATTTGCATCCACTCATCTTATTTACCTGAAAGAGAGGCTGGACATAAGAGTTTATATTTTGCACAGCTATGTGGTCAGCTACAACCAGAGATTTTCTTACTATAGACTAATGAAAGAGTTGGAGAGATAAATCAGCAATCAAGAGCTTGTACTGCCATTCCACAGGACCTGAAGTTAGTTCCTAAGGCATAAGTAGGGCAACTCACAACTATCTATAACTCAAGTTTCAGGGGGATCCCATGCCTCTGGCCAGTATGGGCACCTACAACCATGTGCACATACCTATACACAGACACAAATAAATACATATAATCTTTTAAATATAAACAAAAAGGATAATGCAAGACAATATTCTCTAATATTCAGCAGTCTCCAACAACGTTATTCATATGATGTTGCACGTTAAAATACAATCTCAAGGAGATAAACTTTCTCTAAATTAAGAAAACAAAAACTAATGAGCAATTCTAAAGCCTGTAACAGTCTTCTTGTTTTGCCATAAGGGATAAACAGCATAAGAACTAACCCAATTAAATTTTTTACACTGTGTTGGTTAAATTCAGTCCAATCAAGCAAATTCTAAAAGCTCATATCTTGAGATCCATAAGTCAGAAACTATTTTGGGTATAGGGCACTGTGATGGCTATGAAAGGATTTATGGACATAAATATGGATGAAAATCTAAATATATTTTCATATGTGTAGAGATAACAATGTATTTGAAACACAGATGCAGGGAAATCAAGGGCTGATTGGTAGGGAAGTTGTTCAAGTCTAAGCCTCAGGACCTCTCATTGGCTTAATATTTGGGATGGGGGTACATACCAGTGTTCACATAGCCATCTGACGGGGTCAAATCACAAAGGATATATGGAATGTAATGGGTCAGACTTCAGTCTCTTTCTCTTTGACCTCAGTGCATTTCTTCTTATGTCAGGGAGTGCACTGTAGTGTCCCCACTGTTGTGTAGGCTTATCTGATGAATCCATTTGCTTAGTCAGGTTTGATGGGAATAAATTTGCATGCCTCACAGTTACTTCTCTGAGTAATTTATTGCTAACAATTCTGGTGGAAGAGCAGCTTCAAGCACGTGCTTACAGATAATGAAAATTTGTGATTCATATCAGTACATTGGGAAAATTCAGCATTTGGGTTTTTTTTTTTCCAGATAGAAGTTATACAATTTTAATTTCAATATTTTAAAATACAGAAATCAGAAAGAATACCAAATACAACTTTAAGCAAGTCACTTGTCTTCCCCTATAATAATAATGTAAGCTACTTAAATACTTACAAATTCAGAGTAAAACAGAAACAAAATAAATACTGTAGACTTTCCCTGCCTGCAGGGAAAATATGGGAAATACTGTTCTGAATAAAAACAAATGCTCTTAAAGTTTCCACATCCCACTCCCAGCTACATCCCATTCCATGGTCACACAGTGTGCTTCTATGTATTCAAAGGACACACATGTGCATACACACTGGCTGCCCACACACAGATGAGAGAGAAACTACTCTGCACACACCCAAACAAGAAGAGTAGCAGTCACCTGGGACCATTGGCATAAAAACCAGTAAGGAAAGTCAGTCAGGCTAGCAAAACATTACTACAAAGCTAGCAAGTACCATAGCCAGCAACTGTCCTGTTCTCAAATTTCATAGAGTTAAAAGCATTTGGTATTTTTTTTTAATTTTATTTATTTCTGTATGTGTATGAATGTACTGTCTGCATGCAGGTCTGTGCACCCGTGTCATGCAATGCCGCGGAGGTCAGAAGAGGGTATCGGATTCCCCTGGAACTGGAGTTCTCCTGGAACTGGAGTTTCAGACGGTTCTCAGCCGCCATGTGGGTGCTGGGGATCGAACCCGGGTCCTCTGCAAGAGCGGTCCGCGCTCTTAACCGCTAGGCTATCTCTCCAGCCCCAGCATTTGGTATTTTGACACAGAACACCGACACTGAAGAAACTTCACTTGATACTTCACAATGAACCCAAATCCTGATTAATGGGTGCTATCAGCAGGAATTTCATTTTTTTCAAGAAAGTCAGAAAAACTTGTGTTCAAAAAGTTCATAAATCTTTTCCCCAACCTTTACATTAAATTTCCCATAATGAGAATTGTGAGGTTAAATGTTATCTTTCTAAACATTCAATAATTTTAAAACACATAGTTATTATATTAAAAGGAAAAAATAATTTATTTTCAAATCTCTCTATTGAACAAGATATTACAAATCGTCTCAGGAGGAGGCACTTCAAGGACCTGGAGACAAGAATGAAGGAAAGCACGTTATGGAGTGGACAGGCTGTAGCTTGAAATGTTATTATGGTAGTGTGTGTGTGTGTGTGTGTGTGTGTGTGTGTGTGTTGTGGCACTTGTAACTTTATAATTCAAAGGTGTTGTGAGTTTTGGTTCATTTCAAACAAATAATCCATTTCATATCTGGTGACATTCTATTTTTCTTAAGGAAAACTCCCCAAAGTGACTAAGCTCCAGGTTAGCAAATGTGTTCTACTATGAGTGTAAAAAAACGATCAGTCAGCAAATTCAAAACAGATGAGTCCTACAGAAATAGGACTTATGGGGTCAAGACAGCTTTGTAGATACAGGTGCTTGCTGACAAGTCTGAAGACCTGAATTTGATTCCTGAAACCTATAGGGTATATATAGAGAATGGACTTATCCAAGTTGTCCACTGACCTCCACATATGCACTATGTCCACATCCGTGAACCCACACATAGAACACAGACACACATGCACACACACAGACCCACACAAAATACACACACACACACACACACACACACAATCAATATTAAAAACCACAGTAGTGAAATAGAATCAGGAAAGACTCAGCCAGGGGTTTGGGATAAGACAGAGAGGAAGAAATATTTCTTTTTTAGAAACAGGGACATAAGCAAATCATGGGATGTTACATAGGGAATGCAAGAATGCTTATGTCTACAAACTACTTTATTAGGGAATATTAACTTTTAACATGTGTTATTATTCTGACTCTAATTAATTAATTACTTAATTAAAGAGTGTAGGAAGGGTTAATAACAAGTACATCCACACTTGAAGATGGTTATTACTCATAATGCAGTTCAGTGACTCCCACAGTTGTTAGAATTATAAGATGCTATCTTAAAGTACATTTTCATCATATGACACAAAAGGAAATGAAAGTTATAAACATCTAGTCCATGCTTTCTGTCAGGATACTCACAATCTAAAACACTGGTAACACTGAAAGCTGAGGAAGATGGGGAGGAAGAGACTCCGCCCTCATTTTCTGCTAGTGTGAAGGCCGAGGCAGAGGCAATTTAAAAGATCAGTTTCTTCTTAAATAAAATGTACATATACCATACAACATGGCAACTATACTCCTTGGTATGGACTAAAATAATAAACCTGAAAAGTTATTCCTACACAAAAATGCTCATGTGAATGTTTATAACAGCTGTATTCATGTAAGCAACTGATGTTCTTTAGAAAGTAAATGGCAAAAAAGCTGCAACAGCAAGATAATGAATATTGCACCGTAATAAAAAAAAAAGAAATGAACAATCAAATCATGAAAAGGCATTAAGGAAAACGTAAATGCCTATTGCTAAGTAAATTAAAATATTCAACTTAAGAAGGCTATCTAATGTGTGAGTCCAACAACCTGATATTCTTCTGCAAAATATAGGTACTATAAATGGCTAGGTGTCTGGGAGGGCTAGGGAGAGAGGGGTGTTAGATGGAGAACAGAGAGGATTTAGGGCAGTGACTATTAATTCTCATGCAGTAGTGCTGAATAATTTTACTTTTTCATTTATTAAACCTGTAGAGTCATCACAGAAAGGAGCCTGGATGTGAAGTACAGATTTCATGTAATAAGGATCTCTCTTTCCTGGACTATCACAAATACCCAGAATGGACACCCAAAGGGAGTTGTATATGGAAATGGCTTCCGGTGCATGAGAATCCCGTTTGTTTCTGCTCAGTTTTGTTTAAAATGAAAATTTCTTTAATTAAAAACAAATAATCAAAGCCTGGCATAAATAAATCTGGGTGTAGTAGTGTACACCTTGAATCCCAGCATTGGAGAGGCAGAGGCAGGCAGATCTCTGAGATCCAGGCCAACCTGGTCTACATAAGTTCCAGGACAGCTGGGACTACAGGGAGACCCTATCTGAAAACCACCCCCCCAAATTGAATAAATAAACCCCAAATAATTAAAAATTCAAAATTAATTAATTTTATTAAATAAAAGCAAAAGTAAGTAGTCAGAGTTATTAGCTGAAAGTCCAAGGTAAGGCTCATCATGGTGGCTGTATCTGTATGGAATTACACATGACTTTATGTTGTCTTTCATATTTATTTATTTTGACAGGGTCTTCCTAGTCCCAGCCCATCTGGAAGTCACAATGTGGACCAGGTCGGCCTGTATCTCACAGAGAGCCACCTGCCTTTGCCTCCTGAGGGCCGGGATTAAAGAAGAACACCATCATGTCAGGCATTTATGTTGTCTTTCTTATAATTTGTATACATAAAAGTTTACATATATAGACATTTTTCTCTAACACAAACATTATAAAATAAGGCAAAAAAGTATTAGACGATATTTAAATTTAAATATTGAGATAATGGGCACTTTTTTGTTTGTTTTGGTCTTTTCGAGACAGGGTCTCCCTGTGGCCCCAGCTGTCCTGGAACTCACTTTGTAGACCAGGCTGGCCTTGAACTCACAGAGAAAGATCCTCCTGCCTCTGCCTCCCAAGTGCTGGGATTAAGGGCGTGTACCACCATGCCCTGCTGATAATGGGCACTTTTTATATTTGTTATATATATTTTAAACTTTTCTTAACCAAAGGTCTAGTCCTCTAAAAAAAATCCCATGACTAAAAAAATAAATGATATAGGAAATTGTTTGAAAGGATATGTGCAAAAATATTATCAGTCATAATTATCCAGAAAATGGGGACCTTTGATCATTCATATTGCTTCTTTCACTAATCTTAATGCTTGTAATTTTTATATATTTTTATAAATATACCTACTTTGTTATTTTTACTGTGAATCATATGTCATATTATGAACAATTAAAATTACATACTATGGGGATCGAGAGATGGCTCAGCTGTTAAGGGTGCATTCTCTTCTTGTAAAAGACCTGAGTTCAGTTCTTAGCATCACATTGGGTGGATCTTTGAGTCTGTGGGTCTAGTTTCAGGGGGTCCAGTGTTCTCTTCCAGCATCCAAGGACCCCTGCACTCACACATGTACCTACCCACATGTACACGCACATATACACTTAATTTTTTTAAATCTTTAAAGATTTGCTTGTGAATCTTCTGTTGATAAGCATTGACTGATCTCCCACCTACCAGATTTGACTATTATAAATAAAGCTAACATGAAGTTCAATGAATGTCTTTTTGGAAGACATATATTTTTATTACTTAAGTTATTCAAAAGCTGAGATCAATTATTTGTGAAGTAGATACATTTTAAATTTATTGTAAACTTTTAAACAGCTTCCTGAAGTTTCCAGTCTTGCCCTTTGACCCCTGCTAAGGGTGTGATGAGAGCTCCAGGTGACCCTTTCAGCTCTTTCAGTTTCAGCCATTCTGGTGAAATAATGTCTCATCGTACTTTTGATTTATCGTTCTTGGTGTTTAATGAGGTGAAGCCCATTTTACACAGCTATTAGCTACATATACATTTTCTTTTCTTGAAATGTAAAGCAAATACTCTTCCTGTCTCTGATTTGTCTTTGCAGTTTCCTGGTGGTATGATTTTAAAGCACAAACAATTTTAGTGTTAATAAAGTCAAATTATAGTTTCTTTTATTTCTGGCTAAGAAATTTCTGCTTTCTTCAAGACCACATACTTAGTCTTCTAATTTTCTCATACATATTTTAATTTTTAAAAAAATTTTTTAACTTTTAATTTATTTTTTTATGTGTATGAATGTACTGTCCACATGTAAGTCTGTGCACCCGTGTCATGCAATGCCGTGGAGGTCAGAAGAGGGCGTCAGGTTGCCCTGGGACTGGAGTCAAAGATGGTTCTCGACCTCCATGTGGGTGCTGGGGATCAAACCTGGGTCCTCTGCAAGAGCAGTCGGCGCTCTTAACAGCTAGGCTATCTCTCAGCCCACATATTTTAAATTTGTAAAATTTATATTTAGGTCTGTATTTAGGTCTGTAAGTGATCTTGCTTTTTTTTTTTTTTTTTTTTTTTTTTTTTTTTTTTTTTTTTTTTTTTTGTTTATTTTTACTTTTGACATGACGTTATTGAGGACAGCATTGAATGTCTTGACCTTGGCTGAAAATCAGTTGATTCTACATGTAGAGATCCATTTCTGGATTCTCTTTCCTGTTTTCCATTGATCTATGTCCTAATTTTTAATGTAGCATTATGATAAACATGCTTGAAATATCTTCTTCATTTTTCAAAGCAATTTGGTTCTTATTTTAATACAAAATTATAGATGAAGGCTTTCATTTTGTTCTGCTTCTAAATACAGTGATACTACATCATCGGAATGGCCTGGGACTTGCTATGTGGACCAGATTAGTTTCAAACTTGCATTAATCTTCCGGCATCTGGCTCTGGAGTGCTGAGGTAACAGCCATGTGCTGGCGTTATGCCTGGACATTTCTTTGATTTTTGGAGATTTAGTCTCATGTAGCACAGGTTGGCCTCAAAATCTTTTAGTAGTTGAGGATAACCTTGAACTCTGGATCTCTGCTTTCATCTCCCAAGAAGCTGGGCTCAGGTTGCATGCCATGTCACCCAATTAGAAACAGTTTGGGGGCTGGAGAGATGGCCTAGCGGTTGAGAGCGCCGACTGCTCTTGCAGAGGACCCGGGTTCGATTCCCAGCACCCACATGACGGCTGAGAACCGTCTTTGGCTCCAGTTCCAAGGGAATCCGACGCCCTCTTCTGAACTCCGCGGCATTGCACGACACGGGTGCGCAAACCTGCATGCAGACGGTACATTCATACGCATAAAAATAAATAAATAAAAAAATTTAAAAAAAGAAACAGTTTGGTCACGGTAAAAGTCTGCTGGGATGATATTGATTGAGATTGTATTCTTTTAAATTTTAAGTTGTGGAAAACTTGTAGTGTTAAAATATTGTGTTTTACTATTTATTAGCATTATCAGTCTCTAGTTATCTCAACTGATTCATCTCTAATTTATGCCTTCCTTTATTTCTCTCTGCAATATTGTATGCTTTTCATTATGAAGACAATAAACATCTTTTGTCAAATTTATTTCTTAATATTTGTTTTACCTTTAAATTATATATAACAAGATCTTAAAGTTTATTTTCTGATTGTGTTACTGATATAAAGCCATGCATTAATATTTATATACTGACATTGGCTCCTGCAATATTACTATATACTTCTTTCACTAATTGTAGCTTAAATTTGTTGTAGTGAGGAATGGTAAATTGTCAGTGATATGTCTGTAACCTAATAGTCAACAAGGTACCTACAGTTTAGAATGATGTTTTATACTTACAGTGTACTGATACTGATGTTGCCCCTGATCTCATATGGAAATAATAAACCACCATTTAACAAAAATTGTTGTAGATACCCCTTTACTATAAGAATCATTTTTATACCATTTTCTGTCTTTTAAAATCATGAATGACTGTCTTTTTCAAATTATTTTTGTGCATCCATTCATCTAAATGTGTAATTTTCTTCTTTATTCTTATTAACTTAACTTTAATGTTGAACTAGCCTTGCCTTCCTGTGAGAAATCGTTTTGAATGACTTTTTATCATATATATATATATATATATATATATATATATATATATATATCTGTGTTCCATTTCCTATGATCTGAATTAGGATATTTAAAGCACATATATTGTGTGTCATTGTTGTTAATTCTTCCTTAAATGTACTCATTGTTCAATCATCTGGGCCTAGAGGGGTTTTATTGCTGCTGTTGCTGCTGTATTTTTGCTTGTTTGAGAAGAGGCACAAGATGCTATTTTGATGTATATTTTAAAATAAAAAATATACAATATGTCATAGATTGAGTGTTTGATTTTTCCTCAACTCTCCTATATTCAAACCCTATTGTCATTGTAGCTGTATTTGGAGATGGAGTCTTTCAGGAGCTAATTAAATTTAAATGATGTCAGAAGGGCAGGGTCCTGGTATCATAGGTACCAAAGCACTCTATAGCTCTTATGCTCCTTAGAAGACCTCATCTATCCATGTATGCTGGAAGGAAGTCTATAGCAAGGAAATAGCTATTTCAGGGCAAAAGACCTTACCAGGTAATAAAGTAGCTTCTCAAAAAGTTTTCAAAACTCTTCTAGCATATGATTCCTGAGAAATTCCCACAAAATGAATTACTGTCTGCTAGAGATATATGCACTTTAATATGTATTCAGGATTACCTGGAGCAACACATACATGGAATTACCAACAAGTGTCCATTGATAGATGAAAGGATAAAAATATGCTGTATTATGTATGTGTTTAAATAAAAATCTAGAAAAGTAAGGTATATATTCAGCCTGAAATGAATGTAACTGTGTTATAAATGAGGAGATCCTACCATTTGTGGCAATATAGATAATTATATTGGTATAATGCTAAAAAAGTTAGATACACAAAACCAAATATTGCCTGGCCTCATGTGTATGTGAAATGGGTAACTGAAATCATAGTAACTGATTAGAGAATTGTGGTTGGGACTGGGAGGAAGCAGAATGGTACGGTGTCAATGATATGTCTGTAACCTAATGGTCAACATGGTACCTATAGTTTAGAATGATGTGTTTTATAATTGCACATTACTGTATGTAGATTCTAAGTGTTCTCAGTATACACACACATACGTAAAGATTATCGGTTTGTTAGTTTGTTGGTGACAGTTTGTTAGTTTGACTTTAGGAATCAGCTCACAGTACATATTGAAATGACGTGTTGTACAACTTAAATATATACAAATTTTATCAATAAATCATGTCTCAATAAAGCCAGGAAAGAAAAAAAAAACTGATCGTCATTATGATCATGGATATCTAGCCTCAAGAATTGTTAAAAATTAATTTCATTTGTTTAAGCCACCCAGAGTATGTTATTTTTGCTATGGCAAATTGAGCTGTCAAATGCATGGGGTTATTCAAACTTTCTATTTCTTCCCATTGAGCAGTTAAAACATTTTGTTATTTAAGCAGATTTTCAGCTTTGTCGAAACTGTTGAATTTATTGGCAAACTGTTTCCCAAAATACCTCATGTTTAACCCAATGTCAACAGGGTTTATAGTGATTTTCTCTCTCCCCTTTGCCCTTACCCCACCAATATCAGTGATTTGTAGCATTGCTTCTCTGTTCTTGATCAGGCCAAAAAGCACTAAGAAATTTTATTTATTTTAAGTCATTTGTCATGTTTATGTTTACTTTATTCTTAGTTTTCTAATTCATTGATCTCTGCCTTGTCGACCTGGTTTTTCTTTGTTTTGTTTTTTGGCAAGGTCCTGTTAGGTAGCCTAGGCTGGCCCAGACCTCTCAGTCTTTCTGCCTTAGACTCTGGAATGTTGAAATTACAGGTATAAACCCCTATAGCTACCTTTTTCAAGATGTATTTTTTTTCTCCAATATCTAAAAGTAGAAATTTAGATTGTAGACTTACATTTTGATTACATTTATTTCTTATTCTTTTTTCTTTTAAGTATTTAAATATGTAAGTTTCTTAGGAACCATTTAGGCTTTATTGTGATATGTGAGTATATTGAATTTTCATTATTCTTTGATCCAAAGAATTTCTAATTATTTGTCTTGAACTCATAAATTACTTCCATATATGTAGGGTAGCATTTATATAACTTAGATTTTGATGTTTTTAGTGTTCTGAATATCTAATGAAATTTCAAAGGTATCCCCTAAAATGATTTATTAATTTCAACTTTTTTGTTTACTCAAGTCTGTTTTATAATATATTGTGACTTACTGGACTTTTTCTGTATAATTGAAAAGAATATTTGTTATTAGTATAATCTCTGTAGATATCAATTAGTTCAAGCTGACTAACAATGTTTAAATATTCTATATTTCTAATGCTATTTTATTAGGTTTTTAAATTTTTTTTAGTCTTTTGAGACAGGGTCTTTCTGTAGTTCCAGCTGGTGTAGAACTCATTATAAAGGTCCCAGAGATCTGGGATTAAAGGTGTATACCACTACACTGGGCTTGTCAGATATTTTTTAAATTACTTTACTAATAGAGAAGTATTAATGCTTCAAACTCTGAATTTATCTGACTCTCTCAGCTTGTTACCATTTTCGTCATTTATTTTGAAATTATGTGATTAAATGTTTATACTTTCAGAGTGCTTTGCCTCTGTGATGAATTGACCCCTTTTCCATTATAAAGTGGTAACTCATTTTATTATTTCTTATTTTCAAGGATATTGTACTTATAATGGTTATATAGCTTTATCATAATTATTATTTTATGGTATACTTTTCTGTTCTTGTACTTTCAATCTACAGTCTTAAGGCACTTTGTTTTTTTTACAAATTGTATATCTTTGGGTCTTTTTCAGAATTTATTATTTTTTCCAAAGGATGTGTTTCATTCATATTTAATTTACTCATCCAATTTTTGTCATTGATTCATTTTTTTCCTTTCTTTTATTTTCTTTTCAGGCTAACAGAGTAATTCTTCAACATTCCACTTCATTTCTTCTCTTGTATTTCTCACTGTAAATCTGTCTTGAGTAGTTTCATATTATCTTCTGAACAAGGAAATAAACTTATAACCACATAATTCATTTAGACTTCTATCTTATATGCATTTTTTATGGCTTCTACTGTATCCTTCCTTTATATTATAAATCATACATCATACATAAATTGTTGTTGTGGTGGTGGTGGTGGTGGTGGTGTGTGTGTTTGTGTGCTTCTTCAATGCTAAGACTGAGCTAGGACTTTGCATGTTCTAGACCACACTGCCACTGAAATTGTGATCCCACTGCCTCAGCTTCCAAACTATCTGGAGCTACAGGCCCTTCACCACTAGACCTATATGTTTAGATTTTTTCCTTTTCTTGGTCTTTCAATGATTTTTTTTCTTTTAAAGAATTATAAAACGGGATATCTGCAGGAAGAGAAGCAATAAGGCCCTCTGTTGAAGACCTGATATAAACATGGGAAAGATATATGGAGACCGCACTTGCAAGTATACAGATGGTCTCTGGAATGCCAGAGAGTGTTACCGAAGGCCACTAAACCAATAAAGCAAATATAGGTCTCCTTGAGTCAAGCAAGACTCCTCCGTCAGCACCAGCTACACCTCATCTGCCTGGAAATACTGTGCAGAAAAGAAAACAAATGTCTGTATATCCCAAATCTAATTGGCTATTAGCTCTCTCCTTGGAGGAATAACCCACGGCTGATGCCACAAGCTTACACCCTCTAATGGTTAGGAGATGTTATAAACCACAGAAAGACCCTGTCATACTTAACAGGAGAAAATGTAATTCATGGATTAACATACCATCCAAACATCTGTGTTTATACCAAAGTAACCTACCATAACAATTAGTACTGTTTAAATACCTATATATCTAATTGCATGTGCTTCATTAGTAGGATCGAAAGGTTATGCCTGGACAAGCTGGCAGCCCATGAAAGAAAACAGCCAGAATTGACTAGAGACCAAGACAACAGCTCCCGAGAAAGTAGACTGTTTTGCTTCTCATCCACCTGTGCCCCTTTTCTAAGCCTAGGGAACAATCTGCGGAAGAGGGGGCATGGTAGAATGTAAGGGCTGCGATTGGGGTGAATGGTGAAACTACAACAATATAGACTGGGCACTCATTTGATCAACTTGATTGAACATACAAGCCCCCCCTGCTGGATGGTGGGACCCATGAGCTGTGTGGGTTTGGACACAACTGCTCGCAAATTGGTTTTACATGAAGGATGCTTGTACTCACAGATTATCACTTATTGTTAAAAAAATGAAAACAAAACAAAACAAAAAAACAGAGAAAGATGCAGAAAAGTTACGGCAGAATGCATGATCTGGGATGGGTAGGGGTGGGGGGAAGGGAAGGGTATATATGCCTGAACTGAATTGGAAAATGATGTATGAAATACACAAAGCATCAATAAAAATAAAAATTAAAAAAAATAAAGAATTGTAAAACAATTACAGTCTATATGGTTGTCTCTCCATTGATCCATCTAACTAATAATAATTACTACTTTTAATTGCATCTATATTTAATGTAGACAGATATCTTTGCTGTTAGTATTCCCTAAATTATATCAGATAACAACTATTTACATGACATTTACATTGTACTAGGTATCATCAATAATCTATGAATGAGTTAGAGGATGATGAGTGTAGGTAGTTTTTGAAATACTCGGCCATTTTTTTTCCTGGCAATTTGGGTATCCATAGATTTGAGAATCATTATCTAAGGATATTCTGGAAGTGTTCATCCATGGATACTCAGAAACAACTGTTCTCACCATTCCTCTAATGCACAGTGGGCTGTGAGGATGGAGACGAAAAGACTTCATGATGGTGGTACCTAGCTAGGTACTGGGACCCTAAGATCCTAAGAACTATGGAAGTACACAGCTAGGCAATCTCCTACCTTCACTCTCAGCTGCTCAGTCACCAAATTCTCTGTGAACAAATTGGCTGAGACGGTCATCTTTTGCTCACATGTCATTGTCTTCAATAAATGACTCTAGGTTTAACAAATTCTATTTGCATCTTTCTTAGAAAAGACTAATCTTTCTGGAGTTTATTTCTTTTGTGCATGTATCTATGGCCACAACTCTCTGGTATATTATCAAGGAAAGTACAAAAACATGTGTGGTTGTTTTTCAGCTTTCCTTGGAAAATACTTGTAGTTTCATTTCTGTTCGTGTGATTAAGAACACCATTACCAAAAGCAACGTAGGGGAGGGAGAAATACGGCTTACAATTCAAGGTGATAGTACATCATCGCAGGGAAGTCAAGGCAGGAACTCACACAGATAATCACATTACACCTATAGTCAGAAGCATAGAGAATTGTTCGCAGCTTAATATTCACGGAGCTTTCTCTACTCTTAGAGACTTCCTGCCCAGGAAATGCTGCCACCCATGGTAGGGAGAGCTGTTGACAAGCAAGACTAACCCCCAAAGAGATGCCAGTCTATTCTAGGCAGTCCCTCAGCTGAGACTTTCTTCCCAGGTGATTATAGGTTCTTTCAGGTAGATGATTAAAATGGGATATTGGGTGGGGGTGAAGACAGGGAAGGAAGGGGGTGCTAAATACGATTAAGATATATCACATGAAATCTATAAAAATTCAATAGAAACAATATTTTATTTTATTATTTTATTTTTTAAATTTTATTTATTTTTATGTGTATGAATGCACTGTGTGCATGTAGGTTTGTGCACCCGTGTCATGCAATGCCACAGAGGTCAGAAGAGGGTCTTGGATTCCCCTGGAACTGGAGTTCTCCTGGAATTGGAGTTACAGACGGTTCTTAGCCAACATGTGGGTGCTGGGGATCGAACCCGGGTCCTCTGCAAGAGCAGTCAGTGCTCTTAACCGCTAGGCTATCTCTCCAGCCCCTAGAAACAATATTTTAAAAACCTAACAGCACCATATTCTTCAGTTCCTTTCTTTATCCTAAGAAAAGTGGAAGCCCCTATTCTTTGTCTCTCTGTCTCTCTCATTTCTTTTTCATAATGTGTGCATGTGTACCTGCATATTCTACACATGCATGAATATGTAAGTTCTCAGGTACTATCCATCTTTAAAACATATTTTATTATTTTAATTGATGTGTGTGAGTGTTTTGCCTGTATATATGTAAGTGTGCTTCATGTGTCCAATGCCCTGCAGAGGCCAGAGATACCCAGGAACTTGAGTTAAGAACAGCTGTTACCCACCACTAGGGTATTGGGAATCGAACCTGGGTCCTCTGGAAGAACAGCAAGTATTCTTAACATCTGAGCCATCTCATCTCCAGTCCCAGCATCCTTTTATTTTTTTGAGACAGGGCCTCTCATTTTCTTAGCACTCACCAAGTAGTTCAGGAGCTCTGAGCAGGTCCCAGGGATCTTCCTACATTTACCTCCCCAGTACCAGGATTTCAAGTGTGCATCACCATATTTGGCTTTTTACTGGAGTTCTAGGAATTCTATCCTCTGTGAAACTCTTCCTCAGGTTCTTCTCCGGCTTCTAGGTTCATTCTTCCTTGTTTCTCCCATTCCCCTTTGCTATTTGCATACTTCCTGTGGTCAGTTTTTCTTCCTTATGTGCAATACATGCACATTAAGAGTCCTTATTATGAAATGTACTCCCTTGAACATAAAAATCATGTTTTTTATTGTTTTATTTGTAAAACTAGCTCAAGAAATTGCAGACTGCTCATGAATGAGTTTGTTTGAAAATAATAGTGAATAGAAGGATGAAAATTTCCCATTTTAAATGGTTGAAAGTAGCTGATAGGAAGTTGTCTTTCCCACATAATAAATCTTCTTAGGTATAATAAAAGACATAATGAAACACTCTCCATAGACACACACACTTACTATGTATACATTATTTTAACATAAACATGAGTATCTATAAACATGCAGTCAGGATGTCTGACTCTGCCAAACATAAATATACTCAAATGTATTGATAACCTTATGGGCTGTGACCATTTGTTTTCTTCTGTGTTGGGTACAAGTGTTTAATGTAGGCTTTGAGAATTTATAGATTATAATAAACAACAGCATCGAATTATGTGAAAGAGCTGAATTAATTTCAGGAAATGTAACTGTCATTGTAAGGCACAATAAGAAAATTTCTAAGTGATGGAAACTTTTTAAAAAGTATTGTTAGCAATGCAGTGTTTTTTTTTTTTTCTAAAAGCAAATATTGTCCTCCCAGTTGGCTTCCTTTCAATATTCACCATACTTCTCATTTAGCTCTATACTATGAAAGTACGTTTTGAGTAAATAGTGACTGATGATTACGATAACATAGAACAAAACTTAAATTTCTGAAATATGTAATTACACAAGTATCTTTAACAAAATTGGGTGGAGAAACAATATCTGTAAGATATCAACCTAGGCATTCTAAGTTAATGGAGTTATTTATCATAATACAGAGGATAGAATCAGAATACATGACAAAGCCACTATCTAGCACTGGCACCCTGGCTGGGTTTATCGTGGGGGTATAATCCAGAACTCTTAATTATGCTCCATGTCACAAGTCAGTTCTGTAGAAACTGGAGTGGTGTGATCGCTCTCTTTGTTCCCTGTCTTGCCTGGGACCTGCTTTTGGCACATTTTCCCGGGTTCTGTTTGATGTCCTTGAAGAAATCTTCCTATATATCATTCTCTCATCCCTCCACTCACTTTTGGTTCTCCAAAAGCCAGAGGAAGACAACTTGATACAGAACTTAAAGAAGCCAATGTTCATGCTGAAATCTGGAGTCAGTCATTTTGCTTCTGTCAGTTGGAGGATGTTAAGTAGAGCTTTCAGCATAAGCCTGAGAAACGAACTCTCTCAGCTTCCTGGCTGTCTTACACACTGTATAAGGACTGGAGCACCTGTGCTCCATGTCTCCAGCATGTCATCAAGGCGCTGGATGAGGGCTGGATAAAATGAGGAAGGAAGGAGAAAGAACATTTTTTTTAAATAAATTCATTGATAAACTGACCAAGTTTATCAATTAAAACCATTTTACACTGAATCCTAGAGCAAATAATTTATAATTAATTCAAAGACTTCCTTAGTGTCTTTTCTAGTTTGTCTTCCATTGCTGTGACAAAACACTCTGATGGACACCAACTTGGGGAGGAAAGGGTTTATTCGGCTTACATCTCCTGGGTTGTAGTTCATCACTTAGGGAGCCCAAAGCAGGAACTCAGGGCAGGAACCTGGAGGCAGGTGCTGAAGCACAGGCCACGGAGGAATGATGTTCACTGGCTTGACCTCCTGGCTCATGCCCAGCCCGCCTTCTTATACAGTACACAACAACCTGCCCAGGATGGCACCACTCATTGTGGGCTGGGCCCTCCCACACTGCTGGACAGTCAAGACAATACTCCACAGATGCAGCCACAGGCCAATCCAATGGAGCCAATTCCCCAATTGAGGCTCCCTCAACCCAGGTGTGTCAAGTTGCCACTTGACACACAAAACACATCACTATTAAACCACCACCTTTCCGGTTCTTGTCCTCAAGGTATGATGTTAACATTAATCACAACTTAAGACAGTACAACCTTAAAAGCCCCACAGTCCTTAAAATGTCCAAACACTTAAAAGTTCACAGTCTGTTAAAAGTCTCTTAAATGTGGGCTGCTGTAAAATCCAAAGCAAGTACTGTCTTATTTCAAAGGGAAGAATCAGGCACACTCAAACAAAACCCAAGTCCAGCAAAGTAGCTCAAGGCTGTACACCTGGGATTCACTCATGATCTTCTGGGCTCCAAAGGGTTTCGGCAGCTCCCCCTCTCTGACTCTGCTGTCCATGGCACACACAGCTCATCTCAAAGGCCCAGGCCAGCTCCATTTCACACCTGCCACTGGTCTTGGTGGTCGTCCCATGGTCCCGGCATCTCCAAAAAGCTGGGGTCACCACTGAAACTGAGGCAGCACCTTTACCAATGATCTCTTCTGACCTCTCCTGGTGCAAAGCCTCAGCTTCTCTCCATGACCCCTGCAATCCTGGGGTCTTTACTACAACCGAAGTGCACTTCCACCAATGGTGTTTCCTGACCTCTCACAGTGCCAAGCCTCATCTGCTCTCTGTGACCCCCTCAAATTTCAACACCAGAACCATATAGGAGACTCTTACACACTACCAAGTCCTGCTTCTGGCTTGACATGGAGGCTCGGGCCCCTTCTGGTACATAGCTTCTGTTTGCTGACTCTGAAGAAATTCTTCCCAGAAGATTTCACCACAGTGATGCTGGTCTCTTGTTACTTACAGCTGATTTTTCAGCCCCAGCTAACTAGCAACAATTTTCCCAGTAAACAAAGGATTCACTTCAGGTTCTGGTCTCTTGTTACTTACAGCTGATTCTTCAGCCCCAGCTAACCAGAGCCCATAGATTATACAGTCCTGATGATCTCTGCTTCCCTTTGAAACTAGAAACTTCACAAGCCAGGTCTCCATCTTCTACAACTCCTTCAGCAAAACTGCTCCAAGCTCCACAGCAATGATCTTTAGGCATTCAATGATCTTCGCAGCCCAAAGTTCCAAATGCCTCCACAATCCTTCCCCAAAACACCAAGATCAGGTCTGTCACAGCAATACACAACTCCTGGTACCAATTTCTAGAGGCTCCCTCAACCCAGGTGTGTCAAGTTGACACTAAAGCTATCCAGCACAGTATCCTTGCTAGCATGTGAATTTTTTCACAACTCCTTTTGGATCTTGGTGGGTCGTACACAGTCTTGATCTACGTCCCCAGTGAGTACTGCTGTGATCATGGAATACGATCTTGGTGGGTCGTACACAGTCTTGATTTACATCCCCAGTGAGTACTGCTATGATCATGGAGTACTTTTCTTATGCCATTGCCTCTAGAACTGTTCTCCTTAATGACTGCCAATCATTTGTCTTGCCATGTGCTTCCTCCCCAGTGAGAATCTATCTCCATTCATAGACCCTTTCCTAGTCATCCATGTGTATTCTAGAAAACAGAAAATTCAATTCAAGGTAATTTAAGGCTTACAGAAAGATCTAGACATAGGAAACTTTCAAAGTTAGATTGAATTCCTAGTGTTGAAATAAAGAACTTGTTTCTTACCAATTCTCTTATCTGACTTATGTAGGATCATCTTTACCCATAATTTCAAATGGCAGTAAGTCACTATGGTAACAAGAGAAGGAATGAAGAGAGAAAGGGAGGAGAGGAGGAAGAGGAGGAGGGTTAGGAGGGAGAGGAAAAAGAGAGGGGAAAAAAAGAAGAGAGAGAGGATAGGGAGAGAGACAAATTAGATGGTAGATAGATAGTAGATAGATGATAGATAGATAGATAGATAGATAGAAAGAGATGATAGATAATTGGTAGATGATTGATAGATGGTTGAGGATAGATAATTGGTAGATGATAGATGACAGACAGACAGATGAGAGATCTATCAAGAGGAGAGGTGAATTTAGTGGAAACAGAGAATATGAGCATTTTAAGAGTTTATTTTGAAGAGAGCAGAAAGCTGTGGTAATTTGAGGACAAGAAGGGGCCACAAGTTATAAAGGAGTGAACTGGAGATGAAGACGATGGCTGTTATGATGACTGTTCCGGTGAACTGGGACAGAAACAACTTCTCAAACAAGTTTATGTCTCTTTATCCTTGAGGTCCTTGTTCTTGTCTGATTTATGGAATTCTTTGACTTCATTTATTCTTTATTCTAAATATTTTCCTATGCATATTTCAAATAGTTTTCCACATTGATCTTAATGTTTAATTGATAGCTTATGAATAAGAGGTTGGAGCATAAAATTAATGGACTACTCTCACAGAGGTTTCAGAACTGATCTCAACTCAATAATCTCTTTAAAACCTCCAGGTTCTAGTGCATAGGCATGGGGCATCCTGTTTTGGATGCCAGTTTAATAATACTTTATGACTTGGGACATTAAAATAGTAGCTACTATTAATAACTATTGTTAGGCACTGTGCTTATAAGCTGCATGCATTATCTTATGTAATCCTCAAAATCACATAAATTAAACACTGTGACCTCAATTTTACAGATGAAGAAAATGAACTTCAGAGAGAGTAAACATATCACCTAAGGTTCTACATTAGTAACTAGAGAAGCATATAGACTTGAACCCTGGTCAGATTCCAAACTACTATTCTAACCCCCTGAAGTGTAACTTCCAAGATCAATGTTCATTAAATTTGAACTGACCTTGAAGGTCTCACTACTGCCAACTTACAAGGCAGTAGAGGGTAGTGATTAAAAATATGGGGCTGAATCCCGGCTGTGCCACTTACTTGCATTTTCTCAGCTTTGCTTTATCTGTGACATAGTATGGATTTTATCAACCTCATAGGAACAATCTTAGGATACTTAAGAGGGCACATGATATATACAAAGCAGTGCCTGATATGTAATAACAGCTCAAGAAATATGTGCTGTTGTCATTATTTCTGATTTGAATCTCATTCTGTAGATGCAAAATCTGATCACCTAGAGCTGAGATTAATGCTTCTCACTGCAGGGAACTCATTCCATCCTAAAGAGATCCATTTCATCTTTGGAAACTTCCAGTTATATGAATGTTCCTCCTAACAGTCAGCTGAAAGTTGTCCTTGGGATTGTTTTTAGTAACACTAGCCAGCATGGCACAGAGCAAATGAGCAACTGTTTCTATGTGATTACTGATCTCTCTAAGTTGTGCTCTTTTCAAGAAACAAAAAAATATGATGGATTCCTTCTGTTGCTTCAGCTCATTGATGTTCCTCTGGAATTTCTGAGCAGAACTTTTTCCTACAGATCCGTAAGACAGCTCACAGGAAAACAGGACCTCTCTGGTCTGAATTACCTTGTATGGAGCCAAGTTCAGCTTCACAGATTTAAATATATAATAATATATATATTTATATACTATTATATATATATATATATTATATTCAGTTCAAATCATGCTGTCCTATTTGGCTAACAAAGACAAGTAAGTACCTGGAGCAAGAGACTATTTCCAAGAAATTATGATTTCCTGATTGTTAGAGTATAATTAATTCCTCAAATATAATAAAAAAAATATGTGAATTGTCATTTAATACTAAAAACAATGGAAAATTTTCTTAATAGTTTTTTGTAATTAATCCATCTACCTCTTTATGGTCATTAATCATTCACATATTACATGTGAAACTGTAACATGCTTTGGTCACATCCCCATGCCTCACAGAAGGGCTTGACATGATTTCTTCTGATGGACTATCATGGAAACTTCCGCCCCCCAGCACATCCTTGCATTTGTTCTATCACATAAGGAGATTCCTAAATTCTTGACATTCTGTTATTCTTTCATCTCTTTTTTTTTCATTGTTCCCTCCTGTTGTGACAAGGAAAATAAACATCTGCAGGGGAAGGTAATAGCACATGGCATTTCTTCATATTGCCCACTTAAAAAATCGAGCCCTGCATTAAGACACCCTGTTCAGTTACTGTTTCTCTCTTCATGTGCATGCTCAATCCTTTAAGAACTTCTCATGTCTACTGCCTCTATTTTCTTACCTTCCATTCACGATCCAAATTATTTTGTCTAGTCACTACCCATTGTGTATGTGTATTTGGCTTATAGGTTACGGTCCATTATCAAGGAAAGCCAAGGCAGGAGCCTGGAAATAAGAACCTGGAGGAGAAACCACAGCGTCACACCACCTACTACCCTGTTTCCAGTCTTATAAGCAGTTACGTTTTTCAGATAGCTGAGTCCACCTGACTATGATTCATACTGCCCATGCAGGCTGTGCTCACCTACATAAAGTAGCAACAACAACAACAACAACAACAACAACAACAACCAATGTTCCCACAGATATGTCCACAGGCCAGCCTGATGGGAACAATTCTTCAAATGAGGTTCTCTCTTCCCATGTGTGTCAAGTTCACAACCAAGTTTACCCATCAATTCGTACTGAAATGTGAAAGAAGATACAGAAAAATGCCTAAGTCAAGTATGCTTTCATAGAAAATAAGGTAAGATATGCAAATAGGAAGAGAAAACAGGGATATATCATCTATCTATCTATTATCTATCTATATATGATATATACGCACACATACATTGCTATACTTATTTTTAAGAATTATATATGTCATGTATGCCTCTGTGGTTTATTCAGCACACTTTATATAATCACCATGAATATCCAATCTGACTTCCCACCCCTACACTAACAGGTTATCTTTGACTTATAACATGGAACTAATCACATTGCTTTACTCTTGCCTTTAAGGCGGAATCCTCTCTTATAAGTAGCATATGAAGCCTCTGCAGGGTTAGTTTCTAGGAAATCTTAGCAATTACATCGTCCTTAACTGAATACCTCCTCTTTGTCTTTTGATCTTACTTTTCTTATGTGTTCTAGAGTCTATAGAGTTGCATGTGCTTAATCCAATGTGTCATGATCAAATTTTAGAAGTGCAATCAGCCTTTTATATAGATATTCAACATTTATGGCTCCATACAACCATGTTTTAAAAGAATTCATAAAAATTGAACCTCATTATTCCTAAAACAATGTAATATTTACATTTAAATTACATATTAAAAATAACATAGATTATTTGAAGTATGGGAGAGATTATAGAATGTACATTCTATGTGAATATCTTGACACTTTTTGTATAAAGAACTTAAGCATCTGAAGATTTTTTAATCTATGGTGACTCCTGAACCAATTCCCTATATACATCCTTAGATGGGTGTTTGAAGCTCTAAGAATTTGAGAAATATCATCTCTGTGTAATTGGAATAATAATAATAATAGTTTTGTGAGAGATTCCTGAGCACCTGACATTTACAGGTCCACATATACTTAGATGAGATCAGATGTGTTTAGGGTAACAATGCCAAATAAATCAGATATATTTAAATATTTACATACACATATACATGTATATATCTACAGATCTATATATATCTAAACATATTTACAGAAGACACAAAGCCAGAGTCAGACTTACAAAATAATATGAGCTCCAATTTTCAGTATTTTTTAAAATTTAATAATTTAATTGTACAGATGGCTACTTTCAAGATTACTATTAAAGTCCTCATTACTAGAATTTTTCCTGGGAAGCTGCCTGACTCTCCCCAACTCTTCATATTTAGTCTATGGTAAGATTTTGCCCCCTGGTTGTAATTATTATCCTGTTAATCTCTGTAATATTGAGGGAATATCCAGTCCCAAGGTCTGATGAAAAATGTCAGGCATCTCTCTTAGTCTGGCTCAGAAACAGTGGTCACTTGACATTTATTCTTCTTGGGATCATTGGGTGCAGTGTGAAGCACTGGACACAAGAGCACCTGAGACTGACACCTTGTCTGGTGCCCAGCGTTCTGTAGAAGCAGGGAAATCTGGCGACCAGCTGGGGCTATAGGGAGACCCTGTCTCAAAAAAAAAAAAAAAAATAATGAAAAATAATTTAAAAAAAAACAGAGAAAACACCTGCAACAGCGTTTGTGACCTCCTTTCTATGCAACTCCTTGCAAGCCATCCTTCTGAATATCAGTATTACCCCCAATTTTTCTCCCTGAGAATCTTCAACCTCTTCATTTCTCATTAAAGCACTCTTGCTTTTCAGTTTTTGCCTTTAAAAATGTTACTCCTCTTTCTCCCATAGCCCTCACAACCCTGTCACTCATACTTGGTGTCACTCCCTGTCAGGGATCCCGTCCCCAGTACTGCGCTGTGGCACACTGTTCATGGCATCTTTCTCTTAGTCTCTTGCTAATAACAGTCCAGTAATGAAGATCTGATTTGGAATTCCATGCTTCAGAAAAGAGGTAGAGAAAGGAAAAAAAAAAAAAAAAAAAAAAAAAAAAAAAAAAAAAAGAGGGCTGGAGAGATGGCCTGGGCTGGAGAGATGGCCTAGCGGTTAAGAGCGCCGACTGCTCTTGCAGAGGACCTGGGTTCGATCCCCAGCACCCACATGGCGGCCGAGAACCGTCTGAAACTCCAATTCCAGGAGAACTCCAGTTCCAGGGGAATCCGACACCCTCTTCTGACATCCGCGGCATTGCACGACACGAGTGCACAGACCTGCATGCAGACAGTACATTCATACACATACAGAAATAAATAAATAAAAAAAAAAAAAGAGAGTAGAGTCTTTTTCCCAGTGCATTATAATTACATCAAGTTATTTCTGTTAATGAGCTTATAGGAGAAAGGCATTTGGCACAAGTTCAAGAAAACCAGAGTCTGGTTGTAAGGGCCAGAGCTTGCAAGGTGCCCAAAGAAGGCTTTATCAGGTCACACAGACAGACACACAAAGGGCAATTTCTCTTTCTTAGCTTTAACCCTCAGCTGGGAGTGGCTGGAGAGGGCCTTGCTCTTCACAGGCACTCCAGAGTAAGGTGATAAGCAGATTACAAGTAAAGCCTCTCTTTAACCATTCCACATCTCCTTTCAGATAGAGTGAGTTAACTACAGTGTTGGCCACAAATGCATTGATCATCCACTGGCACTCCAAGGGTCTCCAGGATCTATGCCCACGTGGGAGGATATCATCTCACCTAAGTTTATTATGCGTGGGAGGGCTAACCGGGTTCAGAGGAGTGAGGTCTAGGGCCCAGCCCCTCTTCATCAGTGCTGAACTGGATGTATGGACTTCATTATTGACTATTTCATTTCAGCCCACGGGAGGCGTTGAGAGAACCCAACACATGGATGACAGAGGCTGTGTCCTGGCAATGATTTGCATATGTCTCCGTCAGCCTACAGTTTTTCCCCCATTTTATAAATCCAGACTCAAAATTCAGAAGGCATTGCGAAGCATAGTGTTTTTCTACTAAGGATTCCTTTGTGAGTGTTCAGATTGAAACTTTGGTTGAGTGCTGATATATTTTAGATTCCCCTAGCCTTTATGAATAGGATAAGGAGAATTTTTGGTTTGGACATAGTATTCTCTTACCCTGTAGTTACCCTCTTTCAATCTATAAAATATATCATGTTCTCTAACAAATATATAAATTCATTGCATGGTTTTGATAGTTCAGTCTTGTTGCAAATAAGATAAGCCTTTTTGAGGCTGGAACAGAAAGAAAAAAAAAAAAGATAAATCATTAGAAACCCTTTAAAATTCTGAACATGACATCCTTCTTTATTAAAAAGGCCCATTGTAAATTGGAAAGTTCCGAAGTCTTTGTGGTGAGGGAGAATGGATTATAATGACATCACTGGGTCGCGAACTAGGCCCACTGGCTACTTTCCAGGATGAAATTGACTGGGAGAGATCAGATGAGCCCATTCGTAGCTGAAGACGGCTGGGAGGCAGCCAGGGAATCGAGGTTCAAGCCCCCTATTTAGGACATACTTCCTCTTCCTCTCCATCATCAAACCGGTTCAGTGGTTTCCCAGGCCAGGCACTGTGCCTAACAACGCATTTCAATTCATATTCTAAAGAACACCCCAAAAGTTCTCAGTATTCCTTCCCCAGCGAAAGACCTCATGAAAAATATTAACATGCCAACATCTGGCTGACACCTTGGATACATTTTCATCATGCTGCTGATGGGAAGCATTTTGCCTTCAAATAAGCATAATTTGCCATTTTTTCTATCCTCTTTTTTGTCTCTCTCCCAGCATAATAAATGGTGTCTGAAGCCCAAGAGAAACTCATTTCTGTTAACAGATCATTTGTAAACCTTTAAGGGCAGCTGGTGTGAAAGGGGCATTTTTTTCCTCTGTCTTAACTTTCCCAGTTGTCTCTCTAAATGCAAAATGACACCTCATTCAGAGCTCTCTGGTGTCATCTTAATCTCCCTTATTTTACACATTCTGCCTTTTTGATATTGCTGTAGACTGCATGAAGGCTTTTTACCTAATACTGTAATACCTATTATCTGAGGCATTTAGAGGCATAGGCTGTAGCCAGCTAAGAATAATGCAGATCAATTGGATGTCAGCAGCCCAATAAAGTCAGCTAGGAGTTGGTTTTTTTTTCAAGTGTGTGTGTGTGTGTGTGTGTGTGTGTGTGTGTGTGTGCGTGTGTGTGTGTGTGTGTGTGTGGTGGGTATCTACACATCTGACCTTATAGGCAGCACATCTCAATATTAATATATTTTATGCATACATGTGATAACATTTTGCCTTCCTGATGGTTCTTTGGGGAAGTTCTAGTTCTCTCTGTGGAAGATTATTACCTATTCTAAGGGGGTTATGATTATAGATACTTAAGAAGACAAGAATAATTGACCATAAAAATCCTTCCCACAGTTATTTTTGCATTGGCTAAAAGTGTCAAGAAAAATCTGATTTTATTAGCAGTCCCCTAATTTTTGCCTTCATTACATTTTTTATCTGGCCTTTTTCCCCCAATGTGTTTTTAGTCTGAGTTATTTGGCAATCATACAAAAGAACAATTTGTTACAGAACCTTTACCGAAGAGAAGTTCTATGATCCAAGCATAACATCAAGTATCAAATAAAATAAAAATGGATGAGATCAGCAGAGGGGACATGCTGCAAAGTAAGGGACGGACAGATCTAGGGCCTAGAAAAAAAGGAAGTTTAAATTAAAATTTGACTGCTCAGCTATGAAGTAAGTCTTCAGAACAAAGGGTCAAATGCAGCTTTGACCCATCATTCCCCTCCACCCACCAATAGGTCAGATCCCGTCAGCACTGA
This sequence comes from Rhizomys pruinosus, assembly GCA_009823505.1. Lineage (NCBI taxonomy): Eukaryota > Metazoa > Chordata > Mammalia > Rodentia > Spalacidae > Rhizomys > Rhizomys pruinosus. Next base: position 3,067,551 of record VZQC01014532.1, read on the forward strand.
GCTTATTTCCAGGAAGGTGCGAAAAACAGAGCCTTACTTCCTACAATGCACTATGGCAACCCTTAAAGGACACTTGAGAGGAAAGGGGAATAAAAGCATTGGCTCCTAGGTTAGCAAACACAGAGGGCAAGGCAGGGAGAAGTAGCAAAAGGACCAGTTGACCCTTGCAAACAAGCTCCTCTCTGCTTAACCACAGTTGCTCCCATACATGTTGTAACCCCGCATATAAGAAGCAAGGGCAAACCAAAAGTTACAAGTGGGGATTGTAGTCAGAAACATGACTATAGCTGGAACAATCTAGAGTAAACAAGGAGGGTAAGTGTTTGAGTTTCACTGCTACCAGGCATTTTCATCTGGAAGATTCTAAAGACTAATGCTTTCTGGATGGCTTGTACTCTTATACAAAGGAGACATGGGGTTCATGCCACCCTTACAAACAAAGCCTATCCCAGGTAGCACACTGAAAGTTTTATATCTCTCTAAAATCAACAGTCTTATAATTGAAGATAAGATTTATAACTATACCCTACTGTCAAGCCATAAATGAATCATCAAGAAGTAGGGCCAGACACCTACCCAGGTCACATGAGGCCTTCTACCCCTGGCCAAGGACCTTATTCAGTCTCTATGGAAGTGAAGTAGCAAACATAACATGTTGGCTCTGAGGAATGTGGGTTCATGCAAAGAGGCTAGTTCTCCACTCCAGAGTTGACCTGAGGGTCAGAATTAGGACTTCGATGGAATAAATTTTAAACATTACAGGCAATATTAAGAAACCAAAACTGATGTCTACCTCTATAGCTTAGTATATTCTGTACCTGAGGAGCTGTAGTATTTTCTAGGACTCCTGTGACAGAAATGAGAAGCACAGAAGGGAGATTTTGAATGACTTTGGCACATGCTTATTTGAATTTTGGGTGCTCATTAGGATTGTACTCAGGACTGGTCTAAAGAGGTCCTTGAGAGCAGAATGTCTCTGTAGGAAGTTGATTGTGGTAGCCCAAGAGAGTGAGGCCCGCTGTGATATAACCTATATCTGGGAAGAAAATGAAGAGACTTCCTCCCGACATGGTCTCTCTGGCCCTCAAAGAATACAGAAGAATCCGAGGCTCCCTGTCTTCAGGTAGAAAGAGATAAGAACTTCTGGAGATATTAAGAGAGAGCATAAAAATCTTCCACAAGTCTTTTTTTTGGGGGGGCGGGTGTTAAGCTATATAATCTCAGAGAAAATAAGTACACAATGAATGCTGGTACTGGGGCCCTAACCTAGGTACCTATTAGAAACCAGTCCATCATTAAACAGTCCCCAGCTCTACCAAGCATAACTGATAAAGCCTGTGCTAGGCAATGGTTCTTGCAATTCAGATAAGTCTTTCTTATTTTATCTTCTTGCCTAATGTCCTTTCCTTAATGTCAGGAGATCCATCAAAGATGGGTGGGTGAAAGTTGGCTTCAGTTCTTCTGGTCCAAGTCAGGCAGGAAGGTCATAAAGGCTTGACAAAAAAAAAAAAAAAAAAAAAAAGCAAAAGAATGAGAGTATAAAGGAAATCTGTTGCGTCCCTTTCAGGATCCCAGAAGACCAGCTCATATCTGTTCTGGAGGCAGTTGAAAAAATGAAGGAAATAAATTCAAAAGCAGTATGAAATTTTAGTTTTAAGTAAGCTAAACTATAATGAAATCAGGTTAACCAGTTGCTATTGGGGAATATTACATATTAGGTAATTTATAAAAAAAAAATATTTCTTAGCATTCTAAAGGTGGGAAAGCCCAAGGTCAAGGGGTCCATATGTGGTAAGAGTCTTTTTTCTTCTGAAGAAGAATGACTCTAAGGGAGAGAGAGAGAGAGAGAGAGAGAGAGAGAGAGAGAGAGAGAAGAGAGAGAGGGACCAAACGCATCCTCTTATCTGAAACCCAAGCCTGTGTTAAGTAACCCCCTCTGATGATAATACTACTTTTCCATTGTAAGTCTGTACTATTCACAAGTTAACTCTTTAAAGTTTCATCTTTAAATACTGAGAATTTAGTTTGCAACACATGGACTTTGGGGGACACATTCAAGCCACAGTGCTAACTCTTTATATTGGAGGACTACAAAGCTGGAAGAGAAAAGAGGTGGATAACATGGGGATGACAGGGCTGGAAAGTTTAATGAAATCACAAACAACAACTTAAAGGAAACGGTTTTGTGTCATACCCAATTTAAGCTTCTTCAGTGTATTGCTTACTTGTCTCATTGCTGTGAAAAAGAAACAACAACAAAGGAAAGCAACATATGAAGGAAGGCTTCATTGGCACTCAGGGTTCATGCTTACAGTCGATAATGGTAGGGAGGTTATAGCACAGGAGCGTGAGGCTGCTGGCCACATTCCACAGTCAGGAAGGAGAAGGCGATGAATGACTCAGTTCACTTTCTCCTTTGTGTCCATTCCAAGATTGAGGTCCATCGGATGGTCCTTCCCACATTCAGGGTGGGTCCTTTCACCTCAATTAACCTAATCTAAATAATCTTTAAAGATATGACCAGAGATGTGTTTCCATGGTGATTCTAGGTCCTATCAAGTTGAAAAACAAGATTAATCATGGCACTGAGCTAACCAGTTACTCGTCTAAGAATGTATCTGACTTGCCAATCTCACCATAACAACTGCCTTTTGAGCTACGATCATTTTTTTATATAAGCAACAAGACTTAGATTGTTAGAGATCATTTGTCGAAAAACTACTTGATACTAGTTACAAAGCAAAGTGTGACTGAGCTGTTAATTATGACACAAGTGGGAGGGACACTCATCCTTCTACAGAACCCTATTTATAGAGCTGCATTCTGTGCTGCTTCTTATTTTCCTTTTCTATTGGCAGGCTTTATTTAGAAGAGTTAGAAGTTATATTTACATAGCTGTGACCAAATACCTGCCAGAAGGTAAGAGAGGTTTACTTGGGTTCGGGGCTCAGGAGACATGGTTCATCATGGCACTGAAGCCATGGTGGCTGGAGTGAATGAGTTTGTGCACAGACACGGAAATGTAGCTATTTCAGGAAGCAGAGCCAGGGTATGAGCCTTGAGGACCAGTCCTAATTGTGTACATCTGTCATCTAGGTCCAAAGTCTTCTACGATTCTCCAGGACAGCGCCACCAGCAGGGGACCAAGGTGTTCAAATACATGAGTGTGAGAAAATCCAAATTCGGACCTAGTACTCAGACAAGTGCAAGCAACACCTGTAAATAAGCACACATCACTGATTTCACCCTGCAAATAGATCAGAAAAGGTAGCTTGCATCACACCTTCTGCTAAATATCACTCGGAACCTCAGAGAATGAAATGGAACTTGGCTGTTTCATCATCTATTTCCTCAAAGGAAAAGGACACATAAGTGCCTGTGAATTCTTACCCCTTTAGAACATTTCCTCCTCCTCCTCCTCCTCCTCCTCCTCCTCCTCCTTCTTTTTTTTTTCTTCTTCTTCTCCTTCTTCTTCTTCTTCTTCTTCTTCTTCTTCTTCTTCTTCTTCTTCTTCTTCTTCTTCTTCTTCTTCTTCCTTCTTCTTCTTTTTGGTCTTTTTGAGACAGGGTCTTCTTTAGTCCCAGCTGGCCTGGAGCATGCTGTGTACAACAGGCTGGCCTTGAACTCAAAAAGAACTGCCTGCCTCTGCCTCCTTAGTTCTGAGATTAAAGGCATTTGCCACCACACCTAGCAACATTTCCTTCTTATTCTTTCACTTAGTTGCACCTTTCTCTTTCTAGTCTAAATCATAGTCTCAAAATTATACTGTAAAAGTTAATATATAAAGTCACCATAGTTTTCAGGACAGAGACTCACAGAATTCTTAGGAAAAAATATAGGCATCTCAAGTATGTAGATATTCATTCCCTCTTGAATCACCAAATTCCCCTTTGATCATATTCTCAGGGCCCATGGCAGGTATATAACTCATTTCTGTCCCATCAAGGAAACCATTATCTGCAGAACCCACAGAAAAGAGGAAAATTCCAAGTTATTCTCAGATACGTTAAAAATTGTGCCCAAGTATGGGAAACCTCAGATTCAAACTCAGGCCTTAGAGTTTAAAAAGCAAAGTCCAAATACTGGCTTGACTCTTTTTGAAACTATGTACTTGCACAAGTCACTGAGACTTTGTATTTAATTTGCAAACTGGAGAGAAGTGCCTGTTTCTTTATTGAGCCACTTTTAGAGCCAATGAGGTGACATGGATATACAACCAACCTGGCTTGATACAGTATTGCTATTGAGTCTAACCTGAAGTCCATCACTCTCAAGGAGTGATGTGCAAGCAAACTGCAGATACGGAAGTCGTCTGTGCCTCAGCTTCATCATCTATGAAATGAGCATGCTCAGAGTAGACAAATCATTGAGGAGCTCAGGATATATTCATTTAGTAAGTACTGACAAAGTGTTTAGAAAGCACCTGGCAATGGCAAATCCTCAATAAATATGGGTCATTATATGTGATATTATAAATGGTTGGTCTGAATACAGTGGCACTTACAACTGATTGATCACAGCCTGTTAGATTTCTTTCTTCCTCCTCCATTTCCACTGGTTTACTTGACAAGCCTTTAGAAAAAGATTTTATAATACAATATTTCTCCCATTGATAAGAATTCAAATAATGACATGAATTATCAACAGTGAACTTGAAACATGTTGGCTTTCATCCATATGTGTATATATGCCTATATAATACACATATGCATTGTACATGTACACACTCATACACAAATGCTTTTAAGATGACAGCACTCTGAGGAATACCATGATTAAAACAGTCCATCACTCCTCTAGTAACATAATCAAAGAAAAATATACACATACATATACTACTACTAATGTAAAGCAGGAAGCAGTAAATGTCAAAGAAATTCACAGATGTGGTGTAATTATGGTACTAAGGCAGCTGAGGGTTTCCTGTATAAGGGAACAGAAAGGGCCCTGCAGAGGAAGTAGTATTTAAAAATAACATCTATCTTCTGTTAAGACATTCAAACCAACCATGGACCCAGGTCTCACTACACAAGACCAAGTGTTACCCTTGTTGACAAAGCCTGCTTCCCTTTCCTTGGCTGAAAAGCTCAAAACCATTAGATAAGACCCATGTCAAGGATCACTTGTCTGATATCTCCATCTTCAAACAGAATTTGCTGTTTCTTTTTTTTTTATTATTATTATTATTTATTTTTGTATGTGTATGAATGTATTGTTTGCATGCAGGTCTGTGCACCCGTGTCGTGCAATGCCGCGGAGGTCAGAAGAGGGTGTCAGATTCCCCTGGAACTGGAGTTCTCCTGGAATTGGAGTTACAGACGGTTCTTAGCCGCCATGTGGGTGCTGGGGATCGAACCCGGGTCCTCTGCAAGAGCGTCGGTGCTCTTAACCACTAGGCTATCTCTCCAGCCCCTGCTGTTTCTTTTTTTAAAATCTAGGATCCCACAACTTTGTACCAAGGGTTATCTGAACATATTAATTCATTGCTATATCACCCTGTGCTGCTTTTTCTGACTAGACAAGGATGCTCATTAAGACCATGGAGAATTGCCTTGAACCTGCAGTGCCCAGGGAGTCAAAACTTTTCAGAATTCTCTCTTTATTGAAATAAAACTTCTGAAGAAAGTGAAAACTGTCTTGCCTATAATAAGTGAAAGAGAAGAGAGGAAAGTCCTTGTGATTGCCTATTGCCACATTAATTTAATCATCATGATCTAACCAGTTCCACTTTTCTTTGCTATCTCTGTGTACCACCAAGATACTGAGTTTCAGAGAGCCGAGAGAACATGTCCAGTCACAGAGCTTTGGGACCAAGTAGCTGTGATGGAAACCTGGGTGGCTTCCTTCACTATGTGATGTTTCCAAGTGAAATCTTTTGACAGAGTGATGTAGAAACATAAAAAATTCCTCCACGAACTAAAATTGGCACCTTTTCATCGTCCCTCATGACCACCAGGGAGATTCATCTCTAAAATAAAAGTCAAAGCATTGTTCTTAAAACCATGTATTTGTCCCCTGTGAATGGGAAGGAAGGAACCCAGTATTGATAATGATGATGATGAGGAGGAGGAGGAGGAGGAGGAGGAAGAGGAGGAGGAGGAGGATGCAGTCAAGCTTCTAAAATGTTGGCTTACTCCTCAAAAGTCTCACCAGGGTTTTAGTTCCTACGATGGATGAAGATTTAAATTTTTATTTAAGTTTTCTATAGAATGAAAAATAAATCACATTGAACTTTCAAAACATTAAAATATTTTATTTATTATATTTATTTACTTATTTATTTATTATATTTTATGTATATGACTGTACTACCTACATGGGCATAAGGACACCTGTGTTGTATAATATGCTCAGAGCTCAGAAAAGGGTGTCTGATCCCCTAGAAACTGAGGTTTAGGATGGCTGTTAGCTGCATTGTGGATGGTGGAAATTTAAACTGTGTCTTCTGCAAGAGCAGCCAGTGCTCATACTGGCTGACCCATCTTTCCAGGCCTAAAATTTTAAAACCTTAAGTATTTAAAAGTTTAGAGGCTGGAGAGACAACTCAGCCCTTAAGAATACTGCCTACTCTTACAGATGACCTCGGTTCAATTGCCAGCACCCAGAATGCAGCTAACAACCATCCGTAACTCCAGTTCCAAGGGGGATCTGACACCCTCTTCTGGCTTCCATGGGCATTACACATATTGATACACTTAAATACATGCAGCAAAACATGCATACACATGAAATAAAAGAAATTAATTTATGAATTGATTTATAAGTTTAAACTTAATTTCAAATTTTATTAAACAACAAAGTCATAAATGAATAAAATGATTTATAAAAATTCAGGCCTAATTCACAATTTTAAAAATGAAGCATCACTTCAATATTCCAAAATAAAAGCTTAATAAATGATGGCAACCTATATGATGAATATTTTTATTAAAATGGTTTCCAAAGCACATGTGGAATGAACTATGGTTCTGCTATGTAACTAATTCAGAGATTAGGAGGGCAAAACTTACAAAAGACAAGATTCTAAGGTTCTAAAACTATATCTGTATGTGAACTGTACATATTTGAAGAAAATTACAAAAAGCCTGGAGGATGCTATCATCAGACATGCACAGTCACTAAATTTCTTGACTGTACTCTTGGGGATTATATTGTTAGTTCTAGATTTTCTATTTGGTATAGTATGGTAACTAAAAACTACATTCACATTTGACAAATGCTTGTCATAGAAATGGGCTCTTGCAACCATTCACAGGAAACCTGGCTTTAATTTACCTTTTCTGCATCATCTCAACCATGTATAGCCTGAAGGAAGTATGTGTCCACCAATTTGTTCTGTGAATGTGCCTTCAAAGAAATAGCTTCAATATGAGAGCAATGTAAAAACACAAGCTCCAGAAGAGGCAGGCCTCTTCCATGGTTCATACTTTTAGTTGTGTGCTTTACCTTCCCCACCTATGACACATGTGAAGCCACTAACACAGGCCCTAAGATCTCCAATGTAGTGAGCGTTAGCAAGAGCATTCCTTTCTCCTGCCTCTCTTCCCTGCACCCATCCAAACTCACTTTTAAGTTCAACTTGCATTGTAGTTATCTGTTATAAAGTCTTCTGTGACTCACTCTGGCTATATGTGGTATCTACCATAGCTAATAACTATTTTTTTTAATATTTGCTTCCTATTTATACATAATGATAATGAATTTAATAATGCATAGATTCCATTATCAGCAGCTGATATTCTCCAAGCCCTCCTACCAACTACTGGATGCCTGAAATCTTGAACAGCACCAAACTGTCCAAGTAATGTTTGTTCTTCCTATACATGCATTTCTGTAATAATATGTTACTTTTTTTTTTTTTTTTTTTTGGTCTTTTTGAGACAGGGTCTCCCTGTAGCCCCAGCTGTCCTGGAACTCACTCTGTAGACCAGGCTGGCCTTGAACTCACAAAGATCCGCCTGCCTCTGCCTCCTGAGTGCTAGGATTAAAGGCGTGCGTCACCACGCCTGGCTAATAATATGTTACTTACAATTAGGCACAATCCAAAACTGACAATAATGATAGGTAATAAAACAGAGCAATCATAAAAGTCCCATGTAATAAAATTTATCTGAATGCACTCCTTATCCCTCCCTCTGGAATTTTCCATTTAATATTTTGAAAGCCTAGTTGACCATAGATAATTGAAATCTCTCAGAAGGACACTGTGGGTCAGGGGACTACTACACGCAGCATGTCCGCAGGAATGCCTGAATGCATCACCCACCCACAGCATCCAAGTTTCTCATTTATCACAAGCTTCTCTCAGGGAGAGATGAATCTTTCAGAGATGAGCTTTGAATAATAAAGTAAACTTATGAGACACAGTGTAGAGTAAAACCTGAAGTCTGCAATCCCAGTTCTTCTTGGTCCCCTTAGTACATGCTGAAAGGCTGTATCAGCAGCCTGTGGGTGGTACCTGGTGACTTGATTTAAGTTGTCAAGATAGACTGTCACCATCTCAAAAGACAAGAGGGCTCAAAAAGCCCCAGAACAGTCCTGACTCTTGTCAGACAGTGGAAAGATGTCAAGGACATCAATTGGCGAGTGTGTTTGATAAGGAGAAGTGAAGCCGATGGTCCCAGGCTGTAATGTCCTCTCCCTTACGGTTTATCACTCAGGAAGATTAGCAGGGAGTCTGGTTTCGACAGGATAGAAGCAGAAAAAGGGAGACATACTAAGGTGCACACAGCAGTTTCTTTCTCAGGTATATTTCTTTTATCAAACGCCATGCTCCTAGGTCAACATGTAGGAAATGCCTGGGATACCTTTGTTTTATTTCTGAGAGGCCACAAGTTCTTTCATTATCACATACTTGTTTTCCAAGCAATGACTCACATCAGTGTTGATTCTTGATCATTCAAGACTGGACAGTTACACATCTCTGATACATTTTCTCAGAGCTCTTTTCAAGCTCTTTTTGTTAATTCTTTAGAAAATAAACCATCACATTTATCTCTCCCATGGCTTGCACAGAGCATATTAGGAAAAAAATATGCAAGCCGGAAGGATGTGTAGTACTCTGTGGGTTGAAATCTGCAGTCATAAAAATAGTTGAAATAAAGAACATATCAAAACAATGCACAGAAAATTCCTTTTATGATTTTACTGTCTCCATCAATGAACGTTTGTTTGGGTTCAGCCAGTTATTAACTTTTTCAGGAAAATTGTAAGTGAAGGGAAAAGCAGGTATTTAAGAAACCTTTGGTCATAAATATAAATAAGAATTTAGACTCCAGTGAATAATCTGTGCTTTGTTCCTGTGTGCGTAGCTCTTTCTCATTCAGTTCTATTGACCTGTCAAATTTTTTACAGAATTTAGTAACATCCATTATTTCTTTTCCCACTCATTTCCACTACCCTTTTTATGAGATCTTACTTGTGTTATCTCATGTTCTGTTCTTCCTTTTCTTTATTTGCATGTCATGAAAGTTCTGAATTTGTAGAACTTTCAGGTAATTATTTTTATGAGCTCACCAGAGGTTATCATCAGTGCTGTCACAAAGTCTAACAGTCTATGAATCATGCAGATGATTCCATGATCCTTTTATAGGCTTGCAGTAGAGGTCCGGGACACTGAATGTTATGAACAGAGATTAGTCTTGCAGCATTAATTGGTTTCCTTAATTATAAAGGAAATATAGCATGAAGATTCATAACAATTAAATATCACTATCTCTCTAAACACCATTAGCATGTGAATTTGTATCTTTCTGACAGATAATAGCATAGATACATAAATATAGAATTTGGGGCTCTGACTAATATCAGCTTACTTTAGAAAGTGAATATTTTCCTTTTATAGCTAATATCCTCAAAAGAATTTTAAAAATATTTATATTCATTACCAAAATAAGTAAAAATCTAATAAATATTTTAAACAAATTTTCATAGTATTATGAATTTTATGCGAGAAAACATCCGCATTTTGACATAGAAAGGCCTGGCTCAGTGGAGTTTAATGTGGTCTGGTTATACATCCTTTCCCCAATGTCTGAACCACATTCAGTTGAGAGAGCTTTAAATCCAATGAGTTTACAAAGTTTACTGTACCCTTCAGAAATAACAGACAATATAAGGTTCACATTACAGAAACCACCTTTGTTCAGGTGAGATGGCAGCTAAATGGCAGAAATGCTGACCCAGAATTGAGAGGGAGTCAGAGGAGCTTTCGTACTGAAAGACTTGATTCCCAAACTTGAACTCTAGACTCTAAAGCAGAATACAGCAAACAATGGCACAAGTGACAGCTCCAACCTTTTGGATGTGTAGCATCAGCTGTGAGTCAAAAGTATATTTTACATTTTTAAATGAATGGGAAAATTTTAAAAATACTTTGTGACATATGAATACTATAGAAATTCACTTTTCAAGCTCCACAATAAAGTTTTATTGGTAAGTCCAGTGTTTATTTGTCTTATCACTCCCAGTACTGACACCCCACAGAAATAGAACAGAGTAAATGCATACAAAATGGCTCAGCTCACTAAGGAGAAAATACTGACTCTGGTCAGTTACAGGAAAAGTTTGTTGATCCTCCCTGTAGACAATGAAGCTCTGTGTAGAACAGCATCAGCAAAGTGTATACTCATTTTCTTTCATCCCTCAGTCTGAATCCACTTCTCATTTTCAGCAGGATTATTTATGCATGTCAGGGGAACAAGAAGATTGTCAGTATTCATTTGTTATCAGAGCTGCCTTTGAACTGCAGGAGAGCTGCCATCTTGTTTTGGTTCACTCTCTTAATGCTCAATTCTGCAGCATAAAACACTGGTAAATTCTTTAAACTTGTTGTTATCTTGAAACAGGGCAAGACCTTTCCCCATTTTACTTAGTTATAGAGGAGGAGGATGAAAGATTGGGTCCTAAGTGTTATTCAATGGCATGACATGGTTTTCCCTGGAAGCCAGCCAGAACTGATGCTTATGAGGTGTTTGTCTGATGAACTGTACCCCTGTGACACTGAGCAGAGCCCAGAGGAGGTGGCAGTCCGTCTTTCTAACTCAGATTTGATTTACAAATCAGAAGAATGTGCAAAGCCCATGGAAGCTAGACACACCCATTAGAGAGTCTAAGAAAACAGTGGCCCCTGCTTGTAGACAGCCATGAGGGGAGTGGGATGATTTCAACTGTTGTTCAAGTCCATTCCCTTATTTTCATGGAAACAAAATAGAACCCAGGCTCACTGTGCTGTTTACTTTAACAACTGAAAGTCTAGAAGATAATTATTAGCCAGAGTCTGTGAGTTACAAAGACCCTATCTAATTAAAGGAACCAATGTCGTAAATGAAGGGAAACTTCTAACATGGTTCACATAAACAGAAAACTAAAGTGGCCTCCAGTATTAAATGTCACATTCAGAAATGTGGGATGAGCCCACATATTTGATGTCAACTTCTTATATCCCAGGATTTCTTTCTTTCAAAGACTTAGTTGTACCATGCGGATTCCTGAGCCCAGTGTCCTATGTGGTTTTCTTTCTTTGATAATTTGCATGATTGCTATAGAAAAAAATTGAAAATACAGGTATTGAATGAAATGAAAATACTGCCAACGATCTATCTTCTTGCTCAAAGTCATTATAATGATTTTTTGCTGAGGTCCTTCACGAGGATTTATTTCCCCCCTCTCTGTTGTGATTCTGTTCAAAATCTATTGTAACTTTTTACTTTTTCACTTAACTTTATAACATAATTTCTACAAAGGACTTTTATAATTATCCAGACAGTGCCTCAAAGATAGATGGGGGACCTGTAACAGTGTTTGGATACCAAAACTAAAAGTAGATTCAACCCCCACAGCGTCTTTTCTCAAATCATAATGCAAGTCAAGCTTTTAACTTTCTTTTCTCCTCTGATGACTTCTTTCTTGGCCATGATCTTATGGTCTGGATGAAAACCAAAGTAAAAAGAGAAACGACTAGGAGCCATGGAAAAAAAAAAAGAAAAAAAGAAAAGTCAAGAAAAAAAAAATGAGAAGGAAGAACCAGGGAATTGAAAAGAAAAATACCACATTCCCCAAGCACATCTGGTCCTGCTGAGAGGAAGAGTTTGTGTAAATGTGTAGACAAGTCCCTAAACTGAAGTTTTTCAGAAGTCTGTGTCCCTAATATGTTCTGCCTTAATTCTGTGGCACACAGAGTTGAAATTTCATAGAGGAAAATTGATACTGATCAAGACTCATCCCATTAAAATCTTACTTTCTATGCCATCTTTCCTTTTAAAGAGATGTGAAACAAGGGTCAGTCCAAGAGTGGCTATTTCCTACTGCGTCTTCCTAAGCTAGCTGACAGGGTGCAAAGCACAGCTGTGACCCATCGCAGAAGCAGCCCAGCCCTGCACAGAAATCCTAGGCTGTGATCCCAAACAGGACCATTTATTCTTCAGGCTTGACCCTCTCCAGTTTGTTACACTGTCTGCCACAAGCTTGTCCTGGAGTCTCTGTCCTGAGATCTGTGGGTCACAGCTGTATTGGCCCATGATACAAAGATCCTGAGTGCTACTTTGCTATCTTTATGGGGACCGTGTGTGAATGGAATCTTAGTTGGCTTTAGTCTATCCCTACACAGCCACATCATAACAGTGAAGTGTAGATTTATAGCACATTTTATGTATATTTTCTTACTCCCAAGGCCCCCCTTTTCACAGATACATACACAACATGTCATGTAGAAAATATAAATTGTTGATCGTACAGGCACTTTCTTCCTTTTTAAACCTTTCCAAAGGTCTTTTTGTTAAATATACCCAGATGCCGTTTGACAGATGAGGGGCTAATTGCTCTGTGAATTACCTCTATCGATTCCTGTTTCATGTTGAGCCAAACAAACAAAAGATATTAATGCTTTGAAAAAAATGAATGATGACCTTTCTCAGCAAACACAGCTTGCGGTCTCTGATTATTGGTGATTCCAGAGAGCAGCGGTCAATCGCAATAGCTGTAACGCTATGATCACTATAATAAGCTCGCCTGACCTTCTCTGCCATGTTAAGTGGTTTAAATTTATTTGCCCAACAACAGAAGAGCTTTTATTTAAAGTCACAGAACATTCAATTCAATTTAAAGATGTAGTGTCTTCTTCCCTTTCTCCATTCTTGTCTCTTCATATACCTATAGGCCAAGATCACTAGCTTTACTGCTCTGAACCAGACTATGAAGTCTTGGGTATGAACCCAAGAAACATGTGACATGTCTTCTCTCTGTTTAAGACTCTGGAAGACATTTTCCTTTCTATTGTCTTTTCTTGTTTTAAGACATTTTGTTTCTCTCTCTCTTATTTTGAGCACAGTGCAGGATTTAGGTTCTGGATTATTTATTTGAGCAGAACATAGAGTAAAGTATCAAGGAACACTGGGCATGCTGTTACATGACTTTGATCCTAGCATAGGAGACACAGGCAGGAAGATCTTTGTGAGTTCAAGTTCAGACTGGTCTCCATAGTGAATTCTAGGCCATCCAGGGCTACATAGTAAGGCACTTTCTAAAAATAAAAGGAAAGAAAGAGAAGAAAGAGAAGAAAGAAAGAAAGAAAGAAAGAAAGAAAGAAAGAAAGAAAGAAAGAAAGAAAAAGAAAGCAAAGAAAAAAAAAAGAAAGAAAGAAATTCCCCAAGCCTGGTATTAAGTGCCCAACACCCAACCAGGGACCAGGAGCCAAATTCTATTTTTGTCCTTAACAAGTAAGATGTTTCATGAGTCATTTCTTTCTCCCCAGAGAAGACTCTTCCAAATTGGTAGAAAGACTGAGCCCATTTTTCTACCCCAGGGCATCCTTCTTTCTGGGACATATACACAGCCTAGATCCCTCTGCTTGATGACAGCTTTACATAAAAGGCACACTTAAAACCTGCCAGCTAAGATAACATGGTGCTGGGGCCTTTAAGGACATCCTGTTCTTTTTTTCTACAAGGCTCTTTGTATGATAATGAAAATATACACAGCACAAGTGGCCAAAGCCTTGAGAACGTATGAGCCTCCTCCATGGCTGAAATGAAAAGGGACCCCTGACATGTCCCCCAATTTCCTTGTTCAAGGAATGCCAAAATTACCAAGGAAGCAAGTAGTTTCTCTAAGAATATTTTGGTCCCTGTGCTATAAGATCAAAGCAGGAAACAAAGAGGGAAACACCATCTTCACACAGTTTCCTGCCTCTGTCTCACATTCCCGAGCAGTTAAGTCTGAATTTAGATGAGGCCTACCTTTCGCTCTAGACTAAAAACAAGAATATTGCTGAGACTCTCTTTAAAGATACTTGACTTTGGGGCTAGAGAGATGGCCTAGCGGTTGAGAGCGCCGACTGCTCTTGCAGAGGACCCGGGTTCGATCCCCAGCACCCACATGGCAGCTGAGAATCATCTGTAACTCCAATTCCAGGAGAACTCCAGTTCCAGGGGAATCCGAAATCCGCTTCTGACCTCCGCAGCATTGCAAGGCACGGGTGCACAGACCTACATGCAGACAGTACATTCATACACAAAAATAAAAAAAAAAAAATTTAAAGATACTTGACTTTGATATGGGAGCACCATGTAGAATTCAAAACCCCACAAGGCATGGTCCCTGCATGTAATACCTTCCTGGCTGGCCCCTCCAACACTATGTTCTTGCTTAGTGTTACAGTGTTGGAAAGCCTGTCTGCCTGCTCTGTCTTCTGGAAATGCCTTCGTACATCACAACCTTTCAACTTTACTACCTTCCTCATCTCTATTCACTTTTTAACTTACCCCCACCCCTTTCCAGATGTGTGGTGCCACATTAAGGATTCACCATTGTGCTCAGTACACTCTGATTTCAGCACTTTGCATATTTATTCTTACACTGATCTCTTTCCCATGGAAGCTTGAACAGTGCAGCTCAGGCCTTAGTCATAGAATTGGGGGCTTAACAGATGAACACCTGATGTGTGAGAATGGATGAGTGAATGAATTAATGAATGTAACATTTGTCTCAGCTAACTCCTGGTGTACAAGAAAGCATTCTAGCTCGCATTGGCTTTACATAGTAGTGGTTTGTTATTCCTCATGCTTCTGTAGGTCATTTGAGATGCTGTTGACCATTGCTAAGCTTGATTGTGCTGGCTCAGTGAGGGACACTCACCTCCCTACATTCTTTAGCTTGCACTCGGGAAGGAGTGTGTTGTCCAGGCGTGTTCTCACAGCCACAGCAGAAGAACTTACAAAGCCTCTTATTCATGTGGTTATTTCTACTGTTTTCTATTCACCACATTAAATCATAGGAGATGGTCTAAACAAAAGGGATGAATTAACATAGTCTTGCCCTTCAGTGAGATGATAAAAATCACTTCTCAAAATATAAAGGATGAATCATTGTTCACAGTCACATGGGCCTGGGAGATGGTTCCATTGCTAAAGTGTTTTCTGCACAAGCATTAGGAGCCATGTTCAGATCCCGGCACCCATGTAAAAAGCTGGGTGTGGTGACACATACCTGTGATACCAGCGCTGAGGAGGCAGAGACAGGAGGGTCCCTGGAACCTCCTGTCTAGCCTATCTAGACAAATGAGGAGCTCCAGGTTCAGTCAGAGATGCTATCTCCAAAAGGACAGAGGAAAGCAACTGGTGTTGAATTCTGGCCTTTGCATTCATGAGCACACATTTACATATGCATACCCCATGCATGCACATACAAGAAATTCGTCACAGTAATAAACAAATCTACTAAGAAGAAAATGCTGATAATCATTTAAAGATAAAAATACATCTGTTTACGGACTGTTAGAGTAGTTTGGTGGGACTCCATATTAGTTCTGTCATCTTCATTTCACCAGCACAAAACTCAGCTACTTAGATATGGTGCATAAATACCCATTAAATTGAGTTGTCTCAAAGTTGGACCACTGAGATGGCTCAGTGGGTAATGGTCCTGGACACCCAATCTCGGAGGCGGAGGAGTTTGATCCCCTGAATCCACATAATGGTGGAAAAAGAGCATCAACTCCATGAAGTTGTCCTCTGATTCCCACACCTGCGTTGTGACACACACCATGAGCCCATGCATACACTCAATAAGTAATACAATTTTTTAAATTAAAAAAAAAAACGAGAAAACTCACAATTAGAAAAATCTTATATGCTTTATTTTCTGTACTTTTTAAAGAAAATATTCTCAGTAGGCAGAAGTGTTAACACAAAATGAAAGCTAAATGTGAAATGTTGACTTAATGAATAAAAATAGTTTTACCACTTTTGTTCACATATTTCACCATGGAAGTTGGCTTAAAAGTTTGCAAGCCCCAGTAGGAACACACACACACACACACACACACACACACACACACACACACACACACACAGTGACCTCTCCTTCCAGATGCCTTCTCATTTCACTTTTAAACAAGCCTGGAGAAATGTCAGGGCAAGGCCTTGCCAGCGATGCTTCCTTACAGAGATTTGGCTTCCTTGGGTGTACGCTAAGCCTCCAGAGCCCAGACATTGATTTACCAGGAAGAACATAGCTTAGAAACAGAAAAAAACCCTGACGGTAATCAAACCCTGTGAATTCCTGGCCCTGTTCCCTGGGGGCCCACTGGGGCCCACTCAGCTAGGCCAACCCCACACGGTGCACACTGGACCGGTGGTCCTCTTATCAAAGAAAATTCCACCCATTCAGCCAAAACATACAGAAGGGAGCACACAAGAAAAATGTGAATTTTATATGCAGGCCTGCGGATTGAGATTTATGAAAAGCAAATAAGAAAAAGGAGACGAGTGAGTTTTCTTAGCTCCTTTTCATATTTCACAGGACAAGAAGTGATGGGCTGAGCTGCTCATAGAATCTGAGTAGCTTTCCCATGTGGAGTAAGCATGTTAGTTAACAGAGGGGAAGCTTTTCTCCTAATTTTGCTCTATAAACAGATAATTTAAATTTGAGGTAAACAAAAATATACTTCTCCTAATTTGAGTTTTATTCATATACTAAAAGACTTGTGTCTATTAAAAATGTGCTTATCGATATTATGCTAAGTGAAGTAACACAGTCCCAGAAAAGCAAAGGATGAATGGTATCCCTCATTTGTGGATGCTAGCACCCAGCACTGAGTTGTAAGGCAAACTGAGCAACATCTGTGTTATATACCCCTTTTCCTGAAAGTAACTGTGCTCTGATAATGTGAATCCCTTAACAGGCTCTAGAATTAACCCACCACTTATTTTCAGACTTTGTAATCTTGGTATATGGGTGGAGGGTGTGTAGGCATATTTTACAATAATATAAATTTTGAAAGAAAAAATGTGAATCCTGAAATATGATATGGAAATGACAGTTTGTGTACTGATGATATAAGTTTAATATGGGTGTGATGCTTATATATATATATATATATATATATATATTATATGTGTGTGTGTGTGTGTGTGTGTGTGTGTGTATGATTGGTCATACGATTGGTCTATAGAATGCATGCTGGAGTTGCTGAGAACCTGGTAGTTACTTAGTCCATGAGGCTGGATGTCTCAGTAGTCTGTTGCTTAATGCCTAAAGAGTTCCTACAGACCCACTGGTCCACTCTGTAGGAAGGTCTTTTCCTCTCAGTTAATCCTTTCAAGAAATATTCTCACAGACACACCAAGAAGCATGTCTCTTTAGTTGATTTCAGATCCAATCAAGTTGACAACCAAGCTTAGCCATCACAGTGTGGTGTGGGACATTCACACATTTCCTCTGAAACATTACACTTGATCTTTTTTTTTTTTTTTTTTTTTTNTTTCTCATGCCATTGTTAATGGTTTAATTTATTGCCCCAACAACAGAAGAGCTTTTATTTAAAGTCACAGAAACATTCAATTCATTTAAAGATTGTAGTTGTCTTCTTCCCTTTCTCACATTCTTTGTCTCTTCATATACCTATAGGCCAAGATCACTAGCTTTACTGCTCTGAACCAGACTATGAAGTCTTGGGTATGAACCCAAGAAACATGTGACATGTCTTCTCTCTGTTTAAGACTCTGGAAGACATTTTCCTTTCTATTGTCTTTTCTTGTTTTAAGACATTTTGTTTCTCTCTCTCTTATTTTGAGCACAGTGCAGGATTTAGGTTCTGGATTATTTATTTGAGCAGAACATAGAGTAAAGTATCAAGGAACACTGGGCATGCTGTTACATGACTTTTGATCCTAGCATAGAGACACACAGGCGAGGAGGAAGATCTTTGTGAGGTTCAAGGTTCAGACTGGTCTCCCTAAGTGGAATTCTAGGCCATCCAGGGCTACATAGTAAGGCAACTTTCTAAAATAAAAGGAAAGAAAGAAGAAAGAAAGAGAGAAAGAAAGAAAGAAAGAAAGAAAAAGAAAAGAAAGAAAGAAAAATAAAAAAAAAAAAAAAAAAAAAAAGAAGAAAAGAAAGAAAGAAAGAAAGAAAGAAAGAAAAAGAAATGAAAGAAAAAGAAAGCAAGAAAAAAAAAAGAAAGAAAGAAATTCCCCAAGCCTGGTATTAAGTGCCCAACACCCAACCAGGGACCAGGAGCCAAATTCTATTTTTTCCTTAACAAGTAAGATGTTTCATGAGTCATTTCTTTCTCCCCAGAGAAGACTCTTCAAATTGGTAGAAAGACTGAGCCCATTTTTCTACCCCAGGGCATCCTTCTTTCTGGGACATATACACAGCCTAGATCCCTCTGCTTGATGACAGCTTTACATAAAAGGCACACTTAAAACCTGCCAGCTAAGATAACATGGTGCTGGGGCCTTTAAGGACATCCTGTTCTTTTTTTCTACAAGGCTCTTTGTATGATAATGAAAATATACACAGCACAAGTGGCCAAAGCCTTGAGAACGTATGAGCCTCCTCCATGGCTGAAATGAAAAGGGACCCCTGACATGTCCCCCAATTTCCTTGTTCAAGGAATGCCAAAATTACCAAGGAAGCAAGTAGTTTCTCTAAGAATATTTTGGTCCCTGTGCTATAAGATCAAAGCAGGAAACAAAGAGGGAAACACCATCTTCACACAGTTTCCTGCCTCTGTCTCACATTCCCGAGCAGTTAAGTCTGAATTTAGATGAGGCCTACCTTTCGCTCTAGACTAAAAACAAGAATATTGCTGAGACTCTCTTTAAAGATACTTGACTTTGGGCTAGAGAGATGGCCTAGCGGTTGAGGCGCCGAACTGCTCTTGCAGAGGACCCGGGTTCGATCCCAGCACCCCATGGCCAGCTGAGAATCATCTGTAACTCCAATTCCGGGAGAACTCCAGTTCCAGGGGAATCCGAAATCCGCTTCTGACCTCCGCAGCATTGCAAGGACGGTGCACGACCTACATGCAGAAGTTACATTCATACACCACAAAAATAAAAAAAAAAAATTTAAAGTACTGATTGATATGGGAGCACCATGTAGAATTCAAAACCCCACAAGGCATGGTCCCTGCATGTAATACCTTCCTGGCTGGCCCCTCCAACACTATGTTCTTGCTTAGTGTTACAGTGTTGGAAAGCCTGTCTGCCTGCTCTGTCTTCTGGAAATGCCTTCGTACATCACAATTTCAACTTTACTACCTTCCTCATCTCTATTCACTTTTTAACTTACCCCCACCCCTTTCCAGATGTGTGGTGCCACATTAAGGATTCACCATTGTGCTCAGTACACTCTGATTTCAGCACTTTGCATATTTATCTTCACTGATCTCTTTCCCATGGAAGCTTGAACAGTGCAGCTCAGGCCTTAGTCATAGAATTGGGGGCTTAACAGATGAACACCTGATGTGTGTGAGATGGATGAGTGAATGATTAATGAATGTAACATTTGTCTCAGCTAACTCCTGGTGTACAAGAAAGCATTCTAGCTCGCATTGGCTTTACATAGTAGTGGTTTGTTATTCCTCATGCTTCTGTAGGTCATTTGAGATGCTGTTGACCATTGCTAAGCTTGATTGTGCTGGCTCAGTGAGGGACACTCACCTCCCTACATTCTTTAGCTTGCACTCGGGAAGGAGTGTGTTGTCCAGGCGTGTTCTCACAGCCACAGCAGAAGAACTTACAAAGCCTCTTATTCATGTGGTTATTTCTACTGTTTTCTATTCACCACATTAAATCATAGGAGATGGTCTAAACAAAAGGGAGAATTAACATAGTCTTGCCCTTCAGTGAGATGATAAAAATCACTTCTCAAAATATAAAGGATGAATCATTGTTCACAGTCACATGGCCTGGGAGATGGTTCCATTGCTAAAGTGTTTTCTGCACAAGCATTAGAGCATGTTTCGCTCCCGGCACCCATGTAAAGCTGGGTGTGGTGACACATACCTGTTGATACCAGCGCTGAGGAGGCAGAGACAGGAGGGTCCCTGGAACCTCCTGTCTAGCCTATCTAGGACAAATGAGGAGCTCCAGGTTCAGTCAGAGATGCTATCTCCAAAAGGACAGGGAAAGCAACTGGTGTTGAATTCTGGCCTTTGCATTCATGAGCACACATTTACATTATGCATTCCCCATGCATGCACACTACAAGAAATTCGTCACAGTAATAAACAAATCTACTAAGAAGAAAATGCTGATAATCATTTAAAGATAAAAATACATCTGTTTACGGACTGTTAGAGTAGTTTGGTGGGACTCCATATTAGTTCTGTCATCTTCATTTCACCAGCACAAAACTCAGCTACTTAGATATGGTGCATAAATACCCATTAAATTGAGTTGTCTCAAAGTTGGACCACTGAGATGGCTCAGTGGGTAATGGTCCTGGACACCCAATCTCGGAGGCGGAGGAGTTTGATCCCCTGAATCCACATAATGGTGGAAAAAGAGCATCAACTCCATGAAGTTGTCCTCTGATTCCCACACCTGCGTTGTGACACACACCATGAGCCCATATACACTCAATAAGTATATACAATTTTTTAAATTAAAAAAAAAACGAGAAAACTCACAATTAGAAAAATCTTATATGCTTTATTTTCTGTATTTTTAAAGAAAATATTCTCAGTAGGCAGAAGTGTTAACACAAAATGAAAGCTAAATGTGAAATGTTGACTTAATGAATAAAAATAGTTTTACCACTTTTGTTCACATATTTCACCATGGAAGTTGGCTTAAAAGTTTGCAAGCCCAGTAGGAACACACAACCCACACACACACACACACACCCACACACACACACACAGTGACATCTCCTTCCAGATGCCTTCTCATTTCACTTTCTAAACAAGCCTGGAGAAATGTCAGGGCAAGGCCTTGCCAGCGATGCTTCCTTACAGAGATTTGGCTTCCTTGGGTGTACGCTAAGCCTCCAGAGCCCAGACATTGATTTACCAGGAAGAACATAGCTTAGAAACAGAAAAAAACCCTGACGGTAATCAAACCCTGTGAATTCCTGGCCCTGTTCCCTGGGGGCCCACTGGGGCCCACTCAGCTAGGCCAACCCCACACGGTGCACACTGGACCGGTGGTCCTCTTATCAAAGAAAATTCCACCCATTCAGCCAAAACATACAGAAGGGAGCACACAAGAAAAATGTGATTTTATATGCAGGCCTGCGGATTGAGATTTATGAAAAGCAAATAAGAAAAAGGAACGAGTGAGTTTTCTTAGCTCCTTTTCATATTTCACAGGACAAGAAGTGATGGGCTGAGCTGCTCATAGAATCTGAGTAGCTTTCCCATGTGGAGTAAGCATGTTAGTTAACAGAGGGGAAGCTTTTCTCCTAATTTTGCTCTATAAACAGATAATTTAAATTTGAGGTAAACAAAAATATACTTCTCCTAATTTGAGTTTTATTCATATACTAAAAGACTTGTGTCTATTAAAAATGTGCTTATCGATATTATGCTAAGTGAAGTAACACAGTCCCAGAAAAGCAAAGGATTGAATGGTATCCCTCATTTGTGGATGTACACCCAACTGAGTTGTAAGGCAAACTGAGCAACATCTGTGTTATATACCCCTTTTCCTGAAAAAACTGTTCTTGATAATGTGAATCCCTTAACAGGCTCTAGAATTAACCCACACTTATTTTCCGACTTGTAATCTTGTATATGGGTGGAGGGTGTGTAGGCATATTTTACAATAATATAAATTTTGAAAGAAAAAATGTGAATCCTGAAAATATGATATGAAATGACAGTTTGTGTACTGATGATATAAGTTTAATATGGTGTGTGTGCTTATATATATTATATATTATATATATATTATATGTGTGTGTGTGTGTGTGTGTGTGTGTTTGTGGTTTAGAACAGCATATAGATTGGAGGACGACAACAGCAGAAGAACTGGGACTGGGAACAGACTGAAACAGTAAAGTTCCCCCAAGAACAATAGTCCTCTGCTCTGAAAAACTTTGGAAAGAATCAGGAAAAGATACAGGGCACAGATGGCAGGGTGCATGAACTCTGGTTGGGTGGGGGGCATGGAATGGGAGATGAGTTTAGACTGGAATGAGACACGATGTATGAACATGCACAGAACTTCAATAAAAATGGTGGCGGAATGCATGATCTGGGATGGGGGGTGGGGGGGGGGGGAGGGGAGGGAAAGGGAAATAGCCTGAACTGAATTGGAAAAAATGTATGAAATGCCAAAAGCATCAATAAAAATCAATTTAAAAAAAAAAAAAAAAAAAAGAAAGCTATGTGTGCATGTGTGAAAAAATGTGCTTTTCAAAGTATTTGCAAAGCTCTCTTGCTTGACTTCAGCTTATGATAATGTATAGTGGCCAATTCTTGCCCTACAACCATGAAACATGAAGTTCTTTGAAGCAACAAGTTGATTGTTATTGTACCTTTTAGTCCACCAATGTTTAGGAATCTAAACCTTCAGGTTTCTGAAAATGAGAGCAAGCAGCTGAGAGTGTCACCTTTTTTGTCCAGCCCAGTCCCCTGCCTTTGTTTTGACGGAGCCTTTATTACCTAGTGCAGAATTTAACATTTGAAAAAAAAAAAAGATTCTTCACATTTTCCCGTGTTTGTAATTCTCCATTTTCTCCTAAGAATGACCTTTTAAATAATGCACTGGATGATATGGAAATGTTGAGTGCATGTCCCCCATCCAGCTTGAACAAGCAAATGGTGACAGGGTCGTGAGCATCACTAAAATTCCAGTATGACCCTTGACAAAGAAAACACAAAATTTTCAGCTTCTTCTCTGTCACCTACAAAGCATTCAAATTGAGTTTTCTGATGGAGGCTGATATGGTCCAAAGTCCTCATTTGTGTTCCCCGGTTACTCTATTACCCTACAGTAACGCAACTGGAGGTAGGAAGAGGGTAGAGGGAATTAGAGATGGGAATCCAAGCTGCTTTACAAATGCAGCTGCCACTTTGGGGAAGCAGCCTCCTTGTTTCCAGTGGATTTTAAAAAGACAAACTCATAAGAGTTATTTTGCCATAAAAGGGAATCGGCTCTCAAGTTCAGTTTCCTGAAGTCCTATGAAGCTGAATGACCCAGCACTCCCTAAGGGTCACAGCAAGGAATCTGGTCCCCTCCCACATCCCTGACCCTTAGGAAAGAGTTTTCCCACTAGCACATATAATTAAAAACATTCTCAGAACAGAAGGAAAAATTCTGATGCCTTGACTAGGGTCTGTTTCAGGGGGTAAAGTTGCGTGTCACAGTTTGGTGTACAGCAGCTGAGAAACTCACATTTGGGAGTCAATCGCACATAATAATAAAGTATGCAAAGGTGATTGTTTATCCTGCCTATTTCTTTGTTACTGAACTTTAGGGATAAAGGGAGAATCTTGAAAGACACCCCCCCCCCCGCCTCCACATGAAGTCATTGACTGTCTCAGAACAGAACCTTGCTTCTTAAACCCTGTCTAGGTAAATTACCTTTCCAGTGTGAGTATTTCCTTTTAGGAGAATCCTAGAGAAGAGTCTCCAGGGAACAGACTAACTTTTTAATGGCACACTCAGATTAAGAGGAAGGAAATGGGAAGTCCTTGGGGGAAGGCACTTCACTAGGCCGTCTGCATCCTGTAATTCTTCCTGAGTCTGTGAATCATACTTTTAAGACTCCTTTTCAAGGGCATTTGTCTTCCTTTAAGAGAAGTCCAAAGCAGAGATGATGAGGTTTAAAATAGGTCTCAATCAAGCTTTCACCATAAGAACAATGGTGTGGTTCTCACTGTCTGACCAGGAAGGCTGTTTCCAGGCCTCCAGCTCCATGCCTCCTGACACCATCCACAGCACTCAGTGGGGCTGCTCTCTGACTTCCCTTGGTTGCTCGCAGAGTTTAATGTTTGTTCTTATCATCTCATTGTCTTCCAGCTGCAGTACATTCCATTCTCCCACTGCAGCGGGTACTAGAGAACACCTTCCTGTATGTGTTGAATATGAAAGACTGAGCTAGTGTAACAATATTCCTCTAAAACACTTCATGTAAATATCCAGCTTTCAAAATAATGACTTTAATAAAAATATCCAGTGTGCACATAATTCTAAAGTACTTTTATACTGATTCCACAAAGCCATCAGCAGTTTTCTAAATAATTTCTGCAGTGCCTGGACTTTACGAGGAGCTGAAGCATTCTATCTTTCAAGTTTCTGTAGAGCTATGAAGTAACAAGAACATATTTCTAAAACTTGTAACTGTATTGGCAGTACCAATAGCTCCATTAATAAAGTATATTTTACTGAGCACCTACTAAGTAGAGATTTAAAAATTTTAAAGCTACTTTCAAGAGTCAAAAACCTACTAAATTATTTGTACTAAAAAGTGAATATGCAGAATAGGGAACAACCACAGAGCACGAAACAAGACCGAGCAATTCCAGGACTCAGCTCTTAACACCAGGACTGAGCACTCAACACCAGGCTGTGCACTGATAGAAACTGTTGACTCTGCTGCTTGGTATGCACCAACGTAGGTTAGATTGTCATAAAGGAGTTCCATGGATATCCAATATTGCTTATTGGACCCCAAATATGGAAAAGAGCAGGGAATAGAAGTCTTCTTCTCAAGTTTATTATAAACCTAAATCTGCTCTGAAAATGAGTATTTTTTTCAAAGGTCCAAAACGGGATTACACAAAGTGAATTTAAGTTGCATTAAGTTAATGAGATTTCCAAGGTGGATTTAGACAGTTCTGTACTGCCATTTGGGTAAGCCTTTAATTTAGGAGTCTGAAGGCAGCAGCTTGTGGTAAGGTGATGTTTGATGACCAGTCTCACCTAACATGAATGCATTTGTATTAGAATGGGACCCAAACTGATATACTGATATGTAAAGTGTGCAATGTTTACTACCCCGCCACCTCCCCACCCCTCCACCCCCCGCCCCCCGCCGCCAGGCAGTGTTCATAGGTGCTTATGACACCTTGATACCCACTGGTGATGGGGCTGGTGGATAATATATTGGTATGTGGTTGTGTTGATTCCAAAGTACTAGGAGTACTGAAAGGCCAAAAATAATCTCACTCCAAAATTTTGGGATAGGAGATTGTATGTCAAATACACTGAAAGACAAGGAAGAAAAGAGCAGAAAACACACTATGCTTTTTCCCTTTCTTGATTTCTTGAGAGATTCTACCCCTTGATTTTCATGAAGAGCCAATTATTATAATAGCCACTTTTTATTGAAGTTTATTATCAGTATAAAGTGAGAAAACTTAGCAATATAATTGTGATTCCTACTTAGATACACCTTAAAGGTTTTTTTTAACATGAATTCCTTGAGTTCACATTGTGTTCTATAAGTCTACTCCAGTAGAATATGAAGAAATATTCTTTCATTGCTCTTATTCTGGGTAGAAAAGTAAGAATTATGATGCTAAGAATTTAATGATTAAATTAATGTTGATTATAAAAAAGAAAAAAAATGGAAGGATGGAAAGAGGAGGGGGAAAAGGAAGAAGAGAGGAAGGAAGGAAGAAATGAAGGAAGAGAGGGAGAAAGGAAGGAAGGGAGGAAGGAAGAAAAGAAGGAAGGAAGAAAGAAATAAGGAAGGGAAGGAGGAAGAAATGAAGGAAGGAAGGAAGAAATGAAGGAAGGAAGGAATGAAGGAAGAAAGGAAGAAATGAAGGAAGGAAGGAGGAAGGAAGGAAGAAATGAGGAAGGAAGGAAGAAACAAAGGAAGGAAGGAAGAAACAAAGGAAGGAAGAAATGATGGAAGAAAGGAAGGAAGCAAGAAATAAGGAAGGGAAGGAGGAAGGAAGAAATGAAGGAAGGGAAGGAGGAAGAAATGAAGGAAGGGAAGGAGGAAGAAATGAAGGAAGGAAGGAAGAAATGAAGGAAGGAAGGAAGAAATGAAGGAAGGAAGGAAGAAATGAAGGAAGGAAGGAAGGAAGAAGAAAGGAAGGAGGAAGGAAGGAAGGAAGGAAGGAAAGAAGGAAGGAAAGAAGGAAGGAAGGAAGGAAGGAAGGAAAGAAGGAAGGAAAGAAGGAAGGAAGGAAGGGAAGGACATATACGCCAGTATGTCTCTCTCTGTTAAAATGTTTTTCAATACTTAAAAACATCTTAAAAGATGTCACAAATTTTAGTATCCTAAAACCACAACTCAATTGTATAAAAGCATAAATTTTAGTTTAAATCCTTTGGGAAAAATATTTAAATATCCTATTTTTGTTTAGTACTGATTCTATAAAATCTGCTATATTACATAGTACCATATTATAGAGATTATATATACAAATATTTTATTACTTATGCATAAAACATGATTTGTCAGGGGATATAAACTGCGGCGTTCTCAGGTATCACTGCAACTTGATTGTTCTGAGTATTGGCTTTCTGACAGGGTTTGGAATGAAGCCATTTTTATTAATTTAGTTATTTTTGCTGATATAAAAGGCCGTCTATCATGTTAATGATGTATCGGTCTGCGGTCCCACCGAACAATAATTACAGAATGTCCCTAATAGTAAATCATTTGTCACAATCACAGCTCAGTACAACAACCTTCAGTGGAGGAGGGAAGACATTATCTGAATAGCAATACACCTTTATGTGAACCGATTAGAGGCCATCCGGCCAACACCTAAGAGTCAGCCTAGAAATGTCCTTCCTCAAATCCCAGGTTGGGGCTGGGGGCTGGGACCTTCTTTATCTTCTTCTGTGTTAGCCTGAAAACAAAACTTCTGCCTAGCAGAGAATAAGCCAGGATTACTTAGAACCTAAAACTAGAGAGACTCCTTTGAAAATAAAGAGAAAATAATGACTAGAGTGAGAATAACGTTAAAGCTTTGACTTTTATTTCTTTTTTAGCAAGAACCAGACAAAGGAAAGATCCATTGTACAAAAAGGGGGGCAGTTAACAAAAAGCTCAGCTGTCTGAATGAAGTGAAAGTCATACTATCAGACTAATAGTCAGATTCTTCTTTGGAAACTTTCACAACTTGATTTCATTTGTTCTAGAGCAATGTTTATAAATCACTAGAACAACCACTTATTGAATGTTTTTATATTCAGGGACACTTAGGGAAAAATAGACTTTCTTTTTACTAAGGCACTTTCTGTTTTTCAGAGTGGAAGTGAGTGGCAGGCAGACACCCACGTACGTCCTGTTCTCACATATATGTGACCTCCTTGCTGCCAACATCCCCACAGAACTTGGGGTAGGGTATCATGGTCCCAACTTGACACACCATTACTACTTTAAGCCCAATTTCATAGCAAGAACTCTGTTATAATTCATATAAAATACATTATTTTCCTTTCATATTTCCAGAAGCATAGCTAAACACTCCATTTAGGGATGAGGAAACAGACACCAAAATCTAAGTTAGATACTTGGAAAGTATGTATGAGAAAGGAGCGATTAGTTGGGTTTGGTCATTTTCACACTTATCACTGGCTTGATTAACCACACTTACTGAGATGTCCCTGTGAAGGAAACCAGCAACATTTGTTAAGCACCTGTGAGTTTAGTTATTGATTTACTGATGGGATGCCTACCACATTACTTTGGTGGCAGTATCTTCTTCATAGACCACGTAGCCAAAGTTCTAAAGAGGAAAAGCTAAAATTAAAATATACATGAAGTCTGCACTGTAGACAACATCCATCCTCACATTCTGTAGGAAAACCGGCCCTGGGTTGAGTGAATAATTGAGTCATGGTGACATTCCAAAGATTCTGGAAAAAATACTTCTCATCACTTTAAGAATATAACATGATTCCCTTTTTCATTCTTAGAGATGTGGATTCTTCATTGAGAATTTTGTTGAGCATGGAATGGAATCTATACATGTAGAGGGAATTCTAAAATAGTTATTATTGAATCCCAGTGTCTTGAAATTAGCCCCGGGATCAATTAAAATATAAGGAGTGAAAGGAGCCATCAGCTGTGAAATGCTTTAAGAAACCCAGAGTGTAAAACAAGAGATTTTCTTACACATCTACAGTAGACCTAGAAATTTATGCCAAGGAAAATGTGGGAACTTCAAAACCCATGCTTTGCATTCTAGCCATCGAAGAGTGAAATTATAAAACTCAAATTAACATTGAAGAGAGTAATTTACAAGTGACCTCTACTCACAGGCATTTATTACTTCTTTTTACTTTTTCACTTGTTTGTTGTTTTTTTTTGAGATAAAGTTTCACGTGGTTTAGGCTGTGTTCTAAATCTCCATGGAGCAATGGATGACCCTGAACTGATCTTCCTGCCTTCACCTCCTGAGTGCCAGGATTTCAACACTATTTCCTTTATTATCTAGAATTCTGTGCATCATCCAAAGACCCCAATTGGCAGTAGGCACATTACTCCTTCCCTTCCAGTACCATACCAAACTATCAACTAAATCAGGCAATGAAAATTTTGTGTTACAGTTTTTGACAGCATTAGGAACAAAGAAATCCTTGACGAAAACATGAAATCAGTTACTCTAGGAAACCAGAGGCCCTAAAGCTGTTTTTGCTGAGCGCTATAGCCTATTCATACCCTTTCCTCAATTGTCTTGATGTTCTGATTATAGACCTTATAGCTGGTCTCAGAGGAACCTGGCTCAAACCCACATGTATCTGTGACATCACTGCCATCTTGTCTAAAGGGGAAAAATCCTGTACCAAAAAAAAAGCCTTCATCTTACCCCAACCCACTGTCCCCTACCCCTATGTTCTGTCCAGAAGAAAAATCCCTCAGCCACAATGGTTGTTTTTATTAAATTCTCCTCAATAAAAAGCTCAGGCAGGATTTATTAGGTACTCAGGGCGGACGTTTAGTATTTCGCCAGTTATTAAGTGAAAATCAATAGAAAGCAAAGAAAATGGAAGTCACCGCACTGTTAGCGCACCGTTGTCGCCCAGATATTATGTCGGCTGTCTTGTAGATTCATGACAGACGAAAGAGGCCGGGAGAGAACTTTCTGCTTACATTGCAGGAGCCAAAGTGGGGTTATTCATTAGAGCAGGCAGCCGGCCAGATGGATTTCCAGTTCAGTTTTACCATTTATCTTTAAAACGCCTGTATCGAGTGAGAAAGAACACTGATATTATGTGATATCAATGGCAGGTTTATGTATCTAAATCAGGATTTATTGTTATTTTGTTCCAAAGACCTTTTTTTCTCAAGAAATACCATTTCAGTGGAAGAAAATAATAGTTGAAACCTTGTCAAAGATAACCTTTCCTGCTGTTCCTGCAGCACTTGCTGTAAAACAAATAGAAGTGGCACAGAAATAGTTTTAACCACATCTTTACAAATCATTGCTTTTCAATCTCTTCCCTCCCCATTTCAATATCTATTTTCTTAAATGCTGCAAACAGTATTTGGGGTCATTTTGTGTTTCTTTCATTGGGAGTTTGACTCTAAATTATGGCATTGGTTGTTTTAATTGTCTTTAAAAGCTCAAGCTACATGTTAGTTCCAAAAGCTTTTTCTTTTTCAGAAAAGCAGAGGAATGTGTTGTTCTCCACCAGCCTCCCAGCCTTAGAATGAGTTTTAGAGTAAAGGACAACCACTATGTTTTCCAGCTACTTCAGGGTCTTTAAAAGCAGGGGTAACTTTCCTTTCTCTCGAGCGGCAGAGTTGGTTTGTTAGGTAGCTTTCTGTTCTCTTCTCATGTAAAGGAAAATGCAGAAGACCAAGATCAGATGGTGTCGGCCGCACAAAGTAACTAATACGGACAAGTGCCAGACTGAACCATCAGGCATGCTTTATAAATGGCTCTCAAGAAAGAGTGTACAATCCATATATCTGAAAAATGCCATTAGTGACACTTTATGATTGGGAGAAAAATTACATTTGGATTTTGATTGAAGCTCTTGGTAATAAGGCATTGTGAATATATTTTTAAACCTACCTTATTTTCCTTTGTGTTTATGAGAATAGAAAGTAAATTTAGTTTTATATGATCAATATTAGATAGCAGCCAGAATCACATGATCTCCTGAAGTTCCACATCCACTCAGAAAATTCTCCAACTATAAATTATTCTACTTGCTCTTAGTAAAGTTGATATTATATTGCAAAGAAGGGTAGTGCATTTTAAATATCTTCCCCCTGATATTCTTTGTCATCTATTGAAGCAAATTATTTAATCAATTGAAGAATTCAATTCTATAAGGTATATTTTCTATTCTTTCTTATATTCTCCTATTTGGACTTAGTATTCATTTTCATTTTCAGGACTATTGACAATCTAAATTATATGTTCTGGTTAGATGCTATCCTCAAATTAAAACATAGGAATCCATTGACAAATCCTCTTCTACTTTAGCAAACTCATTCCAGAATCATGCATGTATCCATAGAATTGTGTTTAGTCCTGCCAGTAAGTAGCAGTTCAGCAGGTAAACAAGTGGGCTCTGGAACTGAGTTGCACAAATTCAAATCTCAGCTCTGCAATTCACTAACTCTGTGACTAAGAATATTATTACAGGCCTGTGCCTCAGCTCTCTCTTTTTCATAATGAAGTTATAATCTTTTACATTATTTTTGCCAAGTCTATGGAATATCACTTGCCTGAAATGAGGATCTCCCAGTTCTAGCTAGCCACTAGCTTTGAAAGAATGACATGCTTCCTATGGTGATGTGGTTTTCTAACAGAATGGGATCTAATCGCACAGATGATTCCATTACCCTTCTGTTTTTACAATGGCCAAGATATTTATTACTTAAAAAATTAGTTTAAAACAGAGGCTTACATCTTAGTCAGTAGAATCTCCCTCAACCAAAATTTTGTATTACAGAAATTTGGTCGAGAAAAGTCTTTTCTTTATAAGATTGGCTGGCTAATAATAATAATATTAATATTAATAATAATAATTGCCTGAACACAATCTCAATATTGTGTAGCTTCAGTGATTTAGTAGTTAGGAGCCTTAATGTCTGATTAGGAACCTATTTATGGACATCTACTTGTTTTTTTGAAGAGTCTAGGTATCTCATTCTAACAAATATCAGTAACAGGCACAGCTATGAGGATGAGATGATACTGGTAATTAACATGACTTGGGAAGTGAGAAAACTAAGACAGTGAAGCCCAGGAAGGTGGGATTCCACTGCTAGGACTTTATCGCCCCTAGGCTTCCTGTCACTTGAAGACTGACAAGGCTGTCATACTTCAAATTTATAGCATTAGCATTGTCTTGCTTACTGTCTCAAACATTAGTTTATGTAACTGTAGAGTGTGTATATTAATCTTTCTTCATTCCTATTTTGATTGACAGCTGAAGGGAGTGAATATAATGTAATACTTCATGTAGTCAGGCTAGTGGGAAAATTGGTATGATTTTAAAATATAGTAGTATTGTGGAAGAGTATTGCTGTCTGTTTTGAAACTTTTTCATAGGCACTCTCACAAACTTGCATGAAGGCCAAAGAGAGAGGGGAAGAATAGATGCTGGCATCTGGCTTTCTGGCCCCACATACCTCTCAGCTCTTTAAAATCAGTAAGGTGCAAGGTTCTGGCTAGTAGTTTGTCCCCTCCATGATTCAGGAGCTTCATTTACTTTATAAGGTAGCACTCAGTTCCCATTACTACACTAAGTGAGGTGAAAGTCCTTACTCCAGTGTTAAGTGAGGTTATACATCTAAAGTGCTCAGTAAACACTCACGGAAGATTTGGAAATCATTCATTTTGGGGAGTACAATGGTGATGCTACTCAGTCCTGAAGCCAAGTCCCTGACCTGCCAGAGATGACGGCTAGTTATTAAGAATTTCCGATAACACACAGGTGACCTTCACAAGTTGGAATAATAAAAAGGACAACCTGTTTTTTTTTTCCTCTTTTCCTTTTTCCTTTTTCCTTTTTTTAGTTATCTTTTCCCCTTTCTTCCTCTATGGCTTTCTCCTTCCTTCTCTCTCTCTCTCTCTCTCTCTCTCTCTCTCTCTCTCTCTCTCCTAGTTATATAATCCAAATTAAATTCAAATTCATGCCTTTCTACACTGGTCTTCTGAGTGCTATACCACTTCATCTAGCTCTATTTGAAAGGTTGGTTTGTGAATAGGAAAATTTGCCTTAGAGAAGCATTATCTAATCTGGAAAGTCAAACAACTAAGTGAACAGAGACAACTGCCATGGTAGACATGAGTGTCCAGTCAAAATTTACAGCAGGCCAGAGGCTGCACTGGCCAAAGCGAGGGCCATTTCTCAGCCACAGATGTTGAATACTTGAATTGCCTCTAATGTGTGTCTAATGTGTGTTTAGTCATATTATTTAATTTTAATTTTTTACTCTAAATAGTAGTATGAGCCAAATGGCTCTGAACAGAGAGAAAAGCATTCTCTCAAGAGCAGAGATGGAGGATTTGATATATTAAGGATCTGATATTTTGAATAGCCAAGCAGATTCCTGAAGGATGAGACTTTTGGAAATTAGTAGAGCACATACACAGCTTTCTGTAAAGTTCAGGCTTTGACAAAGACCAAGGAAAGGCACTGGAGGGTAGCCATAAAGAAAATGATGTAAACAGGTTCACATTTTAATAAAATCTCCCAATTTGTGGTTATAATAGCTAGAAGTTTTGACACTTGTTAGTTTATAAAGGTTTCTGTCAACCTGGCCATCTCTAATCTTCAAATCCACTGGAATAGATCTAGCCATGACTGTGTTCCCTCCCACCTAACTTTATTTATTTTGTCTTCCACCCAGCCACCTGCATGCTTGCCAGTGCCCTGACTCTGCCTCTTGGATGACAAGCCAGATCGAAGTAAACCATTCACACCACATCAGTGCTCAGACCCTTTCAGAAGAAAGTTACATAAATCAACGTGGCAAACAGCAGCAGGTTACTTCCAAAGAAATAGTTAAGGATCCTTTTCTAAAATGTGATCGGCCTGCCAAAGCGCAAAGCATCTTGTCTGGGTCCCACGGGCCAGCTCCCTACTTCTGGCCCATTAGTTATCTCCTCTTGAAAGTAGTGCCTGTGACACACAGCTTTCCTGTGCGCTGAGAAGGATGAGGGATGAGCCTGCCTCCTGGGATACTGACCCTCACTCATGCATCAGAATGCATGTCATCCTGCCAGACACGTGGTAAGGAGAACCTGGGCTGGACAGGACTGTCTATGGCAATATGCTGATACTCTCTATGGCAGGTCTGAGTAGACGGACAATGGCATTTTTCTAAATGGTAATGAAAAAGTTGCATAGTTTCTCAGTCCCGAGCCAACTCTTCTTCCCACCACACACACACACACACACACACACACACACACACACACACACACAGAGAGAGAGAGAGAGAGAGAGAGAGAGAGAGAGAGAGAATTAGATGATGCACATCCCAACACACACAGACACTTACACAGATACATGCACACACGCATACAGGCACAACTCAAACTCAATTCTGTCAAAAGAACATTTCAAACAAACACTAACATCTGATTTGATTAGATCAAGTCATCTTCTCTTTCGTTTTAAAAACGGAGATGATTAATAAAATCACACTTCTTTAAAGGAAAAAAAAAGGCAGGAAATGTAAATGTGGCACTAATTTAATTACACACTGGCACTGTAAGACACTAATGTAAATATTCTGGTGAGCGGGCCTAAGACACTTGAAGTAATTACTTAAGGGTTCCCTTTCAAAGAATCTCTTCCTTTTTTATTAAATGCCTTTTAACATTAGCACTTTATTCCTGACAAATTAAATGAAATTTCATTACTCTCCCTGACTTAATGGCATGAGGCTCCCGCAGAGGTGAGAGTTAACCCTCCCTGGACAGCTGACAAGGGCTCCTCCATTCAGTCAAAAGACACTGTCCTACCACACAAAAGAAAGGAAAAGGGAGGGATGGGTTTTTGTTTTACCAGAGCTTATGAAGCTCTTCATTTTCTCAATGTTTTTTTCAGCTGTGATTCTTACAAAAATCTAAAAAACGAAAACCCAATAGTATTGTTTTCTAGAGCTCTCAAGTTCAAACAGAGAGAGAGAGAGAGAGAGAGAGAGAGAGAGAGAGAGAGAAAGGGAACATCCATTGAAAACTGTAAACCATGACAACAGAAGAGCAGTAGAAGAGAGTTACACTGTGCTCATTACACACCTTCCAGGAGACTGACACTCTCAATGCATTTAAGCACCTGCAGAACTCCACAGAGTACTAATAATGCTCCCACTCTAAAAGGAGGAAATTTTGGTGGTGGGGTTAAGGGGCTCTTCTCAAGGTCACACAGAAATGAACAGCAGATTCAACTTAGCCACTTTATGCTTGGAGTTAGGGAGTGCTCAGTCCTATACAGACAGAAGTACTTGGATATCTTTTTTTTTTTTTTTACATTGGACAAAAGGAAACTCTGGGGTGTTAAACTGCCAGCTCGAGGTCCCCTAGTTCCTGTCTATTCAGGATCTTGGCAGCCATGATTTTCAGAAAAACAAGATTCAAAATTCAGTTTCCAAAATGGGCTCTGATTGGGCTGGAGAGCTGGCACAGACATTAAAGGCTCAGGCTCACAACCAAAAGGACAAAACGGGCTCTGAAAAATTTGAGTTGTAACCTACCCATTAAGGAAGAAGATAATGTTCTAACTTACTTTTGAAAGATACAAAAGGAAACAGTAATTATTATAAGATTATAAATATTTGTGGTATGTTAGAGATCAAGTTACATACTTAAGAGCACAGGAGAACT
Source organism: Rhizomys pruinosus (assembly GCA_009823505.1). Taxonomy (NCBI): domain Eukaryota; kingdom Metazoa; phylum Chordata; class Mammalia; order Rodentia; family Spalacidae; genus Rhizomys; species Rhizomys pruinosus. The sequence goes on from VZQC01014532.1 coordinate 3,102,550, forward strand.
ATACAGGAACTATGGGCCCAGAGTCCTTGTCTTACACTTGTCCCATGAACTAAGAATAAATACAGATTTTTGTCAAAACAGCAGTTCAAAAAAATGGATAATGAGGTGCATATGGTGGTAATGTCTATAGTCTTAGCACTTGGCAGACTGAGGCAGGAGGATTGTCAGGAGTTTGAGACCACCGTGAATTACATAGTGATACCCTGTCTTAAAAATATAACATCAGATCTGGGTCTGGTTCTGCATGTCTTTAATCCCAGAACTAGGGAGGCAGAGGCAGGCAGATCTCTGTGAGTTCAAAGCCAGACTGGACTACATAGTGAGTTCTAGGCCATCTGGGGCTACAGGGAAACCCTGTCTCAAAAAAGACTAACTAACTAACTAACTAAACAAACAAACAAACAACAAAGAAACAAACAAACAAATCCACTGGCTTTGTAGTGGCAGAGTGCTCTCCTGGCAGGCCTCAGGTTCTCAGGTCAATCCCCAGTAGGCAAAAGGTGTGGTGGGGGAGCCTACGAAATAAACACTGCTGAATTTGTTTTCTTTTGTTCTTGTTATTTAGTGATGGGAATGGGGACTAAACCCAGAGCAATGCTCTACCATCAAACTACACTCCTATCCCCAAAGTGTATTGTTTTGAAAGAGAACTCGTGCAGAGAATTAGAAGGAACACTCTGAGGTCAGTTTAACAAGGCTGAGGTTGACCTTAGGCACAGTTCTCTACCTGTTGTTCCTGGAGATTTTATTTATCATTTATTTATCATTTATCATTTGGAAGCGTACTTTCTGAGCACTAGGTTTTACCCCATGTATTTTCAGAGCTCACAGGTTTTTCCTGGTATAGACCCAACTTCCATTCTCACTCTTAGTTTGCATTGAATTTTATTGTGTCTCCATAGTTTCACCTCAGATTCAAGAGAAGCAGCCACTCACAATTCAGGCCTGGCTAACTCATATTGATGGCATCACAGTTTTGTTTCTTTTCTCTCTAACTCACACAGTGCTAGTTTTCTAAGGATAGAAGTTTGCTCTATGCAAACCGTTTTTCCTGTCCATGTCCCCAGTAGCTCTGACTTCTTGATGACCTATTCCATCTTATCCAAAGGCTGACATCAGGCCATGTAGAAGAAAAAGAATCAGCTCAGCTTGAAGTTCAGGGACAAACAATATAAGGACGATCAATTTATTTTTCCTCCTCTTCGTTGTTCTTAAGCACGTGTAGTTTTAGGAATCAGTATGTCAGTGTTTTGAAAGAAGTCAAGACTTGAAATTATTTGGGTACAGATATCAGATTTTGAGGGGAGGGATCATTTGTTTTCCTCTTGTGAGGTCCAGGTAAAAGTTCATTCCCTTTATGGCCGGGTGCTTCTGACAAACAAAAATCAAGAACCAAAAATAAGTATTTTATCTAAAAAATGTGAGCTATCCCAAAATAAACATGAGAAAGCACAGCTGCCAGATTCCGCAAGTAAAAAAAGAGTTGGACGTTGACACGGGCTCAGGATCTAGCTGGGGACTAATGGGTAAAGTTTGGCCAGCTGCCCTTAAGGCCTTGAGGGACACTCAATCCAATTGTGGAGTCTTAGTGGATGTGAATTTCAAGGTTACACCTGGGTGTTCAAGGGCAGGGCCAAGTGTAATCGGCACTTAGATCATAGATTAATCTTATTTGCCATCTATTAGGTTTGATTCCTCTTCCCTCTCTCCCTCCCTAAAGCCAGGATTATTGTGATAGTTTAAGATAATGGATTCTAAGGGAAGAAAGGTCATACAGGCACGGAGATTTGGAACCTTAAGATAATATGATTAATCTAAAAGCTTCTTTCTCCAAGGGGAGGGCCTCACTTTTCATATGTCTAATTGAGAGAAGAGAGCTGAAAGACCAAGAAAGAGCAAAGGAAGGGAGTGCACAGAACTGAGTCCTTGTCAACAACTGCAATTAATTCTCATTGTCAGGATGATCTGTCATTAGTTCTCCCACTAATAAGATAGACTTGCCTCATGCCCCTAGCTGATAAAAACCTTACTGGCAATGTCGATAAGAACATGTCATGATGAGGAATGATTTATGGACATCTTCATTTTATTATAGTTTTTCTAACTTTCTAAAACTAAATGATAAAGTGAATATCCCTAAAAGAAAGGGTTTTGAAAGTTTTCAGAAAAATAAAATGCACCAAGAAATTGTTGGAAAAATCAAAGCAATAAGTAAACACTATGCCATTCTCACAAACTCTATAAACATAAAAGTACTATAATGTATGTTAAGGTATGTGGTCTAATATTATCCCTTTAAGATATTTCAAGATAATCTTAGCTAACCAGTATGAGGAAAGCTGTAGGAAAATTAAGAATGCAATTATTTTGTTAATCATAGTGAATCAAGGTTCCAGGCTTCTATAAAATTGTCTTAGACAATCTCCAAGAAAAATGAGGAAAAAAAAAAAGGCAAACATAGGATCTCTATTATCTGATTTTTCCCATCCTTCTAGAACAGAAATGTGTTTGTTATTGTAACTTCTAAATTGTTTTCATCAGAGTGGATTACTGTTATGCCTAGAGCTGACTAAAATGTATACCATCACATATCCTCTGGCTTTCCACAGACATACACGTCTCCGTGGCTTACAGTGTATCATTAACACTATTTTCATAAAGTTCTACTTAGTCTGATTTCTTTTTTTCACTAAATCAAAATGTTTTGTTGGATTGTTTCAAACAACACTGGAGAGGGTTCATCTTCTGAAATGGTTGGGTCCCTCTTCAAAACTACAACACAGGGCCTTAGGGAGAGGAAGACGAGAATTTAATCTGTAATTTTGTTTTTTCGAGACAGGGTCTCCCTGTAGCCCCAGCTGTCCTGGAACTCACTCTGTAGACCGAGCTGGCCTTGAACTCACAAAGATCTGCCTGCCTCTGCCTCCCAAGTGCTAGGATTAAAGGCGTGCACCACCACACCTGGCCTGTAATTTTCTAAGCAGATCCTTTTTAACTTCAGTTCGCTCACAAGGGAGAAAAATCTGACAAAGTCTTTCCTAAATCAAGATGACAGACTTAGAGACGAGACCATTGCAAGGTGTACTGGATCCAATTTAGGGAATTCATAGTGGCTGAGTGGGGTATGCCATTTAATCCAGGCCAAGAGGTCATACAGAAGACCATCAACATTCCCTCGGATCGGGAAGACCATGAACAGTATTAAAGCAGCATGATATAATTAGTACTCGGAAAGAATCACATACTTTAGCCCCAAAGCCATTGGTACCTCAAGTGGAAATGCCTGCATTCAAATTATGCTAGCACAAGCACTCAAGATAAGCAAGACCCAGTTGATGGGGAACATATGGGGAAAGAAAACACATTCCACTGGATAAACTTCCTTTCTCTGAAATTTTGAAACCTTTCACTAAATATTACCTAACACATTGACTTCCCACCTTGAAACTATGGTATCCCGTCCACACTTCATTCTGTGGAAAAAAGATATCTGTAAGATCTGAAACAAAGCATTATTCTTCTACTTTAAATCAAATTCTGATTTATTTTTAAAAGCAACTCTTGTTTTCCCAAATGGAGGATTTGATAGTACTGAAAGACCCAACATGCTGATCTGAATGCTGACTCTGAGACTCCTCAGTGCTTAAAGTGATTGAATGTGAAAAGCTATAAACTAAGCTTGTGCTATTTGGGTTGTAACCGCCTTGTTGAGTTTCCATGTTTAATAACTAGAAAAGAAACAAATTATGTGTGCCTCATTCCCCACTTCAGAAAAATCAGTACGAAATGCACAAAAGCAAAAAACAAAACAAACATGGGTTTGGCTTTCGTCTGTTCCCACTTCCTGAACAGTTAAATCTGAGCTGGAGATCATCCAGAAGGCTGGCTGGGCCCTTCTGTTAGCCCCTACCAGGGACATCTCATTCCCACTTTCTAATTTTCCCTACCTTCCAAAAGAGGTGTTGGCACTCTGAAACCCCCCATCCATCAAAGCTTTACCTAATCTGTGATGTGTTTATTCTTCCCAGCCATGGGGAAGATCACCCTCAAATGACTGACAACAACTCTAAAATGAAATGGGCCCAAAGTGGGCAGGAATAGTGACGGAAAGCCTCTCTAGTCAAACATCAAGCAAATTACTGTGAGACCGTCCTGCACCTTCAGTGTGGAAATGTCATAAAGTAATAAACAGGGAGACCCGGCATGTCAAGAACTGGATTTCAATTGATTTACATATTAAAGGCACAGGACACCCTGCATTTGCTCTGATATGGGATTGTTGTTTGTCCCTTCTCACTCCTTATCTCAAAAATTAGTTCATAGGATGTGGAGAAGAATGATTTCAATACAATTATACATCATTTCACCCAATGCCATTTTTGGTTTTATAGAATGAATTAAGCAAAGTCTAAGAAAAATTTGGATAGCTAGGATTTATCAGCATTTACACAGTATCAGAATGCATTATGATCACACAAAGACACACACACACACGCACACACAAACACACATGAAACATGTCTGTTTTGACCAAATGTAAGAATAGGCTAACAACAAAAATAGAAACAGTATAGACTGACTAACCATTGCTCAATTTTCACATTAATTCTGATTGTCTTTTATTTCATTATTACTATAGAGTGACCTAAAATATTTTGCTTGACTTTGTGATTAGTTCCCTTGAGAAAACTTCAAAAATAAATTCATCACTTTATTTTCAGTATTTAAACTTTTAATATCATAAATAGCTGATCTTAAAATGTACCACCAAGCCATCAACTCAGAAATTATAGGCTTGAGAAAGGACCAGCCTCTGTGCCACAAATTCTTAGGTGCTTAGGCAAACTCCTTTTTTCTTTAGTTATGTTTGATATGAATTTCTTACCATATCAGACCAAACAAGTTACCAGCTTAGTGACAGCAGAGACAGTGTATACATCTTTTTCTCATTCATTCTGTTTGTCAGTCAGTCGGTTTGTTTCTCTCTCTTTCTGTCTTTCTGGCACATTCACATACACAGAGAAATGCATACAAACACATACATACACAATTCATTTTCGTTATCATTTCTAGAAACGTTGAAAACATTCTTAAGCACTGTGCATTGATTAATGATATGAATAAGAATAGGAATACAAGATTTTAAAAAATATATATGGAGGGCTGGAGATATGACTCAGCAGTTAAGAACATTGACTGCTCTTGCAGAGGACCTGAGTTAGATTCCCAGCACTGACATGTCAGGTAACAACCATCTGTAATTCCAGTTCCAGGAGATCCAACACCCTCCTTGGGCATGACATGACATGGGTGCACTTATATACAGCAGGCAATATACTCATACACATAAAATAAAAGTAATAAATATTTTTAAAATTATTGAAATTAAGTATTTGTGCAATTCATACAATATATTGTGAGCATATTTAGACTCTTCCTCCATTTTCACCCTGCTTGTAGCATCCCCCCACCAGATTTCATGTATTTTGTGATATATAGTAAATCCTATCAAGTTCGTATTCTCAAATGTCCTTCAGTGTATACCATCTACTGGAGCCTTGTTCACCTATCTAACATCACGCCCTTAGAGAAAATAAGCACTCCCTCTCCCAGTAGTTACAAGTTGCCAACAGTTTCTTAGTTAAGATTGGGGCTTCTTATTCATTTCCCCACCTCTCTGCTGAGATTTTGTCTGGCTTGAGCTTGTATGGGTCTTGCACATGGTATAAGTTCCTGTGGGTAAATTTCTAACTGTCTAGAAAATGTTGAATCTTACAACCCTGATTCTTAACAATCTTTCTGCTGCCTCTTCCACAATGGTCCCCACTCCTTGGTGCCAGACATTTGATATAGGTGTTTTATTTGGGGTTAAGCTTTCTCAGTCTCACATTCTCTATACTTCGGGCAGTCATGGCTTTCTAGTTTAATCAGCATCTCTTGCATGAGGTAGCAGTGAGAGTTGAGAAATGCATATATTCCTTCTGGTCCTTGCTCTGCTAAGTTCACTGAGTCTTAGGTGTAGAGGTTGCATTGTAGATGAGTCTCATAAGCCTGGGCACCTTACAGACACTTGTTCTCTACATTTGTCCAGTTGTGGAACTTTGTATGATGAGTAGTGAGAGGTGTACTTGTCTTTAAATATAAGGACACTCATTTAGAAAACAGTAAGAAATTATGTTGGACTAGAGTCATGCACATTACATTTTTTTCTAGGATCTATGACCTCTCCAGGCATATATATCTGGCTATGTTTATAGTACCATGAATGAGTTCCCTCCCATTGACTAGGCTTTAAGCCCAGTAGACAGCAGTTCATTACCCCAAGATAAAAGTGCCACTACTGCAAAAGTAAAGATTATTTGCTGAGAGGCTTGTAGGAGGCAGATATTATCAAGGGGGAAATGAGAAAAAATGGGGATCCTTTAACTGGGGAGATAATTAGAGGGTTATATGGTAGGGAGAATTAAATAAAGCTTAGGTGGTAAGGAAAACCAGACAGAAATGTATTTTCCCAAAAGCTCACTGAAAAATATCTATATAAACATCTATGTATCTATCTATGTATTATCTATCTATCTATCTGTCTGTCTATCTATGTATCATCTATCTATCATCTATCTATCTATCTATCTATCTATCTATCTATCTATCTATCTATCCATCTAGCCAAGGTCTAAATAACAAAATCACATGCCAGGTAGGGGATTCCTTCATTCCTCCCTTTGACTTGTTGATTAGGGGAGTCCTGGAGACTCTTAAAATAACAGAGGCTATTGCCACAGAACTTGCTTCCAAGATCACCTTCCAGAACTTGAAGGTAAGACTCTTTTGCCAAAGACAGGACATAACTTGAAACACACAACTTGGAGCAGTAGGCTAGAATTAACCTGGATGCCTCCTTGAAGACTAGCTCCTATAATGTCAGAAGATGCTACGAAAACTTACAAAGAAGAAAAAAAATGAATGATTGAATTATTCCATCCATCTGTAAACAACCACAGTGACTAACCCAATAAATAATCTCTGTGGGTACAGCAGTGTTGCTTTGATCTTGGGAGTATTGAACAGCTGTCTAATTGGACTTAAGGTCCACTGAGGGGAAGGGAACTATATAGTACTGTAAGCAAAGCCAAATACACATGACTACAGAGGTCATAGATCCTAAGTATTTTAGTTCTTAATTGTTGTTAAGATGTCCTAGATGCATTATTTATTTGAAATATTTCAAGTCAGTTTAAAAATAAAAGAAAATATAGGCTTTCTTCTGAGTAAACAAAAGGGAATTTAGTTTTTGTTAAAGAAACCGGGTTTGACCTAAACCATGTTAATTTTGAGAAGACACAAAGTGCTATGAAACATATAGTTTAATTTAAAGTTTACTTACAGCTTACTCCTGGGAGATTTCATTATTAGCTAATTTTTCTTTCTTATTCTTTTTATCTTCACTGAAGAGAGTTATAAAACTATTAAGAATGTTTTATTTATTTTTCATTTTTTAAAACTATTATTATTTGTTTATTTTTAAGGGATTCTACAATATAATAACACAGTCGTTTTCAGATAACATTGATGTTGCTCAGTTTGCCGTACAATTAGGGAACTGATGCATTTTGCAAGTATCTATGTCCAAATTTTGAACAACCCAGGGTTCCCATAGTCCAGTTGGAGAAGCTTGTATGCACAGGCACAGGCATATTGATCAATTAGGAGTCCAGACTATATTGCTGTAGTCTCATGATTCACCCTATCTCTCCGCAGCCCTTACATTCTACCATGCCTCCTCTTCCGCACTCTGTTCCCTGGGCTTTGGGAAAGGGGCACAAGTGTGTGAGAAGAAAACAGTCTACTTTCTTTGGAGTTGTCATTTTGGACTCTAGTTTGTTCAGGTTGTTTCCCTTCATGGGTTGACAGCTTTTCCAGTGATACCTTTTTAGTCATACTAACAAAGCACAAGCAATTGGATGTACAGGCATTTAAGCAGTACTAATTATTATGGCAAGCTAAGCTGTGAGCATAGACACAGATGCTTGGATGGTATGCTAATCCACAAACTGTGGTTTCTCTATAAAGGGTGATAAGTTCTTATTGTGGCTTATAACATCTCCTAACCACTAGAGGACATAAGCTTGTGGCATCCACTGTGAGTTATTCTTCCAAGGAGAGAACTAATAGCCAATTAGATTTGGGATATATATATAGACACTTAGCTGCCACTGTTGCATAGTATCTCCAGGCTGTCGAAGTGTAGCTGATATTGATGGAGGAGTCTTGCTTGTCTCAGGGAGACCAATATTTTGCTGTATTGCTTTATTGATAGGCATAGGAACTGTAAAAGGATAATTCTCTATCTAGAGCCAAATTCAATAGTAAAGTGTTTATAAGAGCTCCGACATCAGCAATGAATTATTCTGCCTAGGAGATGTTGGCTAGGGAAATCAAACCTCCCCCCCAAATTATAAAGGTCTTTTGCCTATAAGTGCAAGGAGAAAGGCAGTAAGTCCCTGTTGTCAAAGACCTGGTGTGAGCATGAAAAAATGTTGTGAGACGTCACTTGCTAGCATACAACTGGCCTCTGAAATGCCAGAGAGCATTACCAAAGGCCACTAAAGCAATACAAGAATGTTTTAATGATTTATTCGATTCCTTTTTAAGTGTGTGTGTATGTGTGTATGTGTGTGTGTGTGTTGTGTATCTGTGTCTGTGTATGTCTATATGTCTGTGTGTCTGTATGTTGGTATATACACATTAGTACATGTTGCTGCAGAAGCCAGAAGAGGGCATTGGTTCTTCTGGAATTTGAGTTACAGGTGGTTGTGAGCATCCTGACATGGTTCCTGGCAACTGAACTCTGGTCATCTAGAAAAGCCACAAGCTCTTAACAGAAGCAAATATTTTAAAAGTGAAATTTTGAAGAAAACTTTTTGAAACATAGAGCCAAACAACTGCATCAAATTACAAAGCCAGTCTAGAACTGGGGCAGAAGATATTTTATCAAAGAGTTACTCTATTCTTTACTCTCATTTGATATTATGAGCTTTGGCAGTTAAGTTTAAAGTTTGTAAGAGTATTGCTTGTGAAAAGTGAGTCTTTATTTTCTGATGTTTAGAAGCGGAAAGATTTTTCTATGTGTATATTTGGTGTGCATATGTTCATGTATGGATTTTGTAAGCAATCATTTAAAATTATTTTCATCATATTTATATATGTATGTATGTGGAGGGGAACTGGGCACATGTGTGCTACAGTGTAAATGTGGAAGCCATAGGATAACTTACAGGATATGATTTTCTCCTTCTGTGATGTGGGTTCTGTGGAAAATCCCATGTCATCAAGGTGGACAAGCCCCTTACCCACAGAGCCATCTTACCTGCCTCAAATAATCATTTTTCAAATCCACTGAACCCAAGTACATTTCTTTCTACAGAACTGTCTCCTGTAGAAAGTATTTCAACACCCTGCTCATTATACAATCTAGAGCAGAAGAAACATTTTGAATTGTGCATTCTATAAAGCAGATTCCTATTTTTTTATTAAGTTCACTCCCTTTTTCCACAGGAAGTAAAGCCTGCCACTATCATTTAGATTAAAATTTGTGAGTTTTTGATAGTTTTAATTTATATCAGAGAGTACTTATACTCTTAAATAGGAACTCCCAAGTAGGAAGAACTTCTTTCAAGTTTCTATAGAGAACTTGGCCTAATAAAGGGATCATGAGTTAAATGGTATGCCTCTGATTCAAAAAAATATCTTATTTGCTAGCAATATTAAAAAATTAATTAGAGAGGTTGAAGAGATGGCTCAGCAGTTAAGAGCACTGACTGTTCTTGCAGAAAATCTGGGTTCAATACCTAGCACTCGCATGGTGGCTAACAACTGTTCTTAACTCCAGTTCTAGGGATCCAATGCTCTCTTCCAACCTCTGTGGTCCTTTCATGACATGAGTACACTTACACACATGCAGGCCCTCATACATACAAAAAATTAAACTAATAAATACAATAAAAATTAAAACACAAAGAAGCTCAGTGTTGGACCTTCGCAGCTTCAATGGATTAATATTGTATGGCATTCACGAGATTCTAAGTAGAGCATAAAAATAAAAGTAGTCCTAACATGTTCTAATTCACTTAAATTCTAGAACTGATATGAAAAAAAAATGACAAGGCTTCATTTGTTAAGGGAAATAAACGTCTGGAGCCAGAAGCCAAAGACTCTTAAAAAAATCAAGAGGTTGCTCTCCCTTCAAGGACTACAAGGGGAAATAGAATTGAAATCCATGCTTTTCATAATGAGGAAAAAAAATCCACATTATGTTTTAACGCATTTAAACTGAAATATATCACAAAATACAACCAGAAATTCTAAGTGAGCTGGTGGACATTACATAGGAAGAGCCATAAATTTGTAGGGTGGGAGTGAGCTAAATCTATTATTTCTGTGTACACAGAAATAGAAGATTAGCTCTTAATAAAGAGATACAACATATTAAGTATATATCTTTTTTAATCAGTCACTCTTTGCAAGTGCAGCTTTATTATTTCTGAGTTCTTGACAGGCACTTGAAGAAAGGTCACATAATAAACTGTGCTTATTTCTTATTGCAAGAAAACAATAAGTCATCTCTGCATCCATTATTTACCAAATTGTCTTCATTTTTCTTCACCTGCTGGGTTTTCAGCAATAAAGATAAATAATATTATTAAACCTGCCTAGATATTTTCAGAATGATCCAGAATTTTATCAGTGAGCTGGTCATCTGGAGGGAAAGGTAGTAAGTGAATTAGGAAAAATTTGTTCCCCTTGTTGCTTGCAGAAATATATTTAAAGCTATTTTTCACAGGACATTTCAACTGGAACTGTGTGTCAGAAAAAGTTTATAAATAAATAGAAAGTGATGCAATAAAATTTTGTTTATCATTTACATTCAAAGAAACACTTTTATAGGCAAACACTTATTATGCCATTTTCGAATCCCCCTTTCCCCTTCTCTGCTCTATTATTAATAATTCTTGTCATGAGATGGAGATGCTGCTCATTGGTAAACTTTGCCCAGTATGGATGAAGCCCTTTGTTTATCCCCAGTGCCTCATAAACAGGGTCTCATAGTGTACATCTTTAATCCTCATCAAGAGGATCAGAAGTTCAAGGTCATCTTCAGCTATATTTATAGTTTAAGGCCAACCTGGCATTTATAAAACCATGTCTCAAAACAAAATCCTGCCCTACCTACAAGTGCTTGCTAGATAGAAAATATTTTTTAAAATGCCTTAGCAAGGAAAATAAAGTATATAAATATGTAAAATTAGGTCATATAATTAGAATTACATAGTGGCCAAGAGCCTGTGATAAAGTCTGACTGCCGATCTAAGTGCCAACAGACAACTGGATGGCGCTAGTCATTGAACATCTTTGAACTCTGGTCTTATGATACTAAAATGGTGGGTAACATGCTCCGTGATACCATCCCCAGTGTTATGAAATTGCATGTGATTGCACAATAAGAAGTCGAAGGTGGAATTTTGTTATCAACAATTTAGATTCAGTATCTGTGCTCTTCAGCAAGAGCCCAAACAAGGGCTTCCCACCATCCAGTAATAGTGGAAAGTCTCGGAGGGTGACTCATACATGGCCCCATCCTGACTGTATTTCATTCAGTGTTCCCACCCTGCTCAGCTTTTGTCTCATTGCAAAATTAGATTGCTCAGAATGCATATTGATAAGAAGTGCTGAGCAGGAGTGCTCGCACTCAGCATCTGCAGAGACCAAGGGCACTGCAGGAAAAGGACACAGAGGAGGGGAGGGAGGGAGGGAGGGAGGGAGGGAGGGAGGGAAAGAGAGAGAGAGAGAGAGAGAGAGAGAGAGAGAGACAGAGACAGAGAGAGACAGAGAGACTCAGAAGTCCCCTAAAAGAATGAGACAAGGTTCTGCAAATTAGCGTGTGCATGTGTGTGTGTGTGTGTGTGTGTGTGTGTGTGTGTCTGTGTCTGTGTCTGTGTGTCTGTTTATTAAGAGAGGTCATCACATTTAAGAAAGTTCCAGTTTCTATGGAACTATCTTGTTTGAAAAGATTGACAGTGCTTTGTTGTTTTAATTGGACTTCGGTATTCTTTATTTGTATTGGACGTATAAGGTTTCATGGTGTGCATAGTGTAGCTTCTCTTGCCTAATCATTATATGCACTATGATTTTTCCTCACAATAGCCATGCCCACCTCTCCCCTGAACAGCTTCCTTGCACTTTTATTTTTGAGAAATCAATTTCTTCACCCAGGTGTAGTGTGATAAATCAAAGAATTTGGGGGCATTGCTTACAGGAGCATGAGGAGAAGTAAGTTATAGAAACACGAGTGACTTAAAGCACTGCATCACCAAAACCTCACTTCAATGTGTAACAGCTCATGGACGCTCTACCCCCGGAGGCCCCTGCCTGGCAAATGTATAGCACCATAGAGGAGATGTCTCATCCCTACAATGATTCCCTGCTTACATAAGTTCAGGAAAGAGCTTCTATGCAAGCCTGGTAACTCTCTGAGTATATCGAGCCTCCAGTGTTTCTCTAACTTTCTTAGGAATCTCCCTCTTCCTTCCAGGAATGAATGGTTTAATCAGGAGGAAATAGCTACACAGCACTGGGACATAATAGGTGCTCAGAAAAATTAAGATGTGTTCTTGTGTGTCTTCGGGCAGCACATATCATGTCTAATTTATTTATGTGTGTGTAATATATATATATATATATATATATATATATATATATAATATACATATATCACATATGAAGGAAAATATGCCAAAATGGGGAGGTGGAGGTGGGGAAAGGTTGGATGCTTGGCTGAAAGGGGAGGAGGAGGGACCTAGAGGGGATCATGGGGGTGAGGGGAATGGGATTTAGGAGAGGGAGGATGGGGGGCAGGTGTTGTGGGGAGAGAAGGGAGAGATGAAAGAGCTTGGAGAGCTAGGGAAGCCAGAGGGCTCCATGCCTACTCATCATACAAGGGCCCAGGATGGAGTGAGGGAAATGGTTCATGGCCCCATCCTAGCCTGGGAACTGTTGGCAGCTGATTACTGTTGGGTGAGGGACAGTAGATCTTCTTTAAGATCACTAGATAGGCTGACTGGACTCCAGCGGATGAGCTTCCGCCTCAGGACACGTGGGTCCAAATGCTTTACAGGATGGACTTAACATGTATGACAGAATGGGGTATGGGCGTGGACAGGAGAGGGGTCTAAATTTGATTAAGAAATATTGTATGAGATGCTTAAAGACTCAATAAAAATATTTTAAGTGCCACATGTGAGAGATGATGCATCAGATCACAAACAAATGGAAATGGAAGAAGACATTTCTTTAAAGTTCTTAATAGCTGAACACAGATTCAATTTCTTTTTTCTCATAACAGTGAAATCTGACTTAAAATGTATAGTTTACAAAAATAACTTTGAACTAGATTCGCTTATTTAAATGGGAAGAAGGATTCCTTCCTGAACTATTTTGAAATATGTGCATTAAGTGGGTGTAAGGGCACACATCCTATAATCCCAATGGGCAGGAGGCTAAGACAAGGAGATCACATAGCTCAAGGCCTGCCTGATTACATAGTAATACAATGTCAGAAGAGAAAAACAAACCAAGAGGATGAGTATATGAGTATATGATTATATATATATATATATATATATATATATATTCATGTTGGTTTGTTTGGACATACCTGTGTACACACATAAGGTTTTAAAAATCAGGAACATTGTTTTCTTCAGTCAAGGTAAAAGTGTTAAAGATTTTAATTCACATGCTACTTTATTATGAATACACTACATTTGGCAAAATATTATATAATGGTCAAATACACATTCTCACAAGAAACTTTTGATGATTAAAAGATGCTGGTCAAAGGATACTGAATTGTAGTTCAATGGGAGGAAAGACATCTGCTGTTTCCTGTCACATATACCTCCTTCACCATGGCAGATAACAAGCACACCCCATTCCCTGTCTGCATGCCCTCACAACTTTAACTCTCTGTAATTAGTTCTGCAAGGAGACAATTGATGAAACCAGGCTGGAAGAGCCAAAATAAGCATGATTTGGGATTCAGGACCAGGCTGCGAGGCTGGCTGCCAAGTCTTCTCATAGCTCTTCTAGACCATGTGAACTATACTTTATGATGAAATATTTTATTTTTGAAAAAAAATATTCCCAGGTTAACTAAACAATCTCATACTTGGGAGAAGAGAGCTTTAATAGACTATGTTTCTATCATGAATAAAGAATATGGGAAGAGATGGTTCAGTAGTTAAAAGCACTGGCTGCTATTACAGAAGATCTGGATAATGGGTCTCAGCACCCACTTGGTATCTAATGACATTTGTAATTCCAGTTCTAGGGGATTCAATGCCCAATTCTGACTCTGTGGGAAATGCACATATGGGATGCACTCACATACAAGTAGGCAAAGCACACAAAAAATAAATGAACCAAATCTTTTTCCAAAAAGAACAAATCTGAAGAAAAGTAAGACTAGGCATCTCTCCTGTAGCACCCCTTTGTCTTCCCACCCCCAGTGAAGATCACAAATCATCCACAGACCAGCAGCCAAGAGGCCGGGCCAGATGTGCAGCACACTTGTAAAGTTAGCTCACATCAGGATAATTCACTGTGCAGCACAGGCTTCCTCTTATCTGTTCCCTACATACATATGAAGGTTGTTGTGCAGATAAAACAGCCTAATGTGCATGTGAGTGCTTCAGAAGTATAAAGCACTATGGAAATGTAAGATGTTGTTGTAAAAAAAGGGTTTAAAACTATAGCATAAAAAGACTTGTTATAAAAATAAAATAAAAGTGACTGTAGTCACTTATTTTTATGAGGCACTTTCCTCTCTTTGGAAAAATATAATTTACTAATTCAAGAGAGAGCTATTAATTTCTCAGTCCTTCACAGCCATTAAAACAGGGATGATGACTTCAATTCAGTTTACAAATGGAGTGGGCATACTGCAGGGGAATGTGGCTCTCAGATTACATATAAATGGAATTAAATTAAATCAATGAAAAGAGAAGCAACACATGTGTAGATAAACAACTAACTCATCTCCTAAGAGGCTCAATCAATACCTGAAATACTAGTTTAAACATATTAGATATCTCATGTCTCTGTCTTTTCCCCTTCTTCCTCATGTGCTATTTGGAAATCATTTCTAAAATACTGTTAATAGTATACACAGGCCACCTGTGTTAGTTACTTCTGCACACAGCCATGAACAAAATACCTCAAAGAACAACGTTAAAAAAAGGAAAAATTTACTTTCCTCTTGGTTTCAGAGAGCTCAGTTCATCATGGTGGAGAAGGTGCGGCAGGGCAGGCAGAACAGTTCATATCTTCATATCATGGGGGCCAGGAGGGGAGGGAGAGAGGGAGAAGAGAGGAGCGGAGAGGAGAGGAGAGGAGAGGAGAGGAGAGGAGAGAGAGAGAGAGAGAGAGAGAGAGAGAGAGAGAGAGAGAGACCGAGACTTGTGAGCAGGTGTAACTTTCAAAAGCCTGTCTTCAGTGAACTACTTCCTCCTAATTCCCGTAATTTCTAGCTTCTAACGTTTCCACCATGTCCCAACAAAATACCATAAATTTGAAGATCAACTGATCATGTTCAACATGAGAGTATGTGGGGGACATTTCATTTCCAAACTATTATAAACTAAACAATCTTTAGGTTATTTTTCCTTGTTCTTTTTGAGACAAGTTCTCCCTGTAGTCCCAGCTGGTCTGGAACTTGCTATGTAAACCAGGCTGCCCTTGATCTCACAGAAATCCACCTGACTCTGCCTCTTCATTGCTAGGATTAAAGGCATGCACCAGCATGCCTGAGTGATCTCTAGGTTCTTAATTCAATGGAATATAGTAACTCTCTGATACACCTACAATTATCTAGCAAGGAAGAGACTTAAGGATTTTGTAGTGTTTTCATGGTCTGCAGCACATGTGATGCAGGTGAAGAAAAGTTCCCAGATAACTGGGACAAAACTAACTTCTTGGCCACAGGTGTGCATGAGTCAGCTATCACTGACAAATACCCAAGACAGGGCTGGAGGGATAGCGCAGCCGTTAAAGGCTAAGGCTAACAAATACCCAAGACAATCAACTTGTAAAGGGAAAAGGTTTCTTTTTACTCCCAGTTTTGGAGTTTTCACTCCATGATTGATAGACTAAAATCACTTACCTTGTGGCCAGGAAGCAAATGAAAAAAAAAAAAAGGCCAATATTCCACTGTCCCCTTCAGGGGCCTGCACCCAATAACAGGAACAAGCGCATCCTCCTGGCCCTAGCGGGTTCTACCACCTTTGAAGAGAAACAGCTGAGGACCTAGACTTTAACACAGAGCCCTCTGAGATGGGGCTGGAGATATGCTCAGTGGTGAAGAGCACTGACTGCACTTGCAGAGGACCCAGGTTCAGTTCCCACCACCTACCTGGCTGCTTAGCAACCATCCAGTTCCAGGGGATCTGACTCCTTCTTCTGACTTCTACAGGCATTGCACAGCACAGGTGCACTAACTCATGTGGACTAATGCACTCATACACAAAACATAAAAATAATCAAAAATCAATAAATATTTAATCAATAAATATTTAATCAATAAATAATAAAATATTAAAAACTATATAGAGCCCTCTGAGAGACACAGATGTAGATACAAGCTACATCAAGGTGTTTATAAATAGAAGATGATGTCTATTTCCATTTTAGAACACTAATCTACTTGAGGTTTTTGTTGTTGTTGTTTTGGTCTTTTTATGAAAGAGTCTCCCTATAGTCCGAGCAGGTCTGGAACTTGCTATGTATACCAGGCTTACCTTGAACTGGCAGTGCCTCTTGATTGCTTGGATTAAAGGTGTGTACTACCATACCCCACTTTACTTGAATTAAAGGTGTGTACTACCATATCCCACTTTACTTGAATTAAAGGTGTGTACTACCATACCCCACTTTACTTGAATTAAAGGTGTGTACTACCATACCCCACTTTACTTGAATTAAAGGTGTGTACTATCATACCCCACTTTACTTGAATTAAAGGTGTGTACTACCATAACCCACTTGAATGTTTTTTTATAGTTTCTAAAATATCATGAGTGAATCTAAGAAAAGGAGACTGGTTCTCTGCAGGCCTCACCTTCTCTTCTTTTGCTTTTATGAGTTTTTATCTGTTGACAACAAATCATTTGGTAGAGAAGAGGGAATTCTCTGGTGAGCCCCAAGAAAGACTAAATTTCTCTGACTTGGTTTCATTGTGTATAAAAAAACAAAGCAAAACAAAAAAACAACAAAAAGCAGTGATTGTACTGATTATACTTAATTTCTGAGATTTTCAGTGATACCTGTAAGAGTTCATATAAGGAAACCAAATAGTAAACCTTCTCAAACAGAGCTTTTGTCACTTGGCTACATTTATGAATACCCAGTGAACTGCAGTGGAGAGGACTTTAACATGCTTTGGACACTGTATATAACCACACTCAATGTTCTCCATGATCATTTGTAGAACAATAAAGAAGACATAATCTCATTTTTCTAGTGTACTAAGAAAATAACATGCAAAAATATTAAATAAATTTAGGAAGAGGAACTTACGAAATGTAAATTTTTGACTCGGGTCTCAAACATCCAACTTCTGACACACAAATTGAAGATAGTGGGGTGCTGCAGTACAATAAATGGCCATCTAGTAATTGGGGTGTTTATGCATTATAGGTTAAAGAGAAAAATACCTTATGTCCTAAATTAAAATGAAATATAATTTAGGTCATTAGAAAGATATGATTATAAGCCAGGTGTGGTGGTGCACACCTTTAATCCTAGCACTTGGGAGGCAGAGGCAGATGGATCTTTGTGAGTTCAAGGCCAGCCTGGTCTACAGAGTGAGTTCCAGGACAGCTGGGGCTACAGGAAGACCCTGTCTTGAAAAGACAAAAAAGAGAGATGATTATAAAAATGACATATTTTTAGGACTTCAGAAAATATTATGTCTTCAATGAACTCAAATCTGATCAGATATACCTGGGAATGTGTTTTAGACTTCTGGGTGCCAAGCTTCTGTAAGAAAAGAGATAAATGACAGTAGTAGAGAACCTTAAGTGTGCTAGTAACAACTACCACTAATTGTGGTCAGCCTTGCCCACTCTGGGAAGTACCATGTTCACCCTCATGCATGGAAAGTAATTACTTTCTCAGAAACACAAAGCTAGCCATTGCTAAGACTTGGTTTGAACTGGGGATAGATAACTCCAAAATCAATGTGACCAGCCTCAGGGCTGTTCTTCTATCTTCTGTTGACTCCCCTAGACAATAATGACTCACTTGTGGAAGATTGTGAAAGCTGGGGTCATCTAGCTTGGAGTGGAGAAGACTGAAGGGAAAGGCTGATGACAACTGTCACCTATATAAAGTAAATGAGCATCATTTAAAGCTAGCAGATAATAGGATGAATCTGCAAATGTAGTTTTGTTAAATATTAAATGACTAGTCATGGAGAGAGAGAGAGAGAGAGAGAGAGAGAGAGAGAGAGAGAGAGAGAGAGAGACATTGATCTGCAGACAAACTTGGAAACTATTTAAACTGAGCTTTATACAGACTCAAAGTAGCTTTGGAACCTGAGGGACGTGATTTGATGTCCACAGGTCCAGTCAGAATCATCTTTTCTACAATGGGACGGAGAGTACATAGTAACTGGGCTTATTACACATTCCCTCAGACACAATGGCAGACTTGCGCCATGCTTTAAGATTACTTCAAGTAAGCTTACCAGGGGTGATTTTTTTTCCATTGTCCTGCATTGTGTAGAGAGCATCAGTGATAGTCCAGTGTGTGTGATAGACTGAGGAGAGTAGATGCCCCAGTTCTTTGGAATGAGCTGTTGACTGTAGAAGACTTAGCCCTACCAAGAGCCTTTCCTGATGGTTTAACATGCCAACAACTAGCACATTTATCAGAAACTGAGCATTGCTTTTGTTTTTTTCTCCTGTAGTATCAGATATTATAGATGTCGTTTTCATCTTTTCCGAAGATAAATGTGATCTCAAGCATCAACAGGAAACAATCTCTAAACAACATAGATGTGTCTAGTCTCACAAATTATGTCTGAAAGCATAAGTGAGTAAATGCATCTGCTTTGATCAACTACACAAACTCACTTGTCCTTTTTTCATTTAATGTATGTTCCAACTTTTCCCATATAAGGCTTTTGGCACTTTTACCAGGTTGCCAAAAGCCAGGCCTAGTGGTGCGCACAATTAATCCCAGTACTCCAGAGGCAGAGGCTGGCGGTTCTCTGTGAGTTCAAGAGCAGCCTGGTCTACATAGTGAGTTCAGGAAGTTGGGGCTCAGGGAGACCCTGTCTCAAAAAGATAGAAAGAAAGAAAGAAAGAAAGAAAGAAAGAAAGAAAGAAAGAAAGAAAGAAAGAAAGAAAGGAAGAAAAAGAAAAAAAAGAAAGAAAGAAAACACACAACTATCGGAACTGGGCCATAGATCTGAAAAACACTCAAATGTTTATAGCAGGCAAGTAAACACCCAATTATGAGAAATTACTTTGGTGCTAGTGAGGTAGCGCATCAGTTAGGAGCACTTGCTGCCAAAACTGAGGATCTGAGTTCAATGCCTGGAGCCCACCTGCTAAAAGGAGAGCACAAGGTCCTCTGATTTTCACACTAATGCCATAGCATGCATGTGCGCACAGCCCCCCCCCACAGGTAAATAAATAAATAAATAAATAAATAAATAAATAAATAAATAAATAAATATTAAAAATTTAAAGGAAAGTACATTTGTAAGATACAGGGAAAGTTTGCTACTCAAATTCACTCTTATCCTTGATTCTTTCTAGAGTGATTCTGTGTTGAAATGGCTGTAACCTGGTTCTCACTTCTCTTTGAAACAGGGAACAAATTCAACTTTACTTAAAAATTAAAATATTAAAGAATTCACATTGATATTTCCCATGCAAAATCGCTTTCGAAAGAGCAAAGCAAGCAAGCACAGAGTGATGAGAGGCTTCACAATGCCCAGCACTGTCCAAGAGATAGGATGCTGCTGTTATGCGGTTGTCTGTCCACTTAGATATGCTCCTCAGCAAGACAGAAATGTAGTGATCTGCCAGAGGGTGACCTAAGGCATTGGCCATGATGCCATCTCACATAGCCAGTGTCGTAGGAAGCCAATCTACTTTACCTACAGCTCTCTATAAGAGATACACACAGTAACTTCCTATGATGCTACATTTGTGCTGTCCTACTTTGTACTGTGATGGTTAGCTTTAATTGTCAACTTGACACAATCTAGAGTCACCTAGAAAGAGTCCCACAGGACTGATGGTTGTTTGGGCTTGCGAAGGAGGAGACTTCAAACAATTCCTTAAGGAAAACATGACATCTTTCAGCCTAATACAGAAAAAATTAATAAAAAAATAGAAATCATAAGCTGAAGATGCTAAAACCTATGATGTCATATTCTTGATATATGTGAGGCATGCATATAAGCATATTTTGGAATGATGCAAATTGGAAGGAACAACAAAAACAACAACAATAAGACTGGGTCAAAGAACTGACTGAAATGGTGAACTTCTGTCTGTAACGGAAAACTTCTGCATCAAAAATTTTAAGAGACTTGAGAAAAAGATGAAAAACATGTATGGCAGAATGTATGAGCCTTGGTGGGATTGGGGGCAAGGAAGGGGGAATTGGTCTTGATTTGATTGGGAAATGTAGGAAATGCAGAAAGCTTCAACTAAAAAAAGGCTTTAAAAAAAAAAAAAAAGAGAGTCTCGGTGAGGGAGGGATTACCTATATGGAATTGGCCTGTGGGCATGTCCATGCCAGATTGTTATAATTAAATTATCTGATATGGGAAGGCTCAGCCCACTACAAGTGGCACCATCCCCTGGGCAGAGAGATCCTGAACTGTGTAAGAGTAGAGAAATAGAGTTGAACACAGGCCAGCCAGCAAGCAAGAATGTAAGAATTCATTTATTTTGGCTCTTGACTGTGGATATCATGTGACTAACTGTGATATCTCCTGCCTTGACTTCCCTTCAATGAAGACTGTAATCTGGAATTATAAGCTGAAACCAACCCCTTTTCCTCCCCAAAGTTATAATGCACATCAACCTGTTTGCGAGATACATGAAAGATTAGCATAGGTGTTTATCTCTGTTTCCACAGTTCAGAACTCAAGTAGATGCTGCCTACTAAAGCAAAAGTTACTTTGGGCAATGGATTATGGGTGAGACATGCATTAAACCCAGTAAGAGTCAGGAATTAAAGCTGGGCGTGGTTCCATAGAAAGTTAGGGCATGAAAAACAAATGAGGATTAAAGGGAACATTATAAAGCCAGGTGCATGGCCAGGCAGATTATATGCTAAGGAAAGTCGCATAAAAAATTAACTTTTCACCTTGGTGTGTCAGCTCAGGAAAGGCTTAAGTGTGGAAGTGTTGGCTTTACCATCACAGAATCATTCTGCACAGATCCAGAGAGCTCTTTGGCACTCAAGGAAATCCCTATCAAATATTAACAGAAGAATGAGTAAGAAAAAGAACAGACTGACATCATCCCATACAGTATCGAATAGTCTTCACAAAAATTTCAAGTCTCAAAATACAGGCTCCTGTTGAAGTCTTCAACAGTAAACATAAAATTGAACAAAACTGAAAAGATTAATCCTTGTGGAATGAGGAGATTCTATTTCTAGAATTAAGATATTCTAATAATTAATTGTCCAACTTTCATCAACAATATCACAAGACTTTCAGAGAATCAGAAAACAAAGTAACATCAGAAGAAAAGAGTTGATGGGCAGAAATTGTTTCATAGGAAGTAC
The DNA here is from genome assembly GCA_009823505.1 of Rhizomys pruinosus. Classification (NCBI taxonomy): domain Eukaryota; kingdom Metazoa; phylum Chordata; class Mammalia; order Rodentia; family Spalacidae; genus Rhizomys; species Rhizomys pruinosus. The sequence goes on from VZQC01014532.1 coordinate 3,124,420, forward strand.
AGAGATTGGAATTACTAGACAAATATCTTGCAACAATTATAAAACATGGATTCAAAGAACTATAAAAGATAAGAAAGTTCCTCTAGAAAACTTCATATGAACAATATAAGCATATAAACCAAGATATGGAAATTATAAAAATAAAATTTGACAGTGAAGAACTAAAAACAAAATAACGAAGGTTAAAAATTCTCAGAGAAGTTCAACAAAGTTCAGAAAGAACTGATTAATTTTAAAATAGAATTATGCAATTATCAAGTCTGGAGTAGTGCCAATGAACAAAGAAGAAAATTGAACCGAGCCTAAGAGTCTTGTGCACTATCAATTAAGTTCATGAACATATGTACTATGGTATGGAAAGGACAGAAAGAAAAGAACAGAAATCCAAGGAAGTAATGGATGCAAACTTTCCAAGCATTAAGAAATTGGCAAATATAAAAAGCCAAGTCCAATGAAGTCAAGTAACATAAATACACATTCACACAGATTTGCAATATAATGGAACTTTAAAAGATTCTTGAAAGCATTAAGAAGAAAGTGTCTGTTACCACATATATCCAACTGAAACTGCCCTATAAAAGCAAAGGATAAATGCAGATGTTCTACAGTAAACAATATGAGTGACTTTCTTACCATTAGATTTGCCATATAAAACATCCGAGAGAGAGAGAGAGAGAGAGAGAGAGAGAGAGAGAGAGAGAGAGAGAGAGCTTTAGGTTAGAATGAAAGGAGGCCAGACAATAAATAAACACTGTATGAGGATTTAGAGATATTCAATAATAGCAAACACAAAGGTAACTATAAATGACATAGAGCATTTCTATTAATATAAATCTGTTACTGACCACATTCTTTATAAAGATAAATTTTTCAACTTTGACAACATAAAAGGGGGGAATGTTACTCCAAAGGAGTAGGGATTTTGCATCTAAAGATAATTAACATCCATAAAAATTAGTTTTAAACCTTTACAATATTATATGTATTTTTCAGGATTACCACAAAGAAAAGATTTACCAAAAGAAGTGAGAAGTCAAAGTATATCATAACAAAAAAAATCAGAAAAACACAAGAAGGCAACAAATGGAGGAAGTTGTAGGAATTGCCATACATTTAGAAAAGAAATAACAAGAAAGTTAAATCTTGCTTTTTCAGTAATTACATTAAGTCTAAATGGATTAAACACTCAAATAAAAAAAAAACAAGAACAACAGAGTAAACAGGAAACAAACAAATGAAACTGATTCATTTTACAGCTAAAGAAACAAGTTAAAATTGAAAGAACAGGCCAGCCGTGGTGGTCCATGCCTTTAATCCCAGCACTCAGGACGCAGAGGCAGGCAGATCTCTGTGAGTTAAAGGCCAGCCTGGTCTACATAGTGAGCTCCAGGCCAGCCAGGACTAAAAGGAGACCCTGTCTCAAAAAGACCAAAAAAACTTTGAAAGAATAGAAAAGAACATTCCATGTAAATTGTACTTAAAGGAAATTGAAATGACTATGCTATCAGCTAGATATACTTTAAATAAAAAGCCAAGAATGAAAGGAAATTATATACGGATAAAAGATCAAGTCAAAACGAAACTACATCTGCTTCAGATATATTCACCAAAAAACCCAAAGCCTCAGCATGCATCCAGCAAACACTGTTAAAACTGGTGGGGGAAACAGTTCTATAGTTAATAAATGGAAACGTAATGAATACTCCCCTTCCCCACGCCAATCAAGTAAACTCCTTAAACATTCTATATTTTCCTCTTCCCTCTTTGTTTTTCGTCTCTTGTTCATGAATTTAATCTTTTCTTTCAGTTGCTAGTTTCTAGTTTCTACTGTGCTAAGAAAAGATACACTGCATGACTTAAAAATTATTTTAAATGGTCGGGGTTGGGGAACTGGAGAGATGGCTCAGCAGTTAAGAGAACTGGCTGTTCTTGCAATGGACTCAGTTTTGATTCCCAGCACCCACATAAGGACTAACAGCCATCTCTAACTCCAGTTCCAGGGGAATGCAATGTCCTCTTCTGATCTCCTTGGACATTGCAAGACACTTACATGTATGTAGGCTATACACTCATATATGTAAAGTAAAAATAATAAAGATTTAAAAATTCTTTCAAATGTACAAATATTTGTTTTATAGCCTAATATGTAGTTCTTATTGGAGAACTTTCATGTACACATGAAAACAAACATGTCTTTTGCTCTCATTGGGGGAGATATTTTATGCATGTCTGTTAAAAATAATTGCTTGATCTGTCTAGGTCCTTTTTGAGTTTTTCTCAGAAGATGGAGCAAAGATCTGAACAGAGACTTCACAGAGGAGAAATTAGAGATGGCTGAGAAACACCTTAAGAAGTGATCAACATCGCTAATAATTAAGGAAATGCAAATTAAAACCACCTTAAGATACCATCTTACTCCAGTAAGACTGGCTAGGATCAAGAAAACAAATGATGCCAAGTGCTGGAGAGGGTGTGGGGAAAGGGGAACACTCATCCATTGCTGGTGGGAATGTAAACTTGTGCAGCCACTATGGAAAACAGTGTGGAGAACCCTTAGAAGACTCAAAATGATCCTGCCATTTGACCCAGTCATACCACTCCTGGGTATATACCCACAAGACTCATCTTACTGCAGAGATACATGCACAGCTATATTTATTGCCACTCTGTTCACAATAGCAAAAAACTGGAATCAACCCAAATGCCCCTCAACTGACGAGTGGATAGAGAAAATGTGGTACATGTACACAATGGAATTCTATGCAGCAGTAAAGAAAGACAACATCATGAACTTTGCAGGTAAATGGATGGAGCTAGAAGACATCATGTTAAGTGAAGTAACACAGTCCCAGAAAAACAAACGACAAATGGTATCTCTCATATGTGGATGCTAGTACCAATAACCCAGTTATAAATATTTCTTGTGGAGAGGGATGCATATTAAAAGAACAACAACAGAAAGATTGCATCAGAAAACTGACTGAAATGGTGACTCGGGAAGGGTGGGAGGGGTGGGAGAGGGACACGGGTGTATATTCGATTGGTGCATATTTAATTGACGTGAGTTCAACAAGTATCCAGTTTTGCCCAGACTCTGTCTACAGGATACATGGTGTTTTAGGACTTAGTAAAAGTAAATATGTGCATATTGGACAACATTGGTTTGAAGGCTGATAAAAACGGTAATGCATCTGAGTTAATTGGTGATATAAATTGCTCTTGTCCACATTAGCTTTAACTAAAATCTGTATAACAATTACTTTGGGATTGGTATAAACAAATGTTCTCTATAATTTTGCTGTCATATAGTATCACCTGGTAGCAATCTCTTTCACCTATAGGATGATTTAACTCAAAAATAAACTTTGTTTCCCAAGTTAATCACATACAGTAACCCAAAACAGCATGGGTGAACTTGATGAAATCTGTGCCTTGATTCCACCCTATAGGTATGTATAAAACAACTGCTTTTTTGAGACTCATGGGTCAAAAATAAAAACCTTAAATAAAAAAGGGGGATATAGATAGATATGAAAACTTTTTGTCAAAAAACCTTGCAACCCAAATCTTAAAACTAACTATGGGAAAGGATTTGTATGTTCCAACAGGCCAGAGTATCACCAACTTAATGGCTGAGAAAGAAAATGCAGCTTTGCAGTGAGTAGGATGTACCAGAAAGTGCCAGCAGAAGGATTGACTCCTCTGGGCATTGAAGGGAAGAAATGCCTCAGATTGCTGCAGACATCAGGCCCCTCTGTGGATCCTACTAGTAACAACTATTTTTAATGATTCCTAACGAAGCTTACCTTCTAGGTGCTGCAAAGGTTTTAATACAAGAGACTTTCTTAACTCCCCCCCATAGAATAAGGAGAAATATGATGATGATGAGGTCGTTCTCCAGCTGTAGATTGGAGCCAGCTGTTATAGAGGTATTCTCTTGTAAAATCAGTAAAACTGCCTTCTTTAATTGACTAATGGACATAGAAACTGTGAAAAGGATTATTCTCTATTCAGAACCAAATATAATGCTAAAGTCTCCTTAAGCTATGCACTTAAGCAAAATATATTAATACAGGAGCTCTGACATCAACAATGGATTATTCTACCAAGGAGATGTTGGCCAGGGGATCCAAGCCCCCACAAAAGGTAAAGGCTCCTTGCCTCCAAACTGGGATATCTGCAGGAAGAGAGGCGATAAGGCCCTGCTGTTGAAGACCTGATATAAACATGGGAAAGATGTATGGAGACCGCACTTGCAAGTATACAGATGGTCTCTGGAATGCCAGAGAGTGTTACCAAAGGCCACTAAACCAATAAAGCAAATATAGGTCTCCTTGAGTCAAGCAAGACTCCTCCGTCAGCACCAGCTACACCTCACCTGCCTGGAAATACTGTGCAGCAGTGGCAGCCATATGTCTGTATATCCCAAATCTAATTGGCTATTAGCTCTCTCCTTGGAGGAATAACCCACGGCTGATGCCACAAGCTTACATCCTCTAATGGTTAGGAGATGTTATAAACCACATGAAGACCCTGTCATACTTAACAGAAGAAAATGTAATTCATGGATTAACATACCATCCAAACATCTGTGTCTATACCAAAGTAAACTACCATAACTATTAGTACTGTTTAAATACCTATATATCTGATTGCGTGTGCTTCATTAGTAGGATCGAAAGGCTATATATTATACTGTTTAAATACCTATATATCTAATTGCATGTGCTTCATTAGTAGGATTGAAAGGTTATGCCTGGACAAGCTGGCAGCCCATGAAAGAAAACAATCAGAATTGACTAGAGACCAAGACAACAGCTCCAGAGAAAGTAGACTGTTTTGCTTCTCATCCACCTGTGCCCCTTTTCTAAGCCTAGGTAACAATCTGTGGAAGAGGGGGCGCAGTAGAATGTAAGGGCTGCAATTGGGGTGAATGGTGAAACTACAACAATATATACTGGACACTCATTTGATCAACTTGATTGAACATACAAGCCCTCCCTGCTGGATAGTGGGACCCATGAGCTGTGTGGGTTTGGACACAACTGCTCGCAAATTGGTTTTACATGAAGGATGCTTGTACTCACAAATTATCACTTATTGTTTAAAAAAATGAAAACAAAACAAAACAAAAAACAGAGAAAGATGCAGAAAAGTTATGGCAGAATGCATGATCTGGGATAGGTAGGGGTGGGGTGGGGGGAAGGGAAGGGGATATATGCCTGAACTGAATTGGAAAATGATGTATGAAATACACAAAGCTTCTATAAAAATAAAAAAAAATAATAATTGGTTGAGGGGCTGGAGAGATGGCCTAGTGGTTAAGAGCGCCGACCGCTCTTGCAGAGGACCCGGGTTCGATCCCCAGCACCCACATGGCGGCAGAGAACCGTCTGAAACTCCAATTCCAGGAGAACTCCAGTTCCAAGGGAATCCGACGCCCTCTTCTGACCTCCGCGGCATTGCACGACAAAGGGTGCACAAACCTGCATGCAGACAGTACATTCATACACAGACAGAAATAAATTTTAAAAACTTTTTAAAAATATTTAAAAAATAATTGGTTAACAGTATTGTTCAAGCTCACTTTTCCATATAGATTTCTACTGGAAATCGGAATGAAGCAAATGTCCACTGTAAATTTTACATCTGCTTCATAGCCCATTATTTTCACACCTACTCTTGAATGGACAGGGATGGAGAATATATGGATATTTACAGGATTGGCAGTGGGCAGAGCAACGTTTCTTTGTGAGGATAAGTTTTCTAATAAAAGAGTTGGGGTGTTGCTGATGGTTGACAAAGGGGAAATGTCATTAAAAGCTGCCCTATGAAAGCAGTTTGGACTAGTATTGAAAGTTCTTGGGATTTAGCAAGTACTGTCTTATCTTAAGTAAGCCAAATATGCCCAAAGCTCCAAATACAAAAATTAGACAGCATTGTCCTAGATAAGTCTATTTATACTACCTATTCTTAGGTTATTATTTATTTACTGTATGCCTGCATACACTTAAAAATAAGGCAGTTCAGATTATCAAGTTTATTAAATTAATCTATTTTTATATATCTAAAAATTTTTTAAATAGAAGCTGATTTAAAATTTTCTAAAGGTCAGACAATTACATGCTTCTTGTGTCTAGAATCTTTGATCACTTAATACATTTAACTGGGAAACTTTCAGCAGAAAAGGACACAGGATACATTCAGACCTAGATATCTTATTACCACATAAGGAATCCTTGTGGGGAAATAGTTACTTATTTTTCTGTTTCTAAATGTCCATCATGAAAACATCATATCCATCCTCAGCTAAGGGACATTAGGTAAGGTAGTAGGCAGTATTTTCAATTCTGATCTTCCCAAGAATAAACTGTATGTTAATTCCAAAATATGTTTAGGCATTCACATTTTCCCCTTTAATTTTATATTACTCTAATATATGAATACGTACCTTCCACCCATATACAGTAATTACAGAGCCTGAAAATAAGTGGTAGGTCAATTCTAGAACTCCTTAAGAGATTCACATTATAGGGCTGGAGAGATAGCCTAGCGGTTACGAGTACCAACTGCTCTTGCAGAGGACCCAGTTCGATCCCCAGCACCCACATGGCAGCTAAGAACCGTCTGTAACTCCAATTCCAGGAGAACTCCAGTTCCAGGGGAATCCGAGACCCTCTTCTGACCTCTGCGGCATTGCACGACACAGGTGCACAAACCTACATGCAGACAGTACATTCATACACATACAAAAATAAATAAAAATTAAAAAAAAAAGTTAAAAAAAGAGATTCACATTATAACACCACAGTTGCTTTCAGATAAAAAGAAATATAACAATAATGCTGTTCGACTTGCCTTTCAACTGGGGATTTGGTGTTAGCATCCACAAATGAGGGAAACCATTTTTAGAATTCAAATTTTTCTCCTTAAATTTTATACTACTCTAAAGTATATATACATACCCTCC